>OX451739.1:1175311231-1175863070 GCA_948472305.1 Vicia faba | reverse complement strand
AGGTCATTTGCTTGATTTAGAATACTCTTAACTTTTAATTTCAATTCATGTCATAAGTATTTTCCCAAGACACTTGATAATTCAGGAGGCAACAAGTTGGAAGATGATATGAGTTAATTACATATAAGTCAAGATACAAAGCTCAAGTCTATTATGAATTTGAAGCTCATTCAGGAATCAAGGTGTTCAAATATTCATGTCCGTTCATCTTTCCAAGTTCATCATTTCACGATGCGAGCTCAAGACATCAAGGATTTAAGATCCATTTAGATTCAACGTTTTCTTCACAAAATCATTCATGATTTCAAATTCACTCATTCAATAAGGCATGAGATCAAGAAGCAGTGTTTGGCACGAATCAGGGTTTCATAATGTTTTGAGATACATATCAATAAAGCCTGGTCCTTCTGTTTCTTCTTCAAGCAGTGAAATATGGAATTAGTGTTTTTATTCATGACTACCAAGATCTTATTCTCTTAAAACTAAAAGGTTTTGGTCCTCTTATCATCTCAATATCATTTTCTTCGCCAAAGAATTCTCTCAAGGGGGTTAATTTTGCGTTGAGGTTATTGGTTTTCAAACCAAGGATTTTTTTCAAATGTTTTTTTACTCATCATGTAAGTTTAGAGTGGATTGGAATATTTGGATCGAAGAAAGATTTTCTTTAGAAATTGATAAATTTGAGTTGACTACTTGATGCCTTGAGGTCAAATTATACAAGAGTATATGTTTTGGACATAATATCAAAAGTTGATTCAAGCTTTAAATTCAGAAGAAAGTGAGCATTATTAATATTGAAAAAAATTATCATTAAAATCAAGATGTTTCAAATCACATTGCAAGAGCTATTACATGAATGTCATTCAAAGAATCAACCAAAATCCCTTTCACTCAAGACTTGTTACAAGTCTAATTCATGTCTAGGTTCTTGAAGTTCAAGTTATGAAGTTAAAGCATAAATCTTGATTCAATGATCAAAGTGTCCATTGCAAAAACTATTTCAAGTCTTCCAAGTTCAAATCCAAGACATGTTCACCACATCACTTAAGATTTTATTCAAGTTTCAACCTTACTCATTTTCAAACAATATTTAACTTCTCATCCAAGTTCAAGACTTTTGATTTTATCCCAAATACCAATGGCTTTCATTACAAAATACAAAACAAAACAAAAGGACAAAATAATCTGTCTACAAGTAACAAAGTCCTATTGCCTTGTTCTTGTCCAAGCTGCTCCAAAACCAGCCTGATGTTGCTGCCTCTACATCAGTCCAAAAACTGCTGTTGTTGCTGCCCCTGCATCAGTCCAAAACCTGCTGCACATGATGTCCAAAAACCTACACAAAGCAGTCCAAAAACTTTCAAAACTTGTCCATTGCAAAACCCTGCCACAAACAGCCCTAGACCTGTTGTTGCCCCTGCATATACCAGTCCTACAAAATAACAAAACATGCATAAAAATGAAGAAAAAACAAAACCTGCATTGATAAAGCAATAAAAATAGTACATCAATTCCAATTACCCACAGGACCACCAGGAAATATAGATCATAAAGCAGCCTCCGTGATCGGCACTCTCCTCCTTACAACGCAACCAACATGACTACCACTGGAAACGACTCCTTCTCTGATCGACGCCTCAAGCCACAAAGCTCTGACGACCGAGCAGCAACGACATTGTGATGCAGTGGGAGAAATAACTTGAGTTTTTTTTTGCGTTTGATCGCAAATGTTGCGGTTTAGCAAGAGTCGCCACCGACTTTTCTTTTATCCAAAAGGAAAGGTGAAAAAGCACAGGAAATACCTTTGAGATTGTTTCTTGAGTTCGGGGGGTAGATTATGAAAAGGGAAGGTATTAGCACCCTTCTCATCCATGGTTATCCATGGGCTCTTAGTTACTTTCTAGATCACTTGCTTTAGTTTGAAATTGTGCTTTGTGTGGTTTTTTTGAAAGTATTTTGTAAATAGGCCATTGTTTAGGCAATCTTTGTAATGATTCTTGTTCGTAAGAATGTATACAAAGATGTTTGATCTTTTGAAAATGTTTTCGATTTTGTAAGATGTTTTAAAAGTGGATGTGATTATTTTAAAAAATAGCAAGGATGTTTGTTTTGAAATAGAGCAAGTAGTTAGGAGCAATATACCTACTTAAATATCTTTCTTATTCATTTCCTTTTCCTTTGACATTGTTGTCTTACCATTAATTTGGTAAGCAACCTTATCTTTGGATGTAAACGGGACGGGCGTGGGTCATCGTATAACCATGATTAGCAATGTTGCAAGGTATCTTAGCATTATTTTTGAGGGACTAAGATCATTTTGTAGGGCAACTTTCAATAGCGTCATCGAGGGACTATGATCTTGTATTTGTTTGTTTTTTCTAAGATACCTTACATGCGTAATATGGCCATTTTTTTGTAAGGCAACCAAGTGGAATAACCCTAGGGGTGCTTATGTGCAAGTGTGTCATTTTCATGCTTGTTTTGTCTTGGATTAGGGTGATCTATTTGATTGGTTTTATTCTTTCCATACAAACTCTAATTACTAGCATGTTATGTAAGAGCGATAAATTGCTAATTTAAAGTTACTACGCTATTACAACATTTATGGGAGAGGGGTATACAATTTATGAATGGGGTTTGCAATAATATAACCCTAATTAATCTATTACAACCAAATTGAATTATTGTACAAATAATTGAAACAAATAATATGCAAGATGAATTAAATATGTAAGAAATGTAAATGCAAAGAAAAAGATTTTTGTTTTTTTTTGTTTCTTAAGAAAAGGTCTTGATTTTAACCTAATTTGATAAAGAAAATAGTTAATCAAATTTTTTATTATTAAGAAAAAGATTCTTGAATAAAAACCCTAATTCTACTTAAAAAGAAATGAAGTTTATAAAAAATATATTTTTTATATTTTTATATTTTTGTCTTGAAAAATAAATTATAGTGTCATGAAATGTTTTGGTCTTTTTTATATTTAAAATAAGTGTATTTGAATAAATAATAAACTAGTTTTATTTTAATATTCACAAGAAAATTAATACAAATAAATAAAGTATGATAAATAAAAATAATTTTTTATGTGGAAAAAATACTTAAATTATGTCAAAATATAAATCTATTTTTTTATTCATTTTATGATTTTTTTTTTGTATTTTAGAAAATATATTAAAAGAAAAAGAGATAAATAAAAGAATAAAAATAAAAATGGGCCAGGGAGGTATCATAAGCAAACAGGGTATATGTTAGCAAAAATAAAAAAAGAATGCCAAGCCCAAAGGGCCCAGCGCCTGCAAACAAATAATCAGAAAAATGTCAAAAATGAAAAAAAAACCAAAATGGTCTCGCTGGGGCTTGAATCCAGGACCATAGGGTGAACAAGCGCGCGCTTTACCACTGGGGTGGCTATACATCCGTTTATATAGGCAAAACCATAAATATATAAGGCAAATTGCTTTCTGAAGGCAACTTCATCTTCAACCTTGAGTCATGGCCGGACCACCTGTATCTTCCTCATTTCTCCACAAAAATAGAAACTCCAAACATGAAAGTTATAGTGTTTCTTCCCATGAATTCAAATATATAACTTATGTAAACTAAATGTCAAAGATAAAAAATAATTTTGCTGGCCCTAAATTGAAACCTAATTTTCTCATAAATTTCAAATCCAAAATTCTCTATACACAACCAATATAAATGAAATCTATGAACATGGTTAGCTTTAGAGCAAGGATATCTACATTTTGTTTTCACAAATCAGGATCAAATGATGCTTGTATGAAGAGATATAAGTTTAAGTTTTTACCTCTTGCAGCTGAAGTCGTGAATGGAGTTTGAGTGACTTTTGAGATGGCCTAATGATCTGTTTAGCTTGCCTGGACCTCCTTGAATGTATCCCAACTCTTACTTGGCTTTGAATGTCCCTGAATCTCTCTACTCAAGTCAACCTGCAAGCTTGGTTTTTGAAAATGGTGGATAGTGATGGAGGAGTTAAAGTGAGGAAACATGGGCCTGTATTGTTTTGGTATGATGTATGGAAGGTGTTTGAGTGATTAGTTTTCAAAACACACGAGTGGAAATGGAGATCATGAGTTTTGGTTCAAAATTGTGTGTTAATGGTATTCTTGGACAGGTTTTTGGTTTTGGAATGTTTGAGGCAGTTTCAGGGAAATAACATTCATGTGTCCACTTACCAATAGTGTATCTACTTATAAGAAAAAGGTTTCAAGACTTGTATCAACTCAGATTTCAAAAACTCACATGTTTTGCTTGGTTACTTGTTTTTGAAGCAAAGCTAGCAAGCATGGTTTCAAGATGAAGTACAAAACTTGTAGGGGGCTGAGACCTTTAAGCACACTTGTTCTGATTGTGTGGAGTGTGTTTGTGCAGAAAGAACCAATGCAAGGCTCAATGCAAGCTGACTTTGCATAAAGCTTGCTTTTAAAAAATGGCAATGTTGCCTTTTTCCCAAAAATGGAATTAAATTGGTACAATGCATTGAATGCTTGTGTTAAAGCTTCCAACAGCTGTGAAATAATTTAATTATGGAGTGAAAGACAAGTTTGAGGCCTGCAAAGCAAAGATTATGCAGTCTAGCATGGATTTGCATTTGTGTTCATCATGAAAATGACCTAAATTCAAGTGGCAAAACCCTAATTTCATCTCTTCAATTCTCCTTTCTCAAGAGTGATATCAAGGAGTTCTTGGACATTTTGTAAAGCTTGAAATGTGCTCTATAACTCATCTTTGAATTTCTTTTGAAGATTCCCCTTGGAACTATGTGAAAAATTGCCATGAAGTTAGGTCAAAAATCTGCCTAACTAGGGCAAAATTTCACTAAGTTATTTTTAGTACATGAGCATGTATTCACAAAATTATAACTTGAAATCAAGCATTTTTAGGAGAAATTGTGTGAAGCAAAGTTGTATATTTCATTGAGATCTACAACTTTCATGTTGGAAGTTTCTCTTGAATCATTTTGCATCATGGTGGAAATTTGGCTCAAAGTTATGAAAAAATAAGAATTTTTCTATACTTAGAAATTTTTCTAAGTTAAGAAATTTCATCTTTTCAAAACAAAATATTGAATTCTTGATTCCTTGATGAACAGGTTTCATGTTTTGACATGTTTTGATGAATTATGATCTCTGGCATTTGATTTTTACCTAAAAGTCAAAGTTTGACTTTTCAGTATACAATTGACTTTTGATCAGTTGATTGAAAAATTCATCTGTCAATCCAATGGACTTGTAGTGTTTTGAACCATGTCATTAGGTCTAAGTGATGCAATTGGACTCTTGAGATCATGCCTTAACTCAATTGACCATTTTCTAGGTCAAAAACTAGAAATTACCCTTTCCCAGCCAAAACCCTAATTTTGACCATTTTGCCCTTTTGATGATTTGATCAAATTTATTGAGGAGTTGTGGTCCAAACTTAATCAAATGATACATATGAGTTTAAAATGTTGGTGTGGATAAAAAATTATGAAGTTTGACTGTAAATTGGCCATGGTTGACTTTTCCCCAATATAGTTGGTTTTTAGGTCAACTGTTTAATTGACTGATCAAAAGTGTGATCCAAGGCTTCAAACTTGACATGAGTAATCTTGGGGGTACATAATGATTCATGAAAGTCATATGGGGCCTTGGAAGTTCAAAAATCCTTGTGCAATCTCAAACCCTAATTTTCAGTCATCAGTGCTTGAGGAGGTGTCTTGAGCTGATCAAACCCTAGTGCAGTCTTGATCCAAAGGAGATCTTGTGAAAATCTTTGATAAGTGAGAGGGAAAATTTTGGGGTACATCAATCTTCTTAAACCTGAAGAGTTAGACTGGCGAGTTTTTCCATTCGTGACTCGAAGGTTGTTGTACCCAAAAATTTTCCCTCCCATATTCTTCAAAGTTTTGACAAGCATCATCTCAATTTGCTCAAGTCTACTCAAGGGTTGCACAGTCAAACCATCCTCCTAAGCCAGTCAAAATTAGGGTTTTGGTTCCTGCAAGGAAGTTGAGGTTTTCAAGGGCTCAATCAAGTCCCATATGCCCATATACATTGTCAAGCATCTACATGCCAAGTTTCAAGGCTCACAAGGTCAAGTTGCACAGTCAAAAACCCTAATTGCCTCATAATCAACTGCAGGGGCAAAATGGTCATTTGGCAGTCAAAAGTCAAACTTTTTGGTCAACATCTTATTTTGAAGCCACAATCATCATTTGATCAAGTCTTGATCATGATTCCACAAGAATGGCTCAAAAATCATCAAGATGCAAAAGTTTCCATTTTTGGACAGTTGAAAAGTCAACTGTAACTTGACCAAGGCATAACTTTTTCATGGTTCATAAGAAAAATCCCATCCAATGCTCATTTTGAAGGGGATGACATTTCCTACAACTCATCTTCACATTCCAAGTCCAAGAAATGCTCTCACAAAAAGTTATCAATTTCAACATTATAGGTCATTTTTAAAAGTCAACAAGAAGGCATTTTAAGTCAAAGACCATAACTTGATATTGGTAAATCAAAATGACATGGTACCAAAGGCATTGGTTAGAGGACTTCAATACCTTTCCAAAATGTCCAAGAACATGTTCATATGATCAAAATTGAGCAAGATATGCATTGGAGAAGTTGGGAAATTTTTGTGAAATGGCAAAAGTCAACTATCCTTGAAACTTCAATTTTTGACAAAAGGGCCCACTTGTTTCCACTTGATTCAGCCTTGTCATGCCACCCACGTGTCCCATGATTAATTTCAAGATTAAACATTAATTTTTCTATTTTATTTAATTTTTATTGATTTAATCCATTTTAAATCCATAAAATTCAAATAAAATCAAAAAAATTAATTAAAGGGGATCTTTGTGGTTTGAATGACCTTTATATGCCATTTACTAGCTGCCAAATTCGTGGAAGCTATTTTTTGTACACAAAATTTTGAATTTGTGCCAAGATGTCCAGATACATGTAAGCATGGAAAGGGAAAGTTTTGCAAATTTTGGAAGCTTTTTAATTTGTTGGATTTTGGTTTGAAAGCATGGCTTTATGGCTTGGATTCTTGCCTTATTTATTTGTCCCCTCCATCTCCTCTATAAATACAAGCCATGAGAAAGCATTACAGACAAATACACACAGCCTAGAGAACGCCCCAAAATTGCAAAAAATTCCTTGAAGTTGTCAAGCTCGAAAGACCTGATCTAGCCAGATTCAACTACTTCCAAGCACTCCATCAACATCCCAGGTCCCCCAAATGCTTATTTCTATTTTCCCATAACATGTTCCTGTGCAGGTTTCACAAAGGCTTTCCACCATGTGCATCAAACGATCATGCGCCAAGTGGCCTCAAAGATCAATCCAGGGGCTATGAGATGCTGGATACCATGCTCCAAGTCAAAGCACGTGCAGACAATTCCTAAAGTCAACAAAGGATTAAGCTTATTGGGCCATATTGCTTCCTCAAACCTCCATACCTGAGCCAACACCCCCATGGTTCTTTCATATTTTCTTTTGTTTTCTTTTCCTTTTTTATTTTCTTTTAACTAATTATTATTATTAACTATTATTATTATTATTATTTAATTCATAGATAATTATTTTCATAAACAAAAAAATCAAAATAACACTAATATTATTATTATTATTATTAATTTCATGTTATTTTTGTAAATAAAATACTAACAAATAAAATAGTTTAATTAAGACAATTTTAATCTCTTTTTCTTTACAATAAATAAAAATAATTTAGAATTAGGTTAACTTTTAATTGTAATTATTTTATTTTATTTTCATTAAAAAATATAAAAACACAAAAACATTTTTTTAATTAATTAATTAATCAGTTATTAGTTTTAATTTCATTAATTACAAAAAAAAGAAGACAAAAATTTAATTCTTATTCAAAAAAGGGTCAACACCCTAAGGACATTCCCGATTCGATTCTCTCGCGCTTTAATTTGTTTTTCATTATATTTATGTAACTGCTTCTGGAAATGTAATAGTTAAATAGGACCTCTTTTACGGCTTTATTTATTTATTTCGCAATTTATTTTTTCAAACGGGTTATTGTTTTTGGCGATGTATAGACCTGCGCCTTGTAATAGTTAGATTTACATTCCCGCAATTTATTTTCCGCACTCCTAACTGTTAACAATGCATGAAAGAATGTATGTAAATAAAATTAATCCGTAGCTCACAAATAACATGTACAAAGACAATTAACTGAAAAACAACACACAAAGCACATGCCACTTCTAGGGTACGCCTCACTGGTTGCCTCGAAACGTGGTCATCAAGTATAGGACGTCTTAGAGGTCGCCCTTTGTCTAAAGATCCAATTGCCTCGAAACGGTTGCCTCGGATAAAAGGATCTAGGACATTAGGGTTACTTCTAAGGTGTCCTACCATTGCTTCGGTGACCACACTGTCCCGATAATCGAATTGACCCGAACACCTCCAACGACGGTGCTACCTACCTCTCAATGGTGGGATAACACTATCTAAAGGACTCTTACACAGCCTAATTCCTTAGAGTAGGTAGATCTCACGGGTACTTGCTCTTTCAAACAAACAAAACAACTTTTTCACACCTCACACTTTCAAAAGGTTTTCAAACAAATTTTTCATACACTCTTGAGGACAGATACAAGAGTTACTTAGAAATTTTTCAAACGAAACTTTTTCAAAACCCACACACACTTGAAAAGCAAACATCTTTTGAAAACATAAGAGCAAGTACCTAAGAGCCCGTGGATAACCACGGATAGAAAGGGTGCTAACACCTTCCCTTTCTATAAATCTACCTCCCGAACCGAGAAATATTCTCAAAGAAGGAATTTTGCTGTGCTTTTGTCCTTTCCATTGTTGGAGAACATAAAAGACGGTGGCGACTCTTGCTTACCGCGACATTTCGCGAAACCAGCTTAAAAAACAGTCAGTTCTATTTCCACCGATCACTGAACTGACGACTCTGCTGGGGAATATTGAAAGTGAGGTGTACCTTAGGATTAGACCACTCTTATGTTTTCAATTGTATGCTTTGTTTGCTTTTATATTGTGGGCTTGTTTTGGAGTTACATAGATCCTAACCTGGATCTGGGGAATACCCTTTTAGGTAGCATAAGCTGTGAGGGACCTGTCCGGCGTAGACCGACACGGGTGAAGCTGTGGCTATGTTGGTGTGGCACCTTGGTCTGTACCGATATCCCTTGTGTTGCAACGAGGAGAATATGGGTCTTCTGAGGAGTCATTAAGCACCAACCGACCTTAGAACCCTAAATTGACCCAACTTGGCCATAGAACAGTAGCAGTATGCTACACCCATTGAGGCTAAACTCTCGCGATGGTTCTGGCTGCAAGAAAAGATTGCGACGCTGGAGTTATGACCGATTGAGGGTAGTCAGTGATATTGGGATCCTCTAGAACCCGGTTACTTTTGATAGGAAAGTTCTTAACCAACGAAACTGGAAGAGGGTAGTACCTGAACTCTATGCTGGCCTAAACTCTAAGGGCTCTGTATGACTTGTGTGCCTTCAAACTTGAATTACTTGCACACTTGTTATCTAACAACACGAGTTCCTTGCAGGTTTTGTTTACAGTCCTTAATTGGGACTCATTACAGGGCCTACTTACATCACTCCATGCATAGCATAAACATCATACCATTGCATACATCCTACATAAGGACTAATCCATTTCAAGGATCTCAAGGATTTGTGATGCAGGTCATGATGAATCAAATGTCTAGCAAGGGGCAAAGGGGATTTATTTTCCCCTAGCCAAGGTTGATAACTTGAGTCAGGGGCTATGACCCACTTGATATGGTGAGCTTTGACTCTTGAAGAAGGACCCTCAAAAATATGAAGTTCCTTCAATCAAGCTACCATATTCAACTTCTAACAAGTTTCTCTGTTTACCCCGCGAGATCCTTGAAAGCATTGCATGCATACATACATATCATTGCATTACAGGTACCTTTTTTACAGGTTGCTTAATCTCCTTCGTTGTTCATTTCAGCCATCATCATGAATCCTGAATCATCCAATGAACAAGCTATCAAGGCCCTTCAGGCCCAGAACGCCCAGTTCCAAGAGCTGGTCATGAGCTTAGCCCAAGGACAACAGGAATTGAAGACTCTGCTTTTGAAAAAAAAGAAGAAGAGGACTGTTTTGTTCAACCCTAGATGCAGATCTGGGAATACACTGCAGAATGAAGCTGAGCAGACTACTCCATCTGTTGGGGAAGGCAGTCACCAAGAGGGAAGGGTTCCTAGTCCCGTAGTCTATGACACCGAGACAGATTTCAATGATGAACAGTACCCTCCTGCTGAGGACAGGTACAAACAACTGGAGGACCGGTTAAATGCTATGGAGATTCAACGTATGCCTGGGTTGGACTTTTGGGACCTAGGTTTATCTTCTGGGGTGGTGATCCCTCACAAGTTCAAGGCGCCTGCCTTTGCAAAGTACGACGGGGCTTCCTGTCCTAAGTTGCACCTCCGTTCATACGCAAGGAAGATCCAGCCCTACACGGCAGACAAGAACCTATGGATCCATTTCTTCCAGGAAAGTCTTTCAGGGACTCAGCTCGAATGGTTCTATCAGCTGGATGGAACCAGTATTCGTAACTGGGAGGACTTGGCAACTGCTTTTTATAAGCAGTATCAATATAATGCCGACCTCGCTCCTACACGTACCCAACTCCAGGGTATGTCACTGGGGACGGGTGAAGGTTTTAAGGAGTACGCGCAAAAGTGGAGAGACCTGGCTGGCAGGGTGCAACCACCGTTGACTGACCGTGAGCTCGTTGACATGTTCCTGGGGACCCTGTCTAGTCCGTTCTTCAACCATCTAATTGTGAATTCTTCTGCTGGGTTCACAGATCTGATCTTAACTGGTGAGAGGATAGAAGCTGGTATCAAGTCTGGGAAGATACAGAAAGGTGACTCCTCGAACGCTGAGAAGAAACCATTCAAGAAAGAGTCCAATACTGCATACAGTAAGAAGGATCGTCGTGACCAACATGTAGGGGCAACCCAGATCTTTAATCCTAGGCCTGCTCAACAAGGACAGGGGCAGCAACGTAAGGAGGTCGCACCCAAGATACAGTTCACTAAGATCAACATGTCACTGGATGAAGCGCTGCAGCAAATGTTGAAGGCAGGGCTGATTACCTTAAGGGCTCCTCTCCGGAATCCAAACACTTCTGCTCCTAACTATCATCCCAACGATAGGTGCGCATACCATTCTGATAGCCCGGGGCATACTACAGACAACTGTTGGGCTCTGAAGAACAAGGTCCAAGACATGATTGACGCCGGAGAGATTCAGTTTGAAGCACCAGAGACTCCAAACATAATCACTGCTCCTTTTCCCAATCATTGAAGGCTTTTGTTTATTTGAATTTCCGAGATGTAATTTTTGCTTATACAAACAATTAATGTCATAGCAAACTCTTTTATTTCATTAATGCACTGCATATGTCTGTTTTTGAATTAATCCAATTATTTTCACTATATTCAAATTGCTTTCATTTTTTTATGATGATCAACGCTCGGTTAATAATTCTAAGCCTCTTGAGGGAGGATGACGAAAACGATACCACGATCTTTACAGTATGCTTTTGAACAGACCCTGATGATGAGGCATAGACATTGTTTCAATTCCTAAACACTGGAGTTATAAGGAAGATAATCCCTCGTCAACCCTTTCGAGCCAAAGAAGTAGGAGTTTTTCTTTTCGAAAATTAAAACCCTTAATCATAACCTGGGGCAGGGTAGTTTTCTCAGCTGATCCAAGTGCACAATGAACAAAAGACATTGATGGTTCCAAATGATCATAAAGACAAACAGTCATTATCTCTCAAAGAATAAAAACCCAATAAGTCAAAACCTATGAAGGAGACTTACAAAACTGGGGCATCCCGCTGACTGTAAAAAGAAACAGTTCAGGCAAAAAACAGGGATAACAAAACAAAAAAAGAAAGAGGTCCTACAAACCCTCGACAAAAAATGACTGCCTATTCAAAATAAATTATCAATATCCGAACCATCACCGGAATATCAGAGTAAAGACTCAAACAAGGTCTAACGCACGATTAGCTAAGTTTAGGTTTGAAGAACATCACGAAGAACGGGTGGGTACAAATAACTTGAGCCTTTATCCTTTGTTTCTTAAACCATGAACCAGGCTACGTTACAACCCTAAAAGTCCTAGCTGAAGCATCGGTTAGTTCGAAAGCATACTGTTACAAAAGGTATCCTGACTCCTTAAGGCTTGCGGTAAAATAACAAGTTGACATCACAGTTTACAAAAAACTCACTTGTTTTTATGAAAAAATGCATTTTCAAAAACTTCAAGACAGACATAAGCTTTGCATTTTTAATATAACATTGATTGCATATGACTATTTGTTTGAACATCATAGAAGTTCGCACGAAGAATATCTGATGAACAAAAGCACCTCCAATCAAGGGGCACGACATGATCATTGTCTATCATCTGGGGCAGTTAAGTCAAGATTCAGAGAATCTCTCAAAAGGCCAACCAACTTGGGGCAAATCTCCATCTGGATCACTTGGGGCATTGGACGATCAAACGAAGATCTTCTGGTGGTATGGTAACGCAACACTACTGACAGGGGAACCTCCCTACACGGACATAGTCGAAAGAATACTGCACATAATCAAAGACCCGCTAGGTTGACACGCCTAGGCAAAAATAAGGGCTTCCCGGTGAACCAAAAGGGTTCGGGCAAAAATAAGGGATGAAATGAAAAATCTGTACACCCGGCAAGTCGAAAACCTGAAAAGGCGGCTTGGGCAAAAATGGGTATCCCGGTGGACTGAAAACCCGAAAGGGCGGTCCAGGCAAAAGTTAGGGATCAAAAGCGTACGACTATGTTCCGTCATCTCGTCACTTGCCTACCAGAAGAAGATTTGTCAATCGGCAGTCATCAAGCACCTCCACAGGTATCTTCTCCCACAGAAACAGGGGCAATAAAGAGTTGTCCAAATCGTACAGCTGCTTTGCTCACCAGGTACAAAGGTAGATTCAGCTGAAGAATGTAACAAAGATACCTTCACTCCCCGAGAGTAAGACAAGACTCAGCAATACTCTCCCCCCGAGCAGAGTTGGTCTCCCATCAACCCTAACAAGGCACAGTATCTCCAGCAAGTCAGCAACGCTCTCCCCAAGCAGAGTTAGTCTACTGTCAACCTTAAGGAAGTTGGGTATCCCCAGAAAATGTCGATATTTCCCAGCGAAGTATACAAATGTTCCTAAGCAAGCATCCCCGACAGTCTTGATCTAAGATTGTTCCACGGCGGAATCCAGACACCACAGTGGAGCCACTTCCCCAGTGCAATCTCAAAAGTTTCCCCAGGAGAGTTGAACCATCTCCCCAGTAGATTCTGGAAGCTTATCCCCAGTAGATTCTGGAAGCTTCTCCCCTGCAGAGTACATACGTCTCTCCTCGACTTTATTCAAAGTTATTCCCCACCAGAACTTATAACTGGGTTATCCTCAGCTAATTACCACGGAAAGATCGTCCTCGGCGAAGTTCTTCCTACCCCCAGCGGAGTTCATCAAATTCCCCAACATAACATATCAACGGTATCCCCAGCGGAGTTCTCATCAAAAACCTCAGCGAAGTATCTCTTCTCATAGAGTATTCCCCGCAGAGTAATCTCTTCGCCAAGTTTATTCCCCAATGGAGTCATCTTCTCCTACCGGTTTGTTCTTGCAATCATCATCCCCAGCAGAAACGAGGAACTCTACTCTTCAACATCAGCCCGGGATTCAACAACTTCCCGGCATTCGTCAAGGATTTATTTTCCTAGACGAAAATACATTCATAAACATCACATCTTCATACATTATAGCATGCATACGCATCATACAACACAAATCTCATTTATTTTTGAGAACATCTTAAAATCATGCAGTTCATGCATCATGACATTGCATACGACTAATAATTTGCCTTTTC
Organism: Vicia faba; assembly: GCA_948472305.1. NCBI lineage: Eukaryota > Viridiplantae > Streptophyta > Magnoliopsida > Fabales > Fabaceae > Vicia > Vicia faba. The sequence goes on along the minus strand of OX451739.1, from coordinate 1,175,849,081 downwards.
AGAAGAAAGTCAATCAAAAGATGATTACCATCTACCTTTACAGTTCCAGATCAACACCGGTAACAAGCCAGGAAAATTCTGTGGACGACCGATCATGGGTTAATATCCGAAACCAAACAGGACAATTATCTACTTGATCATCCTCAGGCAAACCTACACCGGTTCCTTTTCTTTCAGAAGAAGTCTTACACAGGCTCATCAACAGGCAACCCTACACCGGTTCCTTCTCAACCTCAGATGTAGTTTTACACGAACTCATCATCAGGCAACCCTACACCGGTTCCTTCTCAATTTTCAGACGAAGTCTTACACGGACTTATCATCAACAGGCAACCCTACACCAGTTCCTTCTCAACCTCAGATGTAGTTTTACACGAACTCATCATCAGGCAACCCTACACCGGTTCCTTCTCAATTTTCAGACGAAGTCTTACACGGACTTATCATCAAAGTAACCCTACGCCGGTTCCTTTTCTTTCAGAAGAAGTCTTACACGGACTTATCTCAAGATGACCTTACCCCGGTTCATCAAGAAGTTTTACACGAACTTATCCTGCAGTAACCTTACCCCGGTTCCTCCAGTAGTCTTACACGGACTTATCTCAAGATGACCTTACCCCGGTTCATCAAGAAGTTTTACACGAACTTATCCTGCAGTAACCTTACCCCGGTTCCTCCAGAAGTCTTACACGGACTTATCTCAAGATGACCTTACCCCGATTCATCAAGAAGTTTTACACGAACTTATCCTGCAGTAACCTTACCCCGGATCCTCCAGAAGTCTTACACGGACTTATCTCAAGATGAACTTACCCCGGTTCATCAAGAAGTTTTACACGAACTTATCCTGCAGTAACCTTACCCCGGTTCCTCCAGAAGTCTTACACGGACTTATCTCAAGATGACCTTACCCCGGTTCATCCAGAAGTTTTACACGAACTTATCCTGCAGTAACCTTACCCCGAAAGTCTTACACGGACTTATCTCAAGATGACCTTACCCCGGTTCATCCAGAAGTTTTACACGAACTTATCCTGCAGTAACCTTACCCCGGTTCCTCCAAAAGTTTTACACGAACTTATCCCGAAGAAACCCTACACAGGTTCTCTCTCTCCAGACGTAGTTTTACACGGGCTCGTCGTCAAAGAAACCCTACATAGGTTCTCTCTTCCCAAAGATGCAGTTTTACACGGACTCGTCATCAGAAACCCTACCCAGGTTTTACTTCTTCCAGGATGCAGTTTCACACGGGCTCATCATCAAAGTAACCCCACACAGGTTCCCTTCTCAAACTCCAGACGTAGTTTTACACAGACTCGTCATCAGTAAACCCTACACAGGTTTCCTTCTCAGCTCTAGATGCGATTTTACACGGACTCGTCATCAAAGCAACCATTGCCACATCATAAGGTCCATCATACCGCGCTGTAAGTTTTCCCAGGTCCCCCAAATAATTGTTTCATTTTTTTCTTAACATGTTCATGTACAGGCAGTCCAAAGCGTACCACCATGCATCCCACATATCCAACGCGCCATGTGTCCTCAGAAACAGATCCAAAGGCTTGGATTGGACGAGCACCATACTCCTGGTCAACCTACACCATAGGCAATCTCCAAAGTCAAACAAAGCTGGCTTCTTGATGGGCCTCAGATTCCAATCAAACACCCCATTCTGGCCCATACCCCCTCCCTTGGTTTATTCTTTTCTTTTCCTTTTTATATTTTCTAATTTAATTATTAACCTTTTTTAATTATTGTTATTATCACCAAAATTAACCAATTAATATTTTTCACAATAAAACCAAAAAAAAAAAAACATTTTTACTTGTTAACTTATTTTGTAAATAAATACTAATAAATTGAATTAGTTTTAATTAGGCAACTTTAACCTTTTTTTTTCTTAATAACTAAAATAAATTTAGAATTAGGTTTTTATTAACTTTTAATTTTATTTCCTTTTATTTTATTTCATTAAAAACATAAAAATACAAAAAAAAACATTTTTCTTTTAATAAATTAAATAATTAATTCTAATTTCATTTAATCACAAAAAAGGACAAAAAAATTCCATTCTTTTCTTAAAAGGGTCAAAACCCTTAGGACGTTCCCGATTTATTTCTTTCGCGCGCATTTATTTTATTTTGATTATTTATGTAACTGTCTCCAGATATGTAATAGTTAAATAGGACCTCTTTTACTGCTTTATTTATTTTCTTGCACTTTATTTACCAAAACGGGTTTTTGTCTTTGGCGATGTATAGACCCGCGCCTTGTAATAGCTAGATTTACATTTCCGCAATTTACTTTCCGCACTCCTAACTGCTAATATGCCTGCAAGAATGTATGTAAATAAAACCAATCCGTAGCTCACAAATAACATGTACAAGATAACCTTAACTGAAAAACAACACATAAAGCACATGCCACTTCTAGGGTACGCCTCACTGGTTGCCTCAAACGTGGTCGTCAAGTATAGGGTGTTTTAGAGGTCACCCTTTGTCTAAAGATCCAGTCGCCTCGAAACGGTTGCCTCAGATAAAAGGATCTAGGACATTAGGGTTACTCCTAAGGTATCCTACCATTGCTTCGGTGACCACACTGTCCCTTAATCGAATTGACCCAAACACCTCCAACGATGGTGCTACCTACCCCTCAATGGTGGGATAGCACTATCTAAAGGACTCTTACACAACCTAATTCCTTAGAGTAGGTAGATTCTCCTGGGTACTTGCGCTTTTCAAAACAAACAAAAACAACTTTTCGCACCTCACACTTTCAAAAAGTTTTCAGACAAAACACTTCTTACACTCTTGAGGACTGATACAAGAGTTACTTAGAAGTTTTCCGAACGAACTTTTTCAAAACCCACACACACTTGAAAAGCAAACAAATTTTGAAAACATAAGAGCAAATACCTAAGAGCCCATGGATAACCATGGATAGAAAGGGTGCTACCACCTTCCCTTTCTATAAATCTACCTCCCGAACCGAGAAACATTCCCGAATAAGGAATTTTGCTGTGCTTTTGTCCTTTCCATGTTGGAGAACATAAAAGACGGTGGCGACTCTTGCTTACCGCGACATTTCACGAAACCAGCTAAAAAACAGTCAGTTCTATTTCCACCGATCACAAAGGTGGAAGATGATTGGACACTAGAGTGCCCAGAAATTTGCACTTGGTGATGTGAGAGTCGAGGGAATGGGCTTAAAGATGCCATTTAGAGAGGTGCTAGAAAGTTGTTGGAGATGGGCTTGTAGATGCCATCCAAAAGTGATTGTTGAATTGTAATTTATAAGCTGAAAGAATGAGTATCAGAATGGCGTCCGTGTCTGGAGCGTATCTGTATTGTATCTGGAAGAGGCTTTGATTAAGTATCAGAATGGCATCCGTGTCTGGAGCGTATCTGTATTGCACTTGAAAGTTGAATTAGAATGGAATTCGTGTCTGGAATGTATTTGTACTGTATCTGAAAGTTGAATTTGAATGAGTATCAGGATGGCATCTGTGTCTGGAGCGTATCTGAACTGTATCTGAGAGTTGAGTCTGAATGAGTATCAGAATGGCATCCGTGTCTAGAGCGTATCTGAACTGTATATGAGAGTTGAGTCTGAATGAGTATCAGAATGGCATCCGTGTCTGGAGCGTGTCTGAAATGTATCAAAAGGTTGAATCCGAATGAGTATCAGGATGACATCCATGTCTAGAGTGTATATGAACTGTATCTGAGAGTTGATTCTGAATGAGTATCAGAATGGCATCCGTGTCTAGAGCATATCTTAATTGTATCTGAAGGTTGAATCCGAATGAGTATCAGGATGGCATCCGTGTCTGGAGCGTATCTGAACTGTATCTGAGAGTTGAGTCTGAATGAGTATCAGAATGGCATCCGTGTCTGGAGCGTATCTGAACTGTATCAAAAGGTTGAATCCGAATGAGTATCAAGATGGCATCCGTGTCTGGAGTGTATCTGAACTGTATCTGAGAGTTGAGTCTGAATGAGTATCATAATGGCATCCGTGTCTGGAGCGTATCTGAACTGTATCTGAAGGTTGAATCCGAATGAGTATCAGGATGTCATCCGTGTCTAGAGCGTATCTGAACTGTATCAAAAGATTTTGGAATTTTATTAATGGTAGATGTTAACCTTATCCTGAAAAGGGTAAAATGTTAGCTAAAACAATATGTTTATGTTGTATGAAATGCATAGTGTAATGCATTCGTGTTACCAATGTCTATGATATATGGGTGCAATGTATGCGTATATGAGCTAGTTTGTTGTACTGCTGCTAGACTGGGGAAAATAAATCCCTGGCTATTGTTGAGGATATGTAAGTCTTCATGTTGTGAAGTCTAAGTTTTGATGAATTTCTGCTCAGAGAAATAAACTCTGTTGTAAGGACAATGCCGTATGCTGCTTGTAACATTCTTCTGAGAAATTCGATGACTTCTACTGGGGAGCGATAATCAGGAGTTTTGTTTTATTGGGGATTAAAACGACGTATTGTGGGAATTTCTTATGGAATAGCCTAGAGGTATTTCCCTATCCATTCAAACCCATCAGTAATTGCCTTTTTCCATTTTGTTTATTTGTAAACAGTAATTATGTTCAAGTGCATATGTTCAACAATGAATCATTGGACGTTTTTGTAAACAAAACACAAGAGTAAAGAAAAATGGATAGTTTTGCACTTTCAAAGGGACATCTTTGTATTGACTTTGAGTAAGATTTTTTTTGTACAGGGAGACAAACATTATAGTAAGAGAATGCTGTTGTAAAAATAAAATTTTTGATACAAAGAAAAGATAGCTATGTGTACAAAAATCCCATGGGGTTTCCATTCTGCTATAGCCTTCGTATCTCCGAGCGTCTTGTCTATTTGTTGCCTTGTCCAAAGCTGATTGAATTGATCAGAACCGTTGAATTTGTTAGTTAAAGCCAAAGGTTGTCTGTAAAGTGATCCAACGGGACATAGTCATACGCCTTATATTCCATAACTTTTGCCTGGACCGCCCTTTCAGGTTTTCAGTCCACCGGGAAACCCCTTTTTGCCCAAGTCGCCCTTTCAGGTTTTCAACTTGCCGGGTGTACAGATTTTTTCATTTTATCCCTAATTTTTACCCGAACCCTTTTGACAAAATCTGTACAGTTGATCAAGTCGAGTCTGGATCCAATCGTCTTTGTTCAACCCTACATTCTTCATAATCCTCAGAGAGGGGATCTGGACCTCGATAGGAAAGATAGCTTCCATGCCATAAACCAGAGAATAGGGTGTTACCCCGATTGATGTGCGAGCCATGGTACGATACCCGTGGAGAGAGAAGGGTAGCATCTCTTGCCAGTCTTTGTATGTGACTGTCATTTTCTGTATGATCTTTTTAATGTTATTATTTGCAGCTTCGACGACACCATTCATCTTCGGCCGATAAGGGGAAGAATTGTGATGTTGGATCTTGAATTGTTCGTACAATGCGGTGATCATAGTGTTGTTGAGATTTGTACCATTGTCAGTGATGATCCTTTCCGGGATATCGTATCGGCAAATGAGATTTTGCTTGATGAAACGGGCAACAACGTTCTTGGTGACGAAAGCGAAGGAAGCTGCCTCTACCCACTTTGTAAAATAGTCAATGGCCACTAGGATGAAGCAGTGTCCAATGGAGGTTGTCGGCTTGATTTCCCCAATCATATCAATACCCCACATAACGAAGGGCCAAGGAGCCGTCAAGACATTTAGAGGAACCGAAGGTACGTGCACCTTGTCGGTGTAAATCTGGCATTTATGGCAGGTTCGAGAGTGTTGATAGCAATCTGCTTCCATGGTAGACCAGTAATGGCCTGCCCGTAGGATTTTCTTTGCCATCGTATGCCCACTGGAATGGGTACCAAATGTGCCCTCATGTAATTCAGTCATGATCCTTTCAGCTTCAACCTTATCTATGCACCGAAGTAACACAGAGTCATGATTGCGTTTGTACAGGATGCCATTACCAAGGAAAAACTTAGCAGAGAATCTCCTTAAGAACTTCTTGTCATTGATTGAAGCTCCTTCTGGATATTATTGAACCTCGAGATACCTCTTGACTTCGTGAAACTAAGGCTGGTCCACTTCTTCTTCAGTATTAATCTCGTGACAGTGTGCTGGTTCCTCCATTCGTTTAATGGTGATCTGGGGAGCTTCATTATCCCAATTAAGTTTAAACATAGATGACATTGTGGCTAGAGCGTCTGCTAGCTGATTTTCTTCTCGCGGGAAATGCTCAAAGGTAATCTTCTCAAAATGTGGTAGCAATGTCAAAACATGTTCTTTATAAGGGATAAGGTTAGGGTGTTTGGTGTCCCATTCCCCTTTGATTTGGATGATAACCAAAGCTGAATCTCCAAATACATCCAAGGATTTGATTCCCAAGTCTATGGCAGCTTTGAGACCGAAGATGCATGCTTCGTATTCCGCCATGTTGTTTGTACAATTGAAGCAAAGTCTTGCGGTAAATGGAGTATGACACCCTTCTGGAGATATGAGTACATCATCAATACCATTACCGAGTGCATTAGATTCCCCATTAAAGAACAGGATCCATCGGGATCCTTGTTCAGGTCCGTCATATGGCCTGAATTCTTCACAGTTGTCTAATGTCATGATGTATTCATCCGGAAATTCGAACTTCATGGATTGGTAGTCTTCTACAACTTGGTGAGCGAGGTGATCGGCTAACACACTGCCCTTTATTGCTTTCTGGGTAGTATATTGTATGTCATATTCTGTTAGGATCATCTTCCATATCGCTATTCTCCCAGAAAGAGCAGGCTTCTCGAAGATGTATTTTATCAGATCCATTTTAGATATCAGCAAGGTAGTATGAGTCAGCATATACTGTCTTAGCCAGCGAGAAGCCCATGCCAGAGCGCAACAAGTTTTCTAGAGCAGTGAATATCTGGTTTCACAGTCGGTAAAATTTTTGCTCAGGTAGTAAACAGCATGCTCTTTTCGGCCAGACTCGTCATGCTTCCCCAATACACACCCCATTGAGTTTTCTAAAACAGTCAGATACATGATCAATGGTCTTCCCTCGATTGGTGGCATCAACACAGGAGGATCTTGTAAGTATTCTTTGATTTTGTCAAAAGCAACTTGGCATTCATCATTCCATTTGACTACTTGATCTTTCTTCAATAGTTTGAAGATTGGCTCACAAGTAGCTGTTAGGTGAGAGATGAATCTGGCAATGTAGTTCAAACGTCCCAAGAATCCTCTGACTTCCTTCTCAGTACGAGGAGCAGGCATCTCTTGTATTGCTTTAACTTTGGCAGGATCGACCTTGATACCCTTGTTGCTGACGATAAAGCCTAGGAGTTTACCAGACCGTACCCCAAATGTGCATTTGTTTGGATTCAACCTCAACTTGTACTTCTTCAGTCTCTCAAACAGTTTTTGTAAGTGATCAAGATGCTCTTCTTCTATTTGAGATCTGGCTATCATATCGTCCACGTAGACCTCTAATTCGTGATGTATCATGTCGTGAAATAGAGCTGCCATGACACGCTGATAGGTTTCCCCAGCGTTCTTCAGTCCGAATGGCATCACCTTATAGCAGAAAGTGCCCCACTGTGTGACAAAGGTTGTTTTCTCCATGTCCTCAGGCACCATTTTGATTCGGTTGTAACCTGAGAATCCGTCCATGAAGGAAAACACTTTGTGTTGTGCCGTATTGTCAACTAGGATATCAATGTGGGGGAGTGGAAAATCATCCTTAGGGCTTGCCCTATTCAAATCTCTGTAGTCCACACACATTCGCACCTTGCCTTCCTTTTTGGGCACGGGAACAACATTGGCAACCCATTAAGGATAAGAGGTGACATCCAAGAATCCAGCATTGAATTGCTTCATGACTTATGCTTTAATCTTTTTTGACATATCAAGCCTCATTCTATGAACCTTTTGCTTTATTGGCGGACAATCCTCTCTTGTAGGCAGACGATGTACCGCAATATCTTCATCAAGTCATGGCATGTGTTCATACGACCAGGCAAAGACTTCAACATAATTGTGTAACAATTGAATCAGACGCTCCTTGACACTGGGTTCCAGATTGGCACCCACCTTGACCTTTTTTTTATCTTCTTCAGTACCTAGGTTGATTGTATCCACGGGTTCCTCGTGAGGCTGAATAGTTCTCTCTTCTTGTTGTAGCAGTCTGGCAAGTTCCCATGGTACTTCACAATCTTCCTCACCTTCATCTTCGGCTTGGTAGATTAGATTCTCAGAGTCACAAAAGGCCATAGAAGTATCGTTACCCATGGGATCCCGAATGGATGTATACATGCATTGTGAGTGTGGGTGTGTGTAAGGGTATAACTATCTTTGAAATAAAGTAAAATGTAAAAGAAAAACAATGAGCACAAAAGTTTGTATGCGAAAACGTCTATGATTCATTGATGTCATATGAAAAATGAGATAATAACCCTTACAAATGGACCATTGTGCCTCGGGTAAGACACAAGGTTTTAAGAGTGCAAATTTTTTTAAATATTACAGATCCAACAAAATGTAAAGGCAAATTACTGAGTGATAAAAGTGATCGGGACAAAGTCTCTAGCCTCCCAGTTGTTGAGCCCTCCATTGACAGTCGGGAAGATTCATTCCTCCAGGTTGCAGTCATCTTCACCATCATCTACTGCGTTGACTTCACGGTTGCTGATCTTCAAGGGCGACCCTCCAGCACGGGCACGGCGTATAGCCTTTTGAGCACTTGAAGTGAAACCTAGGCCAAACTTGTCGGACTTATATGTGATTTCTGGGAGTTGCCCCCACATAGTGCACCCTCCTTCTTCTACCACTGCTCTGGCATCTTTCAGCGACGACATCTAGAGCAGAGGCCTGCTAATCTTGGGAACAACCTTGGTCACTACCACATCTTGAGGGACCTCTTCAAAGTGTTGAAATTGAGTTTCAATGGATTCACCATCTAATTCCACATATCTGAAGGAATTGAGATGGCTGATCATGTATTCTTCCTCTCCATGAATGGTGATAATCTTCCCTTGAACTGGATACTTCAACATCTGGTGCAACGTAGAAGTAACAACGCCAGCATTGTGGATACATGGTCGGCCTAGCAGGCAGAAGTATGAAGGGCGGATGTCCATCACATAAAAAAGTTGAATTGAAGGTTTGGGTTCCAACCTTTATGGGAATGTCTACCTCCACATGTACCATCCTTTTCGAGCCGTCAAAAGCCCTTACTATTATGTTGCTTGGCTTCAAAGTCAACCCCTCACAATCAAGTCTATCAAGATATTTTTTGGGTAGTACATTCAGAGATGAGCCAGTATCCACCAAAACATGCGCCAGAGTTATGCCCCTACATTCCACTGAGACATGCAATGCCTTATTATGTTTTCTTCCCCTCAGCGTCAGGTCAGCATCTGAAAAACCTAAACCATTGTCCGCAGTTAGACTGGCTACGCAATCTTGAAACTGATCGGCAGAAGTCTCTTGAGGTACATGGGTGGTTTTTAAGAACTTCACCAAGGCTTTTGCATGTGCCTCAGAACATAGTAGTAATGCAAGCATGGAGATTTTAGAGGGAGTTTGCCCCAGTTGTTTAACTACATTGTAGTCGCTTCTCTTTATAATTTTCAAGATCTCCTCCATTTCTTTCTTGGAGGTCTTAGGGATAGTCAATGACTGAGCCTTCATCCGGACAGGCTCAATCATAACACCTTTTCCTCGAGTCTCGGTTAATTAGGCAGCAGGAGTGTCAGTCAGAATCATTATAGGGGTTGTAACAAATTTGTCAATTGGAGTATTTGCAGAGATGATTATGGGTGTAGGAATAACCTTTGGAGAAGCCACATGGATGATTACGGGTCCATAAACTTCTTCTGGGGGAGCAATTTCTTGAGAAAAGATCCTACCACTTCGGGTAATCTTGCTAGTTCCTGCAATGTTACTGACGTCAGAGTTGACCTTCTCAGAGCTTGAATCTTTGACGGCTGGCCAGTCCTGCTTGATACTATGGTAATAGATATCCCCTCCATAATTCCATGGTATGGTTTTGTTTGATGTATATGGGACTGGTCCAGGCATTGTGATTATTAGAGAAGCTTCTTTTGGAACTGATGTAATTCTAACGGGTCTTTTAGTGGAGACCCTGGAAGAATTGGAGGAAATGGTAATGATAGAAACATCTTCAAAAGGAACAGGTGGAACAAAAGTCTTTTCAAATAAAATTTCTTTGTTATCTATTAGGAACTGAACGCCTATTTTCAACAAAGGACAGCCGGTTTGGGAGGACAAACAGAGATGGCAATCTTCACCACATCCCGAGAACATATCGGCATTCAACAAATTTATTTTAATGGTCAGAAGTGGGGTCATGATTTCATCAATTGAAGTAACAAACAAATCTTCTTCAACGACATTGGTATTGTGGCCATGTCTGGGCATAGGGGCAGAAATGACATTTGGCTTTTCAGGCGCATGAAACTCAATTTCTTTTGCTTCAGTGAGGTCTTGTATTTTGTTCTTTAGAGCCCAACAATTATTAGTATCCTGACCAGGACTTTCAGAGTGATATGCGCAACGGGAATTGAGATGATAATGAGGAGATGTTTTATTGGGGTTTTTTGGAGCTTCTTTCAATGTTACCAAGTTGGATCTTAGTAGATGCGATAATACTTGAGATGGGGTCATGTTGATTCTGGTGAACTGCCTGACTGGCCTTTCCATCCTTGGTTGATTATTTCTTTGCTGATCAGACGCAGGATTTGGGATCATAATAGCCCCCACCATTGGTCAGCGTTCATCCCTATCTTGGTTTCTCTGCGGGTATACGACATCTACCTCTTTCTTTCCGATGAAGGGCTTCCTTAGAGCTGTAGAAGAAGATGTGTCTTTCTGAATCTTTCCAATCTTTATACCGACTTCTATCCTCTCTCCGGTCAATATTAGTTTAGTAAAGCCTGCAGATCAACTTCTGATTAAATGATTGAAGAAGGGACCAGACAAGGTGCCCAAGAACATGTCCACCAATTCTCTCTCAGACAGAGGGGGTTGAACACTTCCATCCAAATCTCTCCATTTTTGTGCGTAGTTCTTGAAACCTTCATTGGACACCATGGCTATACTCTGGAGTTGAGTACGGGTAGGCGCAAGATCAACATTGTACTGATATTGTTTGTAGAAAGCTGCAACAAGATCTTCCCAATTGTGAACATTGACTCTTTCTAGTTGGTAAAACCAGTCAAGTTGAGTTCCAGACAGACTGTCTTAGAAGAAATGCACCCATAAGTCTTTATCAGCGGTATGGGGTTGAATTTTCCTCACATATGATCGGAGATACATCTTAGGGCATGAAACTCCATCATATTTAGTGAATATAGGTGCTTTGAACTTTGGAGGAATCACAATCCCTGACACCAAACCCAACTCCTCAAAGTCCAAGCCGAGCACCTTTTGGATTTCCATCGCACTCAGACGCTCTTCAAGATGTTTATACTTGTCATCAGCGGGAGGGTATTGTTCCTCGGAGTAGTCCTCTTCTTCCTCTTCCTCCTCTGAATCTGTCGGGACAACTGTTTCTTTGCCTTTACCATCTTGGTTGTCTCTTTCACCGGATGTTGTTGCAAAGTCCAAAGTCCTTCTTGTCTGCCCATGAAATCTTCTTCCCATATTTAAGACTCCGGTTACCTTCTTGGTTTTCCTTTTCCTCTCTTCAGCTAGCAAAGTCTTCAATTTTTCTTGTCCCTTGGCTAGGGTCAAGAGCAACTGTTGAAACTGTGTATTCTGAGCTTGGAGGTCTTTCACTGTTTTCTCGAGATCCATCTTACTGAAATAAACAGTAGAAAGATGAGGAGACTTGTTGCAAAAGACCTATTTATGTTATGATGAATGGTATATGCATATGTAATGTTTTCAAGGATTAATGATTCAAATTTGTTTTAGACAAAAAAGGAAACACACGTTGTTGTACCTCAAAATTTGCCCTCTCAATTCTCAAGGTTTTTCTTTCAATTGGCCTTTAGGCCTCTTTTGATCAGCATCCTTCGATTGGCCTTTTTGCCTCTTTCAACACAAGCTTTGCTTGCATCCTTCGACTGACTCTAAGCCTCTTTCGATTGCTCAAAGTGGCTGCTAGCGTGCCTCTTTCGAATCTGGACATTTGGCCTCCTGTGTGCCTCTTTCGAATGCAACTTGGGTACATCCTTCATTTGGATTGAAAGCATCATTCGATTCAACCTTTCGATTGGACAAGCGTGCTGCCTGCATGGTTGCAATCGAAGGCCATGACCTACTGGCCATACATGCCCCCTGCAAGGAACCCTTTTCGATTCACCAAGTTTTGCTGCCTGCAAACCTACTTCGACCAGGACAAGGTTGCTGTCTGCCAACCTACTTCGACCAGGACAAGGTTGCTGCCAGCCAGCCTACTTCGATTTGGACAAGCTTACTGCCTACAAACATGCTTTGATTGAGCAACATTGCTTCCTTCGAACACGAACTTTCGATTGGAAAATATGCTTCCTTCGAGCGTGAGCTTTCGATTGGGCATTAGCTTCCTTCGAATAAGTTTGCTTCGACTATAGGCTTTGATTGAGACAAAGGCTTCCTTCAGACAGATGCGCTTCGATCTCACTCTTCTCTTTTCCTCAAGATCAAATCTCGTTTACCAGGCTGTGTAGCGTCCAAATCTTTATATAGTCAGAAGCTTGTACAAAGGTTTTAAGCTTTACCTTTTGGATACTGCTATTCTAGGTTAAAGGCTACATGCTTTTTCTGCAAACAGAGATTACTTTATCACAAAAGCAGCTTTCCATCTGATTTGTGTTCTGAGCACAAGCAATGTCAGATCTTCTGCACCCCACTGCTGCTGCTGCCAACAGGCCCCTCTCTTGTACTGTCACGTTACCCATTATTATATTATTTTTGCAAGACAGGCTATTGAACGAACATGTCCATTGTTTCTCTATAAATAGAGGAACATTTACAAAGCTAAGGAAGGACTTTCTGGCCAGGCGAACGAATCTGCAGAAAATTCTCAAACACAACAAAAATTCTCAAGTTCATCAAACACTTAAACACTTGAGAAATTAAAAACCAAGAATCCCAAACACTTACCTCTTCAGATTCTGAAGAACACCCCCACACATAGAAGTTTGTTCAAACTCAAAAACAACCTTCTGTGATAAATTTTCGAACCAACAACAAACCCCCTGTGACTACTCTTTGAATTCCAGAAACGTCCAGGTAGCAGTTCAGGTTCGAATCCAGCACACGTTCCAGCCTGAAACAAGGTAAGTTATTCTTACCTTTGGGCTTTTCGTTTCATGGCATAACATGTAAATAATCTCTTTCATTTCAAAACATGTACATAACACTTTGGTTCCTTTCGTTTCCACCCTGTTAACATATTTGTAAAAGCTATCCCTTTCGTTTTTGCTTTCTGTTTACCTGAACTTGCCTTAAACTGTTAAACTGTTTACAAGATAAATATTAGCATGGCCTCAGGCCATGTTGTCATTTAATGCTTGAAGTGAAAGAAACAGGAAACAGGAAATAGGAAACGAAGCTTCTGGCTTCTACCCTTTTTTCTCCAGGTCAAACGAAAGAAACAACCAGGAGGCAAACCATGTTGACTTCAGACGAAAGGCATGCCTTCACTGACTTCTAGGCCCCAGTCGAAGGTTTACAACTTGCTGCTGCCTTCGCCCAGTCGAAGGATACAACTTGCTGCTGCCTTCGCCCAATCAAAGGACAGGACCTCGCCCCTGCCAAGGCCCAATCGAAAGATTTGACTTTGCTGTTGCCAGCCCCAATCGAAGGAGGCCAACAGAATGCCAATCGAAGGATGCCACTGGCTGGGTCGAAAGATACTCTTTTATTCCTTTTTATCTTATTTTTTGCCTTTATATTCCTATGCACTTCAATATGGTTGTAATAGTGTAGGATTTATTTTTTGCACTTTTTATTGCTTTATACAAATGCTAGTAAATATGTGTGTATGGTAAGATAAAACCAACAAGTAGACTACCTAAAAATCAAAGACAAATGCATGCAACAAAACACTTTGCACACATGCACCCTTAGGGTAATCTCACTTGTTGCCTATCGGAAAATAGTCATGTCCCTCGAGCTTAGGCATTTTAGCAAAGACCCTCGATAAAAGATCGTAGTCCCTCGATGACCCTCGATGTTGCCTTCGGTAAACGATCTAGTCCCTAAAACGACATTACTAAAACGTCCCATATGTTGCCTTCTATGACTATACAAACGTCCCATGCCTGTCCCGTTCAAGCATCCTAACGCAAGGTTGTTCATCAAACACAATGGTGAAACAACACTGTTAAAAGGGTTAAAAACATGAGAAAAATCTTTGAGTAAAATAGGGTAGACAAACTCTTAGTTACTTGATCAAAAATCTTGCAAAACATCCTTGCCAACTTTCAAACACACTTCACAAACACAACTTCCAAAACAACTTTCAAAACATTGAATTATCTTTTCAAAAAGACACACACCTTTGTATATATTCAAACAAGAATCATTACAAAGGTTGCCTAGACAAGGCATCTTTTTCAAAACATTTTCAAAACCACACACACAAAGCACCATTTCAAATAATTGAAAAGCAAAGGCAAGTGATCTAAAACAAGTAACTAAGAGCCCATGGATAACCATGGATGAAAAGGGTGCTAGCACCTTCCCTTTTCATAATCTACCCCCCGAACCCACGAAAACATCTCAAAGGTCTTTCCTGTGCTTTTTGACCTTTCCTTAGGATAAATAAAAAAGTCGGTGGCGACTCTTGCTAAACCGAACATTTGCGAACACAAACACAAAACCTCAAGTCAGTTCTCCCACCGTATCACAGAACTGGCGACTCTGCTGGGGACATTTCTAAAAGTGGGGTTACCTTAGGGTTTTATATCACCTTTACTTGCTTACCTTGATTGCTTTGTTTGCTTTACTTTTTGGGTTCCTTGTTTGGGTTTGTTTAAATCCTACACCCGGATTTGGGGGCACCTTTTTTAGGTAAGTAGCAATAAACTGTGAGGGAACTGTGTGGGGTATACTGACATGGTTGAAACAGTAGCTACGTTGATGTGGCATTTTGGTTGGTACCGGTAACCCTTGAGTTCAATCAAGGAGAGTACGAGGCCTCCGCATGGTGTCGTGAAGCATCAATTGACTTTAGAACCCTACTTGACCATCTTGGCCTTTTTAGGGGTAGTGAGATGACCGACTTTGGTGCAGTCCGAAGTTGGTAGATACTCGATACTACACTCATTGAGGGTTGTTTTCTAGGAATATTTTGGTCGCCAGTTAAATGGCTAAACCAAAACAATGAACACAGAAAACAATCCAATGATTTTGAGCTCCTTAGAACCCGGTTACTATTTATAGGACAGGTTTTTAAGCCAACTAAACTCAAGAGGGTACTTACCTACAAACCCCATGCAAAACTAAACCTAAGGACTTGTTTGCTTTGTGTGAATATGATTACCTGTATATACACTTGCTTACTTTTGCATACATGTACATAACATCATAACATCATACCATAGCATTCTCAATAACCATTTCAAGGATCTCGAGGGTCTTTTGATGCAGGGTCATGTTGAACCAGACGTCTACCAAATGGCAAGAGGGTTCTTCTCTAAACAAACACCGTCAAAGATCAAGTGCAACAACTTGAATCAGGGGCTATGTCCCACTTGACATGGTGAGCTTGATTCTCGTGGAAAGACATCCACCGATACAAAGTTCTCCAATCAAAGATGTTGATCAAAATTCAACCTCTAACATTTTCTCGTGTTTACCCCGAGAGATCCTTGAAAACATGCATCCACATATCATGCATCATATCATGACAGGTTTCTCCCATACAGGTCTCCTTATCTTCCTACTGTTTATTTCAGTAAGATGGTTATGGAACAAACTGTGAAAGATCTCCAAGCTCAAAACGCTCAATTCCAACAAATGCTGCTGGCTATGGGTAAAGGGCAAGAGGATCTGAAAGCTCTCCTTCTCAAAGACAAGAAGAAGAAGTCCAAGAAGGCAGCGGGCATCCTGAACTTGAGAGGAAGACCTGGAGGACCAGTCAGGAGAGCCCTAGATCTTTCAACTCCATCCAACATAGGGGATAGTCCTGAAGAAGACCACAATTTGGAGATTGATGAAGTTGAAGCTAACTACTCCGAGGAACAATATCCTCCCACTGATGACAAGTACAAACAGTTGGAGGATCGCCTCAGTGCTATGGAGATTCAACAGATACCTGACTTGGATTTAGGAGACATGGGTTTGGTTTCTGGATTAGTCATCCCGCCAAAGTTCAAAGTCCCTACTTTGGCCCTGTACGATGGAGTCTCTTGCCCTAAGATGCACTTAAAGTCTTATGTCCGCAAGATTCAACCATACACAACTGATCCGAAGCTTTGGATCCATTTCTTCCAAGAAAGCCTAGTAGGGACGCAACTCGAGTGGTTTTATCAATTGGAGAGTTCCCGCATCCGCACCTGGGAGGATCTAGCTGCTTCTTTTTACAAACAATATCAGTACAATGCTGATCTTGCACCAACTCGTGTGCAATTGCAGAACATGACCATGGGTTCCAACGAGAGTTTCAAAGGATACGCTCAAAAGTGGAGAGATCTGGCTGGTAGGGTGCAACCCCCTTTAACTGACAGGGAGCTGATTGACATCTTCATGGGATCTTTGACAGGGCCTTTCTTCAAACACTTGATCGGAAGCTATTCAGCCGGGTTCACCGAGCTAATACTGACCGACGAAAGGGTCGAAGCTGGCATCAAAAGTGGGAAGATTCGAGAAGCTACACCTTCTGATGCTCAGAAAAAGCCTTACAGTGGGAAGAAAGAGTCCAATGCTGTGTATGGTCAAAAGAGTCGTCATGACCAACACGTAGGAGCAATCTTGATCTCTAATCCTACGCCTGCTCAACAAGGACAGGGGCATCAGCATAAGGAGGTCGCGCCTAAAAGACAATTCACTAAGATCAACATGTCACTAGTTCAAGCGCTACAACGCATGTTAGAGGCAGAGCTGATTACATTAAAGGCTCCTCTCCGGAACCCAAATACTTCCGCTCCTACCTATCATCCCAATGAAAGGTGTGCATACCACTCTGACAGTCTGGGACATGACACAAATAACTGTTGGGCTCTGAAGAACAAGGTCCAAGACATGATTGATGCCAAGGAGATCGAGTTTGACCCTCTGGAGACTCCAAACGTGATCACTGCTCCTATGCCAAATCATTGAAGGCTTTTGTTTCATTTGAATTTTCAAGTTGTAATTTATTTTGTTATTCAAACAATTATCTATTAATGTCAAACTTTGTTTCATTAATGCACTGCATATGTTTGTCTTGAATTATTTCATTTGTTTTCATTTCATTTAAACTATGCTTTCTACTGTCTTTATGATATTCAACTCTTGCTAAAAGTTACAAGCCTTTAGAGGGAGGATGACGAAACAATGCCATAATCTCATACATTATGCTTTTGAACAGACCTTGATGATGATGTATAGGCGTTTCTTTCAAATCCTAAACACTGGAGTTATAAGGAAGATAATCCCTAGTCAACCCCTTAGAGCCAAAGAAGTAGAAGTTTTCTGTTTTTTAACACAAATTGAAACCTTGAATCAAAACCTGGGGCAGGGTAGTTTCTCAGTTAATTCAAAAAAAAAGACGCGCATTGAAGTTGCCTACTCTCAGTTCGTAATACAACGAATGACATCAAAAACATTCCTCTGGAATCAAAAGATGGTGATGGTTCCCTACCAAATAGGCAGTCATTATCTCTCAAAAAGAAAAGCCCACTAAGTCAAAACCTACAAAGGAGACTTAAGAAAAATGGGGCATCCCGCTGACTGTAATCTCAAAACAGGAACGGTCAGGCAAAAATTAAGGATACCAAATCAAAAGAACAAGGTCATTACAAATCCTCGACAACATGAAAAATGTTACAGAAATGACTGCCTTCCAACAAATTCAATTTGTGTGAACCATCACCAAAAACGTCGTTCCAGACTCATTTGGAGTTCAAACGCACAATTAACTGAGTTTAGGATTGAAGAACATCACGAAGAGCGGGTGGGTACAAATAAACTTTGGGCCTTTATCCTTTGTTTCTTAAACCATGAACCAAGCCACGTTACAACCCTTCAAAAGTCCTAATTGAAGCATGGGTTAGTTCGAAAGCATACTGTTACAAAAGGTATCCTGACTCCTGTAAGGCTTTACTCAAAATCCTGAGTTGAATTTTTCTTACAAAACTTCTTTACTTGCTAAAAACGCATTTTTCAAAAACTTCAAGACAAACATAAACTTCGCATTCCTTGAATATCACTGTTTGCATTTTGGCTATTTGTTTGACAGCGGAGAAATTCACACAACGAATATCCGATGAACGAAAGCCCTCTCAGTGAACAAAATCACTTCAAGAAGGATGGCACTTCCATTGATGAATCTCCTATCAACAGGGGGGACTTGACATGTCACTATCCAGCACACCTGGGGCAGTCCAGTCAAGATTCCAGGAAATCTCTGAAGAAGTGCAGAGTAACCAGGGGCAAGTCTCCATCTCCGTCACTTGGGGCATTGACCATCAATCCCGACAAAGGGTTACATACACTCAAACATTTCCAAGCAGTGCCACAAACACTCGCAACTAGAGGCAATGACAAATCTCCCTAAAATCCTTCTCATAGGATGACTCCCAACAAGGGTTTAATCTCTGAAAACCTTTCCCCAGCTGAATCAACCTCAAGAATCCTCGAGGACTTCCCCCAACGAAGATGTCACCTCTCTGGCGGACTGGCAACAGGGTTTATTTCCCCAACAACACTAGGATTCCCCAGCTTAAGTTTGCCTCTCCGACTACTACAAATCAAAGGACCACAACTCCTCTTCCCCAGTAGACTACTCTACAATCCCCAGCAAGTTACTGTGAAACCTGGACCCGACCAGATATCAGTTCAACTTCGACTCCCCAGTAGAACAACGGACGACTAAGACTCCTAAACTCTTTTCCCAAGCAGGAATAAACATACTCCCCACAGAGTTTTCAACTTCCCCCAACGAAGTTCTCCTCAAACAACAAAACAGGAATCCATTGGAAATATTCTAAGCAAAGTTTGAAGACACACATACTCTTCAACAGCAGTCCAGGATTTAATGACTCCCTAACACTTGTCAAGGATTTATTCTCCAATACAAAATTACATTTCAACAACATTCATAACATACGCATACAAAATACATATGACACAAATCTCATTTATTTTGAGAACATCATTACACAATGCATACATCATGACATTGCATACAACTAACTCTTTACCTTTTTAGGAAAGATCAATCAACAGGAAAAGATTATCATCTTCCGAGATTCCTTCTAGAGATAGTTCAGATGCGACCCAAATATGGCGACATTCTGATACTTATTCCAGATTTCCTTCTAGAGATAGTTCAGTTGCGACCCAGATATGGCGACATTCTGATACTTATTCCAGATTTCCTTCTAGAGACAGTTCAGACGCGACCCAGATATGGCGACATTCTGATACTTATTCCAGATTCCTTCTAGAGACAGTTCAGATGCGACCCAGATATGGCGACATTCTGATACTTATTCCAGATTCCTTCTAGAGACAGTTCAGATGCGACCCAAATATGACGACATTCTGATACTTATTCTAGATTCCTTCTAGAGACAGTTCAGATGCGACCCAGATATGGCGACATTCTGATACTTATTCCAGATTCCTTCTAGAGACAGTTCAGATGCGACCCAGATATGGCGACATTCTGATACTTATTCCAGATTCCTTCTAGAGACAGTTCAGATGCGACCCAGATATGGCGACATTCTGATACTTATTCCAGATTCCTTCTAGAGACAGTTCAGATGCGACCCAGATATGGCGACATTCTGATACTTATTCCAGATTCCTTCTAGAGACAGTTCAGATGCGACCCAGATATGGCGACATTCTGATACTTATTCCAGATTTCCTTCTAGAGATAGTTCAGATGCGACCCAAATATGGCGACATTCTGATACTTATTCCAGATTCCTTCTAGAGACAGTTCAGATGCAACCCAGATATGGAGACATTCTGATACTTATTCCAGATTCCTTCCAGAGATAGTTCAGATGCGACCAAGATATGGCGACATTCTGATACTTATTCCAGATTCCTTCTAGAGACAGTTCAGATGCGACCCAGATATGGCGACATTCTGATACTTATTCCAGATTCCTTATAGAGACAGTTCAGATGCGACCCAGATATGGCGACATTCTGATACTTATTCCAGATTCCTTCTAGAGACAGTTCAGATGCGACCCAGATATGGCGACATTCTGATACTTATTCCAGATTCCTTATAGAGACAATTCAGATGCGACCCAGATATGGCGACATTCTGATACTTATTCCAGATTCCTTCTAGAGACAGTTTAGATGCGACCCATATATGGCGACATTCTGATACTTATTCTAAATTCCTTCTAGAGACAATTCAGATACGATCCAGATATGGCTGACATTCTGATACTTATTCCAGATTTCCTTCTAGAGACAGTTCAGATGCGATCTAGATATGGCTGACATTCTGATACTTATTCCAGATTCCTTCAAATACAGTCCAGATACGATCCAGATTCAGATGTCATTCTATCACTCATTTAAAATACAGTCCAGATTCGGATGTCATTCTGTCACTCATTCAAAATACAGTCCAGATACGATCCAGATTTCGGATGTCATTCTGTCACTCATTCAAATACATTTCAGATACGCTCCAGACACGGACGCCATTCTTTTGCTCATACAAACTCATTCCCCAGATACAGTTCAATGGAATTCCAGACACGAATGCCATTTTGGTGCTCATTCTTCTGACCTACAACATTGCACTTACAACAAACATTCCAGATGGCATCTTTAAGCCCATCCCTGACAAGATTCTGTCACATTTTAGATGGCATCTATAAGCCCATCCTCCTACCATCAACCATTTTCAAAGTCCCAGATTAATACCTGTAGCAAGCCAGGAAAACTATCTATGGACGATTGATTGTAGATTAATACCTGAAACAAGCCAGGAAAATTATCTACATGAAGAGATTGAAGATTAACACCTGTAACAAGCCAGGAAACTATCTTTCTTTCTCAGGTCAGAGATTAATACCTGAAACCAGACAGGACAAATATCTACTCGACCAACTCATGCTTATTCATCTTCAAGACTTCTGAAAACAGTTTACGGGTGCTTCCAATGTAGATGTCAATCTATCGCTTGTTCAGACTCAAGACTTCTGAAAACAGTTTACGGATGCTTCCAAATACGGATGTCAATCTATTGATTATTCAGACCCCCAGCTCAGAGATGTTCAAAAACATGGACACCTTTCTGATACTCATTCCTTTCACCTACAACATACATTCCAAATGGCATCTTTAAGCCCATCCCCAAACAAGATTCTGTCACATTCCAGATGGCATCTTTAAGCCCATCCCCGACAAGATTCTTTCACATCTCTAGATGGCATCTTTAAGCCCATCTCTAAATGGAATATTTAAGCCCATTCCCTCTACCATCACATCATCGAGTGCAAATTTCTGGGCACTCTAGTGTTCAATCATCTTTCACCTTCAAGTCATAAATGGCAGATTCGCCAATCTAACTCTTCAGGTGTAAGAAGATTGAACAGGGCAAGTGTTGTACCCCAAAATTTTCCCTCTCAATTCTCAAGGTTTTTCTTACAAGGATTCTCAAGGTTCAAGCTTGAACAAGTGCATTAGGATTTTCCAGTACCAATTAAAAGGAAACTGTCAAAAATGGAGAAAACAGATAAAAATATGATTTTGACAAAATTTGGAAAAAATACAAGTGTGCTTCGTTTCAGCTCTTTCGATTGGCCTTTAGGCCTCTTTCGATCAGCATCCTTCGATTGACCTTTTGGCCTCTTTCGACACAAGCTTGGCTTGTATCCTTCGACTGACTCTAAGCCTCTTTCGATTGCTCAAAGTGGCTGCTAGCGTGCCTCTTTCGAATCTGGACATTTGGCCTCCTGTGTGCCTCTTTCGAATGCAACTTGGGTACATCCTTCGTTTGGATTAAAAGCATCCTTCGATTCAACCTTTCGATTGGACAAGTGTGCTGCCTGCATGGTTGCAATCGAAGGCCATGACCTACTGGCCACACATGCCCCCTACAAGGAACCCTTTTCGATTCACCAAGTTTTGCTGCCTGCAAACCTACTTCGACCAGGACAAGGTTGCTGTCTGCCAGCCTACTTCGACCAGGACAAGGTTGCTGCCTGCCAGCCTACTTCGATTTGGACAAGCTTACTGCCTACAAACATGCTTCGATTGAGCAACATTGCTTCCTTCGAACACGGACTTTCGATTGGAAAATGAGCTTCCTTCGAGCGTGAGCTTTCGATTGGGCATTAACTTCCTTCGAATAAGTTTACTTCGACCACAGTCTTCGACTGAGACAAAGGCTTCCTTTAGACAGATGCGCTTCGATCTCACTCTTCTCTTTTCCTCAAGACCAAATCTCGTTTTCCAGGCTGTGTAGCGTCCAAATATTTATATAGTCAGAAGCTTGTACAAAGGTTTTAAGCTTTACCTTTTGGATACTGCTATTCTGGGCTAAAGGCTACATGCTTTTTATGCAAACAGAGATTACTTTATCACAAAAGTAGCTTTCCATCTGATTTGTGTTCTGAGCACAAGCAATGTCAGATCTTCTGCACCCCACTGCTGCTGCTGCCAACAGGCCCCTCTCTTGTACTGTCACGTTACCCATTATTATATTATTTTTGCAAGACAGGCTGTTGAACGAACATGTCCATTGTTTCTCTATAAATAGAGGAACATTTACAAAGATAAGGAAGGACTTTCTGGCCAGGCGAACGAATCTGCAGAAAATTCTCAAACACAACAAAAATTCTCAAGTTCATCAAACACTTAAACACTTGAGAAATCAAAAACCCAGAATCCCAAACACTTACCTTTTTAGATTCTGAAGAACACCCCACACATAGAAGTTTGCTCAAACTCAAAAATAACCTTCTGTGATAAATTTTCGAACCAACAACAAACCCCCCGTGACTACTCTTTGAATTCCAGAAACGTCCAGGTAGCAGTTCAGGTTCGAATCCAGCACACGTTCCAGCCTGAAACAAGGTTAGTTATTCTTACCTTTGGGCTTTTCGTTTCATGGCATAACATGTAAATAATCTCTTTCATTTCAAGACATGTACATAACACTTTGGTTCCTTTCGTTTCCACCCTGTTAACATGTTTGTAAAAGCTATCCCTTTCGTTTTTGCTTTCTGTTTACCTGAACTTGCCTTAAACTGTTAAACTGTTTACAAGATAAATATTAGCATGGCCTCAGACCATGTTGTCATTTAATGCTTGAAGTGAAAGAAACAGGAAACATGAAATAGGAAATGAAGCTTCTAGCTTCTACCCTTTTTTCTCCAGGTCAAACGAAAGAAACAACCAGTAGGCAAACCATGTTGACTTCCAGGCCCAGACGAAAGACATGCCTTCACTGACTTCTAGGCCCCAGTCGAAGGTTTACAACTTGCTGCTGCCTTCGCCCAGTCGAAGGATACAACTTGCTGCTGCCTTCGCCCAATCGAAGGACAGGACCTCGCCCCTGCCAAGGCCCAATCGAAAGATTTGACTTTGCTGTTGCCAGCCCCAATCGAAGGAGGCCAACAAAATGCCAATCGAAGGATGCCACTGCCTGGGTCGAAAGATACTCTTTTATTCATTTTTATCTTATTTTTTGCCTTTATATTTCTATGCACTTCAATATGGTTGTAATAGTGTAGGATTTATTTTTTGCACTTTTTATTGCTTTATACAAATGCTAGTAAATAGGTGTGTATGGTAAGATAAAACCAACAAGTAGACAACCTAAAAATCAAAGACAAATGCATGTAACAAAACACTTTGCACACATGCACCCTTAGGGTAATCTCACTTGTTACCTATCAGAAAATAATCATGTCCCCCGAGCTTGGGCATTTTAGCAAAGACCCTCGATAAAAGATCGTAGTCCCTCGATGACCCTCAATGTTGCCTTCGGTAAACGATCTAGTCCCTAAAACGACATTGCTAAAACGTCCCATATGTTGCCTTCTATGACTATACAAACGTCCAATGCCCGTCCCGTTCAAACATCCTAACGCAAGGTTGTTCATCAAACACAATGGTGAAACAACACTGTTAAAAGGGTTAAAAACATGAGAAAAATCTTTGAGTAAAATAGGGTAGACAAACTCTTAGTTACTTGATCAAAAATCTTGCAAAACATCCTTGCCAACTATCAAACACACTTCACAAACACAACTTCCAAAACAACTTTCAAAACATTGAATTATCTTTTCAAAAAGACACACACTTTTGTATATATTCAAACACGAATCATTACAAAGGTTGCCTAGACAAGGCATTTTTTTCAAAACATTTTCAAAACCAAACACACAAAGCACCATTTCAAATAATTGAAAAGCAAAGGCAAGTGATCTAAAACAAGTAACTAAGAGCCCATGGATAACCATGGATGAAAAGGGTGCTAGCACCTTCCCTTTTCATAATCTACCCCCGAACCCACGAAAACATCTCAAAGGTCTTTCCTGTGCTTTTTGACCTTTCCTTAGGATAAATAAAAAAGTCGGTGGCGACTCTTGCTAAACCGAACATTTGCAAACACAAACGCAAAACCTCAAGTCAGTTCTCCCACCGTATCACACACGTTATATTAATAAGATAAATTTTGAGTACATCAATTCCCCTTGGGCAAAATAATACAAAAGCTCTAAGATAGAAAAGTAGTGCGCATCCTCTTTGGTGCAATGTAGGCATTGGGAGTCTGCTCCTCATGAAGTAACCTAGTGAGTTCCAAAACCTTCTTCTCGCTTGCGTAGAATTAGGCTTTGAAAGTATCTCGTTCCCCCTTGAATTGTATCCAATCCCTTTGTAGGTCTTCAAGAGATGTGGGCATGTTAGGATGTAGGATAGTGTATGGAACATCTCCCTCTATGACAGGCTCAATGATTACCGGGAGAATGGAGGGGTAAGGCATCATAAGACTCTGAGCACGAGTTCGTACCCATTTGAGGTAAGGCTCAAGAGGGATGGAATTCTTATGCCCCAAAGTCTTGCTATCCACCTTGTTTAACATCCTCCAAGCTCGAATGAATCTCTGGCGAAGACCTTGATCGTCGTTGTCGTACTCAAATACCAAACCTTGAATCAGCATCTCGTGCGGGCCATCCCTTCGGGCGTAGCCAAATTGTCTTAAGGCTAAGCAAGGGTTGTACGTGATTCCTCCCCTAATTCCAAGTAAAGGGACATTAGGAAATTCTCCACAACAGTCGACATGATAACATTCTCTTTGGACCGGGAACACCAATGGATGTCTAACTGTTTGAGCGTCATCAACCTTTGTGACCACCTTGAACCTTGCTCATTCTTTAATACAGATTGGGTAAGATGAGAAATAAACCATCTTGCCAAGAGAGGAGTGAAACACATAAGAACACCTCTTTTCCTCATTGTGCGAGTGTGAAAAGAGTGTAGGATATCTCCTAGCAATGTAGGCACCGGGTTGCGGGATATGAAGATTTTGACGGCGTTGATATCTATGAGTTGGTCAGGATTTGGAAACAAAACCATCCCATAGATTAGGAGAGCCACAATTTCCTCAAAGGCTTTCAAGTCTAAGGAATTCCAACAGCTTTGGGCTTTCTCAAACAGGAACTTTGCTAGGAAGCCTTTGACATCACTCCTTATTACTCAATGGGTTGTGATATCAGATGAGTGCAAGTGTAGAGCTTGAGCAATCTCTTCTGGCTTTAGGTCTCTTTCCGTACCATTAAAAGGTAGTTGATTGAGAATGGGAATCCTAAAGAGTTGGGAGAATTCTTCCAAAGTAGGCACAAGTTGATAGTCGGGAAATGTGAAGCAATGGTGTAAAGGATCAAAGAACCGAAAAAGCATTTTCATCATGTCCTCATCTGTGTTGGAGGTGACCAAGTTGAGTAGGCGACCATGTCTCTCGGTGAATGGAGAGTTTTTAGGAATCCTTGAAACTAGCTCCTTAGGTTGTGGAGGGATTCTCACAATGTTGACTTGAATAGTTTTCCTGCGAAGTGAATCCATATCCTATAAAACAAGAACAAAGATGAATCCCAAAATCCTTGAAATGGTTAGTGGATGTATATGATGTTCATGATGTTCATGATGTTATGTACAAGTATGCATATACAAACAAAGCAAACAAGTCCTTAGGTTTAGGCTTGCATGGAGTTTTATAGGTAAGTACCCTCTTGAAGTTTGGTTGGCTCAAACCTGTCCTAGTAATAGTAATCGGGTTCTAAGGAGATCAATATCACTGGTTTATTTTCTTAGTCATTGTTTAAGCTCAAGCCTCTTTAATGGCGACCGAAATATCCCAAGAAATCAAAACTCAATGAGTGTAGTATCGAGTATCTACCAACTTCGGACTACACCAAAGCCGGTCATCTCACTACATCCTAAAGGCCAAGTTGGTCAAGTAAAGGTTTCTAGAAGTTCATTAGTGCTTCATGACATCACTCAGTGGCCCCGTATTCTCTTTGATTAACTCAAAGGCTACCGGTACCCACAAATATGTCGCACTAACGTAGCTATTGCTTAGACCATGTTGGTATACCCCACACAGTTTCCACAATGTATTGCTACTTACCTATAATGTATCCCAAATCCAGGTAAAGGATTCAAACCCAAATAAAGAACCATAATGTAAAGCATACAAGTCAAACAATGTAAGAAAATAAATGTGATCTATCCCTAAGGTAACCCCACTTTTAGAATTGTCCCCAGCAGAGTCGCCAGTTCTGTGATGCGGTGGGAGAACTGACTTGAGGTTTTTTTTTTGCGTTTGATCGCAAATGTTGCGGTTTAGCAAGAGTCTCCATCGACTTTTCTTTTATCCAAAAGGAAAGGTGAAAAAGCACAGGAAATACCTTTGAGATTGTTTCTTGAGTTCGGGGGGTAGATTATGAAAATGGAAGGTATTAGCACCCTTTTCATCCATAGTTATCCATGGGCTCTTAGTTACTTGCTAGATCACTTGCTTTTGTTTGAAATTATGCTTTGTGTGGTTTTTTTGAAAGTATTTTGTAAAGAGGCCATTGTTTAGGCAATCTTTGTAATGATTTTCGTTCGTAAGAATGTATACAAAGATGTTTGATCTTTTGAAAATGTTTTCAATTTTGTAAGATGTTTTAAAAGTGGATGTGATTATTTTAAAAAATAGCAAGGATGTTTGTTTTGAAATAGAGCAAGTAATTAGGAGCAATCTACCTACTCAAATGTCTTTCTTATTCATTTCCTTTTCCTTTGACATTGTTGTCTTACCATTGATTTGGTAAGCAACCCTATCTTTGGATGTAAACGGGACGGGCATGGGTCATCGTATAACCATGATTAGCAATGTTGCAAGGTATCTTAGTATTCTTTTTTAGGGACTAAGATCATTTTGTAGGGAAACTTTGAATAGCGTCATCGAGGGACTATGATCTTGTATTTGTTTGTTTTTGCTAAGATACTTTACATGCGTAATATGGCCATTTTTTGTAAGGCAACCAAGTGGGATAACCCTAGGGGTGCTTATGTGCAAGTGTGTCATTTTCATGCTTGTTTTGTCTTGGATTAGGGTGATCTATTTGATTGGTTTTATTCTTTCCATACAAACCCTAATTACTAGCATGTTATGTAAGAGCGATAAATTGCATAATTTAAAGTTACTACGCTGTTATAACATTTGTGGGAAAGGGGTATACAATTTATGAATGGGGATTGCAATAATATAGCCCTAATTAATATATTACAACAAAATTGAATTATTGTACAAATAATTGAAACAAATAATATGCAAGAAGAATTAAATATGTAAGAAATGTAAATGCAAAGAAAAAGATTTTTGTTTTTTTTGTTTCTTAAGAAAAGGTCTTGATTTTAACCTAATTTGATAAAGAAAATAGTTAGTCAAATTTTATATTATTAAGAAAAAGATTCTTGAATAAAAACCCTAATTCTACTTAAAAAGAAATGAAGTTTATAAAAAAAGATATTTTTTTATATTTTTATATTTTTGTATTGAAAAATAAATTATAGTGTCATGAAATATTTTGGTCTTTTTTATATTTAAAATAAGTGTATTTGAATAAATAATAAACTAGTTTTATTTTAATATTCACAAGAAAATTAATACAAATAAATAAAGTATGATAAATAAAAATAATTTTTTATGTGGAAAAAATACTTAAATTATGTCAAAATATAAATCTATATTTTTTATTCATTTTATGATTTTTTTTTTTTGTATTTTAGAAAATATATTAAAAGAAAAAGAGATAAATAAAAGAATAAAAATAAAAATGGGCCAGGGAGGTATCATAAGCAAACAGGGTATATGTTAGCAAAAATAAAAAAAGAATGCCAGGCCCAAAGGTCCCAGCGCCTGCAAACAAATAATCAGAAAAATGTCAAAAATGAAAAAAAAAAACAAAAATGGTCTCGCTGGGGCTTGAACCCAGGACCATAGGATGAACAGGCGCGCGCTTTACCACTGGGTTGGCTATACATCAGTTTATATAGGCAAAACCATAAATATATAAGGAAAATTGCTTTCTGAAGGCAACTTCATCTTCAACCTTGAGCCATGGCCGGACCACATGTATCTTCCTCATTTCTCCACAAAAATGGAAACTCCAAACATGAAAGTTATAGTGTTTCTTCCCACGAATTCAAATATATAACTTATGTAAACTAAATGTCAAAGATAAAAACTAATTTTGCTGGCCCTAAATTGAAACCTAATTTTCTCAGAAATTTCAAATTCAAAATTCTCTATACACAGCCAATATAAATGAAATCTATGAACATGGTTAGCTTTAGAGCAAGGATATCTACATTTTGTTTTCACAAATCAGGATCAAATGATGCTTGTATAAAGAGATAGAAGTTTAAGTTTTTACCTCTTGCAGCTGAAGTCGTGAATGGAGTTTAAGTGAATTTTGAGATGGCCTAAGGATCTGTTTAGCTTTCCTGGACCTTCTTGAATGTATCCTAACTCTTACTTGGCTTTGAATGTCCCTGAATATCTCTACTCAAGTCAATCTACAAGCTTGGTCTTTGAAAATGGTGGATAGTGATGGAGGAGTTACAGTGAGGAAACAGGGGCCTGGATTGTTTTGGTATGATGCATGGAAGGTGTTTGAGTGATTAGTTTTCAAAACGCACGAGTGGAAATGGAGATCATGAGTTATAGTTCAAAACTGTGTGTTAATGGTATTCTTGGATAGTTTTTTGGTTTTGAAATGTTTGAGGCAGTATTGGGGCAATAACATTCGTGTGTCCACTTGCCAATAGTGTATCTACTTATAAGCAAAAGGTTTCAAGACTTGTATCAACTCAGATTTCAAAAACTCACATGTTTTGCTTGGTTACTTGTTTTTGAAGCAAAGCTAGCAAGCATGGTTTCAAGATGAAGTACATAACTTGTAGGGGGGTTGAGACCTTTAAGCACACTTGTTCTGATTGTGTGGAGTATGTTTATGCAGAAAGAACCAATGCAAGGCTCAATGCAAGCTGACTTTGCATAAAGCTTGCTTTTCAAAAATGGCAATGTTGCCTTTCTCCCAAAAATGGAATTAAATTGGTACAATGCATTGAATGCTTGGGTTAAAGCTTCAAACAACTGTGAAATCATTTAATTATGGATTGAAAGACAAATTCGAGGCCTGCAAAGCAAAGATTATGCAGCCTAGCATGGATTTACATTTGTGTTCATCATGAAAATGACCTAAATTCAAGTGGTAAAACCCTAATTTTATCTCTTCGATTCTCCTTGCTGAAGAGTGATCTCAAGGAGTTATTAGACATTTTGTAAAGCTTGCAATGTGATCTACAACTCATCTTTAAATTTCTTTTGAATGTTCCCCTTGGAACTATGTGAAAAATTGCCATGAAGTTAGGTAAAAAATCTGCCTAACTAGGGCAAAATTTCACTAAGTTATTTTTAGTTCATGAGCATGTATTCACAAAATTATAACTTGAGATCCAAGCATTTTTAGGAGAAATTGTGTGAAGCAAAGTTGTATATTTCATGGATATCTAGAACTTTCATGTTGGAAGTTTCTCTTGAATCACTTTGCATCATTGTGGAAATTTGGCTCAAAGTTATGAAAAAATAAGAAATTTTCTATACTTAAAAAAATTTCTAAGTTAAGAAATTTCATCTTTTCAAAACAAAATCTTGAATTCTTGATTAAAAAGTTTCATGTTTTGATATGTTTTGATGAATTATGATCTTTGGCATTTGATTTTTACCAAAAAGTCAAAGTTTGACTTTTCAGTATACAGTTGACTTTTGATCAGTTGACTGAAAAATTCATCTTTCAATCCAATGGACTTGTAGTGTTTTGAACCATGTCATTATGTCAAAGTGATGAAATTGGACTCTTGAGATCATGCCTTAACTCAATTGACCATTTGCTAGGTCAAAAACAAGAAATTACCCTTTCCCAGCCAAAACCCTAATTTTGACCATTTTGCCCTTTTGATGATTTGATCAAATTTCTTGAGGAGTTGTGGTCCATACTTGATCAAATTCTACATATGAGTTTAAAATGTTGGTGTGGATAAAAAATTATGAAGTTTGACTGTAAATTGGCCATGGTTAACTTTTTCCCCAATACAGCTGATTTTTAGGTCAACTGTTCAATTGACTGCTCAAAAGTGTGATCCAAGGCTTGAAACTTGACATGAGTAATCTTAGGTGTCCATAATGATTCATAAAAGTCATATGGGGCCTTGGAAGTTCAAAAATCCTTGTGCAATCTCAAACCCTAATTTTCATTCATCAGTGCTTAAGGAGGTGTCCTGAGCTGATCAAACCCTAGTGCAGTCTTGATCCAAAGGAGATCTTGTGAAAATCCTTGATAAGTGAGAGGGAAGATTTTGGGAAACAACAGACGCCATCAAACGATGACAAGCCACCACGAAGCACTGCCAGAAGTCGCTTCCACCCACCTGCTCCGACCCAAACTGACTCTGATTCATGTCTAATTCGCGAGCATCGACTTCCACCTCACGACCAGAACTTTGACCTCTCCATGCCCACCGTGAACAACCTTGTAAGATTCTTCTTTTTTTTTTTGCATAAACTTATGTTGCTGCATTGGTTTTATTTTTATGATTTGCAGAAGAGAAGGCGATGAACAGAGGGAGTACAATTTCGGTTGAGGTAGAAAGAAGAACAAAAGGAGTACGATTTTTGTTTGACAGAAAATTGGGGTAATACATTTCTGGTTTTAATTGTTTTATTGGAATAACAAAAAATAATTAACTTTTTCCTCTTTCCTATGCTACAACCGCGACACCCTTCATTTCAAATTAGGGTTTTCAAAACTTTTTCTATTCCCACTTAACAAAATCGGCTTTGGGCCTAATTTTTTAACCCAACCCATTTAACCATTTTTACTTTTTGTATTAATTCAACCCCAGAAATAAATGAATGAACAACATGGTGGAGCGGTTGAGACATTATTTGACAAGCATAAAGACCCGGGTTCGAAACCCCCTAGGGACATTTTGCATTTTTCTGTTTTTTCAGCATCACCCCCTTTCCTTGTTTGGGCCTTCGCCCCCAAATCATCATTCTAAGCCCATCCGATTTTGTCGTCACAATCCCATACGAATTTCATATGTTTATCTCTCATATTTTCTGAGTGCACCCTTTATTTTGGTTAAAATAATTTCTTTGTTTATTTGACTTAGCCTATTTTTCTTTTTCTTTTTACCAATTAAGTAATAGTACAATTTTTTTTCTTAACTAAATGATTTTCTTAATAAGATTAGTTTTAAAATTAGTTTAAGAAACTTTTATGAATAAATCAATTTTGTTAGTTAGTCATTTTATTCTATTTTTAATTGATTTCTTCTAATTGTCTTATTTTCTTCATGATAAACAAAAATTCCAAAAATAATAGAATAGATCTTTATTTTCTTTTCAAATTTTCTCACAAACAAAATACCAAAAATATTATTTAGAATTTTAATCCTTAAATTTTCGTTCATAGATTTTTATTTAATTTCCTTATTTAATAAAAATCACAAAAACAATTTCCCTTTTCTATTTTCGTAGTTTACTATTCTCGCATTTTTTCGATTATTGTAACAGTTTGCGATCGATAATAATTTAAATAGGCTTTTACTTTATCCCCATTTGTAAATTTGTACCCCCATTCCCGAAGCTTTGTAATAGTGTAGAACTTTAATTTCCACAATTTAACGCTTTTACTTATTATTGTATAGTAGTTAGGCGTGCATGGCAAGATTTCAAATTGATTGCTAGATAACCCTAATCAAGATAATTTAACTGAAAATAAATCACTTTTCACACACAGTCATGTCCCTCGAATATGGGACGCTTTAGCAAAGACCCTCGATTTAAAAATATTGTAGTCCCTCGATGACCCTTCGACGTTACCTTCAGTAAAACAATCTTAGTCCCTTACAACAATTGCTAAAGCGTCTCACAAGTTGCCTTTTATGACTGTACGATGACCCGCGCCTGTCCCTTCACACCCAATGATAGAACTTCTTACTGATCAATGATAAGATAGCACTATCTAAAGGAGGAAAAGAACAAAGATTTATTTTGAGTAGGTAGAACGCTCGTAGTTTCTTGCTCACAAAACTAAAACCATTTCCACACTCACACTTTCAAAACATCTTTCTAAAAACAAACATCTCTTTGAACTATTTTCAAAACCAACACTTTGTATATATTCTTATAGAGACGAGAATCATTACAAAGTTTTCTGAAACAAAGGCATTTTCAAAATACTTTCAAACAAACACAAACACATTTCACAAAACATTTCAAAGTGAGCTAGCAACTAAGAGCCCATAGATAACTACGAATGAAAAGGGTATTAACACCTTCCCTTTTCATAACCTACCCCCCGAACTCAAGAACAATTCTCAAAAGGTCTTTCCTGTTCTTTTCACCCTTTCCTTTATTGGATAAAAGAAAAGTCGGTGGCGACTCTTGCTATCCATAACAATTGCTATAAAACACAAAAACACCAAGTCAGTTCTCACACGTATTACAAAACTGGAGTCTCTGCTGGGGATATTGTAAAATTGGGGTTACCTTAGATACTAGATCATATTTAAATGCTTTTCTTTGTTTGACTTGCTTGCTTTACTCTTAAAAGGGTGTTTGGGTTTTGTATAGATCCTCTACCCGGATCTGGGAACATTTTTAGGTAAGTAGCAATAGATCATGGAGATTGTGCAGCGTAATGCTGACATGGTTAAAGTGATGGCTAGGTTAGTGTGACACATTTTTTGGTACCAGTGTCCCTTGAGTCCATTTGAGGAGAATACGGGGCCGCTGTGTGATGTCATTTAGCACTAGCTGACCATAGAACCTTTAGTTGAACAACTTTGCCATTAGGAAGTAGTGAGATAGCCAGATTTGGTGTAGAGCTAAAGAATGGTTGATACTCGATGCTTTCGGGATATTTCGATCGCTTATAAAGAGGCTTGCGCTGAAACAATTCCCAATGAAGAAAGGTCAATGATATTGAGATTCCCTAGAACCCATTTATTTTTTAGGACAGGTTGAACCAACTAAACTTCAAGAGGGTACTTACCTATAAACCCCATGCAAGCTTCAACCTAAGGTTACTTGTGTGAATTGTTTGAATTTATGATATGACAACTTGAACTCCTTGCAGGGTTTGTCTGTATTCAATATCTAACCAAACTTGAATTCCTTGCAGGGCTTGTTTGTAGTCACTATCTTACATTTTTCCTTAGTGCATAACATATGCATTATGACATCATACCATATCATTTCCACTGACCATTTCAAGGATCTCAAGGGTCAGTGATGCAGGTTATCATGAACCAACGTCTAACAAGGGACAAGGGGATTTATTTTCCTCTAACCTATGATGTAAAAGATTAAAGCACGATAACTTTAGTCAAGGCCTATGACCCACTTGACACAGTGAGCTTGATTCTCGTAGAAGGACATTCAACGATACAAAGTTCTTCAAAGCTGTAATCAAAGTTCAACTTCAAGAATTTTCTTGTGCTTAACCCGTGAGATCCTTGAAAATGTCGCATCCACATATCATGCATCATATCATAACAGGTTTTCCCCATACATGTTTTCTCATCCGCTTACTATTTATTTCAGTAAAAATGGCTCTCGAACAGACTGTCCAATATCTTTAGACCCAAAATGATCAGCTTCAAGAATTGTTCCTGAACCTATCCGAGGGGTAAGAAGAAGTGAAAGCACTTTCTACCGCTCTTTTCCCATTCCTTTGGAAACAATAAAGCGCGGTGGAAATTTTTATTTTGATCTGTGCGAGTCGAGTCAATCCAATGGCTTAGTCTCAAAATTTCTATCGCTACAGAAAAAATGGCGACTCTGCTGGGGAAAGATTAACCTATTGCTGGTCCATCCTTAAGTGTGCTGAGCCTATCTTTGCTTATCTATATATGTTCTATTATCTGTTGTATATTATGTATTATATATATGTTTGTCTGGATTTTCCTAATTTTTCAGGGTGCTTGGTGATTTCTCATAAGTCCTATACCCGGACTTGGGTAAACTTAAGATAGGACGGACGGTATAGTCATGTTAACTTTGAGGGAGTAATCCCAAAAAAGAGGCATGATATCCCCCACTCAGTGGAGGCACCTTTGACTGTAGTATCGTTTACCGAGTAATCAAGAAGATGTGTTGCTTTCGACATGGGAGCCTGCTGAAACTGAGGACCTTAGAACCCTTAATCCATCTTGGCCTTTTAGGTGTAGTGTGGAAGCTATGATGGAGTAATCCGGAAATGGTTGTCACGCAATACTATGCTTGGACGAGTTTTTCTTGAGAATATTTCTAATTATCAATCAATCGGGAAGTTGGTAATATCCGAAGGAAGGATGTAGACTCTGGGAACCTCTTAGAACCTTGTCCGAAAGGTGATAAACTATTAGACCATACCTTATGGGTAGTAACTTCGACCTCATGCTCATGACGTTGAACCTATGAACCCTATGTTTGTGATCTTGTGTGTGATTATTGCATCATTCATTCAGGCATCCATGAGCATCTTCTAAAGACATTTTGTTTCAAGGGACTTAAAAGTTGACTCTTTGTGAATATCTCAGGTACTTTTGACTATGGATTCTGGAAAAAGAAAGACTGGGAAGTACAGTTTCAAAGATTCCAAGATAGATGAGTTGATGAGTTTGATTCCCGAGATCGAGAGTTCTAAAGATTTTCGGAGAAATTATGGGTCCATCACTTCTCTTATGAAGCTCAGGATGAAGGAGGGTATTCTCTCAACTTTGGTACAGTTTTGTTATCTGATGTATTGATGCTTTACTTTCCCTAATTACCAGTTGATGCCTACATTAGAGGAGTATTCTTATCTGTTGGGTTTACCTATTACCGATCGTGTTCCTTTTACTGGTTTAGAGGGGGAGCCAAAATCCCATGAGATTGCTGCTTTGATCCACTTGGGGAAGTTTGAGGTTGAAGCCCACATGACTTCCAAAGGAGGGATTAGAGGACTACCAGCTCAGTTCTTATTTGAGAAAGCTCGCTACTTTTCCAGGATGAAGAGTACGGTTGCTTTTGAGGCTATCTTTGCTCTACTTGCTTATGGGTTGTTCTTATTCCCTAATGTCGACAAATTTGTGGATATCAACACCATCAGGATATTTATGATTGGAAATCTAGTTCCTACATTACTGGGTGATGCTTATTACTATATTCATCTTTGAAATTTATATCATGGAGGGATGATCATTTGTTGCACAACTTTGTTGTATCAGTGGTTTATTTCTCACTTGCCTCGATCTGATGCTTTTTGGGATGTCAGGAAGGAACCTCGTTGGACTCTGAAGATTATGGCCCTCATTCATTCAGATATTATTTGGTATCATCAGGATTACCATGATATAGATATTGTTGATAGTTGTGGTAGTTTCCCCAATGTACCTCTTCTTGATACAAAGGGAGGAATTAACTACAACCCTATTCTTGCACAACGATAACTTGGATATCCAATGATGGATAAGCCAAATAGTATTCATTTGAGTGGTTTCTTACTTAAAGAGTGAGAAGTTCATAAGGAAGCTAAGGAGAAGATTGCAAAGGCTTGGCTTATATTCACAAGAAGGGTAGGAAGGACTTGGGACCTAGAAGGGCTGTTTCTTTGGAGCCTTATCTTTGTGGGTACAAGCAAGAGCCATCCAGTTGAAGATGCCGTATTCCCGTGAAGCACCCATTCCTGATATGTTTGTGAAGACTACTCCTCCCCTATTAGATGATGTAGAAGAGTTTCAACTTGCTTTAGTCAGGATACAACAGCAAAAGGAAGCTTGGAATAATAAGTGTTAGACTTTAGAGGTTTCTTACCAAGCAGACCTGAAGGAGAAAGATGATCTGATCAAGATTCTTGAGAGTCGTGTTGTAGAGGCGATGGAGAGGCAAGAGGATTTATTTTCCTCTAGGATCAATATAGACCTAGTTTCTCACTTCCCAACTCTGGTGATTGGAAAGAGATCATCGATAGGTTTGTAGAAGATAATGAACAGCTGAAGGCTCAGATTCCAAGACTCATAGGGAAACGTCAGCGTGTAGAGTGATCTCCATCAGCTTTTCTTTTATAGGATTTTAGACTTTATCTTAATCTTGTACTTGGGATTATTGAAACTTGTACTAAAAAGTTGCAATCCATTTTGAAGTTATTATAATGAGATTTTCAGTATTTCAAATGTGTTAGTACTTTGATATTTGCAAATTGTCTATAAATTTTTGAGTTCCTCGAAACAATAGTAAAATAAATCATGTGCATTACATATCATGCGTCATACTGTACATACTTCTTGCATTTCTGTTCATATCTAGGTGTCTTACTGATCTTCTTTACTTCATTCATCAAGCTGTCTCATCAGTACAATACTCGGGCCAATTTCAAAAGGAATATGGATAATCTAGAACAAGAGAATAGCGAGTTGCGTGAGGAAATTTATATTCTGAAGGCCGGTATGGCCAATCTGACTGCTCTGATGGAATATTTGGTGGCTTCTTAGAATCATCCACCACTTGCTCAACCTCAACAGACAACAGGTTCTTCCGAAGCTTCGACAGTTCCCATTTCTGCTACTCCAGCTGCTGCTGTTCAAAATCGCATGCCTCAAGGATATCCGTGGGGAATTCCAGAGAAATCCATGCCAGAAGGTTATAATAAAGATGATCAAGTTTCTCCACTTGCTCAGGCTGGTGCTGCTCCTGCACCTCTTGTAGTGCATATTACCCATGCTGCTAGAAATGAGATTCACTATGTTGCACCTCCCTCGGTGAATGTTGTACCATTTGTTAATGATGAAGTGTATCGCCCTATTCCTCCACCAAGTGAAATGTTGGGTGTCTATGATTGAATGGACGATTTTCAGGATCGGTTTGATAAGATGCAGAAAGAGTTGAAGGCCCTCATAGGAAAAGAACTGTTTGGGCAGAATATGAATGATCTGTGTTTGGTTCCAAATGTAAAAATACCTGCAAAGTTCAAAGTACCAGAATTCGAGAAGTACAAGGGTAACACTTTCCCTCGTGCTCATTTAGTGATGTATGTGAGAAGAATGTCTACTCATACCGATGATCAATGCCTGTTGATTCATTTCTTTCAAGACAATTTAACTGGCGCAACATTGAAATGGTACATGAGCCCGGATAGTGCCAACATTCACTCTTTCAATGACTTGGGTGAAGCATTTATTAGACAGTACAAATACAATATAGACATGGCGCCTGACCGTGATCAACTCATGGCCATGGTCCAGAAGGAAAAGGAGTCATTTAAAAATATGCATAGAGATGGCATGAAGTAGCCGCGCAGGTGATTCCTCTAATGGAAGAAAAAGAAATGACGAAGATTTTTCTGAAGACTCTAGGTGCATTCTATTATGAGAGAGTGGTGGCAAGTTCACCCAGTGATTTTACCGAGATGGTAGGAATGGGCGCCCGTTTGGAAGAAGCTGTAAGAGAAGGTCGTTTAATAAAACTTGAAAATTCTGGCAATGTGAAGAAACAATTATACAAGTTTGCTAAAAATAAAGAAGGAGAGACAAATATGTTATTCAAGAGAGAAAGGTTAATCATCCTAGAATAAATCATCAGCACCATCAACTAATTGCCTCGGTAACTCCAGTTGTTAATACAACTCTGACTACAATCGCTTATCAAAGACTAGCCCCTCAAGGAAATCAAGGACAAAATCAGAGGAGAGAGCCTTTTGACTCTATCCCCATGAGTTATGTAGAGCTACTCCCAGCATTGATCCAGAAAAAGTTGGTCCAAACTAGGCCACCCCCTCCTATACCATCACCTTTGCCTTGGTACTATAAGGCAGATCAGACGTGTGCTTTCCATCAGGGTGCACCAGGGCACAATGTGGAAAACTTCTATCCCCTGAAATCAGAGGTACACAAAATGGTGAGATATGGCCTTTTGTCCTTCAAAGATGTCATCCCAAATGTAAAAGATAATCCTCTGCCAAAGCATGGAGGAACAAATACTGTCAACATGGTTGCTGGTTGTCCAGGGGACTTCCGGATCTATGATATCAACTTGGTCAGAGGAGACTTGGTATAGATGCATGCAGACCTTTGCGAGTTTAGTTACTATACTCATGACCATGCTAGTTGTGGTATCTGTAGTACTAATATACAAAGGTGCGATAAGATAAAAGCTGATTTACAGGAGATGATGGGTGAGGGCCTCATCCATATAATCAGGCCTAGGGTAGAATATGAGGAGGAAGTGAATACAGTCTTTGGGTGTCTGGGAGAGTTCCAGATCTTTGATGTGAACCATATGGACGATGATCTGGTGCAATTGCACGCTACCTTATGCCATATGGAGGGTCAAGAAGAGCACCACTATGGATCTTGCAGGGTATGCTGTAGAGATTTTTGGGGATGTTCCATTGTAAGAAAAGGTATTCAGTTGTTATTGGACAATGGCACTATCAAGGTGTCAGGCCATAGAGATGATTACCAAGAGGTTAATGCGATAGAAGTTTGCTTGGTTGAGACTGAGTCGGAGGATGAATATGCTCTTGTGGATGAATTCTTTTCTTCAGATGAAGATATGATCTTTGGTGATGATTCTGCAATGCCCAATTATTCTGAGGAGGGGGTGAAAATGATTGTGCCTTATTTCAATGATTCTTCCCTGTTGAGGTTGAATATTGTAGCAAGTCGATTGTTTCCCCAGTAGTGATTTGCTTATCGGGTCATGTTCCTTACAAATCAGATAGAGTTATACCGTACAAGTACAATGCTACAATCTTAAAGGATGGTGTGGAGGTTCCCATCCAGCCTTTGTCTAATATTACTGAGACCAGTAGAATGACCCGCAGTGGTCGTGTTTTTGCACTGGTTGTTCGGGGAAGTGTTAGTGCTGGTAAGAAGGTTGTTAAAAGCGTTGAACCTAAGAAAGATGTAGGGGAATCCAGTGGTGTTACTCTAGAGAAATATGTGGATGATATATTGAAAATTATTAAGATGAGCGACTATAGGATTGTAGATCAGCTATTGCAGACTCCTTCAAAGATATCTATCCTAGCATTGCTGATAAATTATGCTGACCATAGAGAATCCTTGATGAAGGTGTTGGATCAAGCCTTCGTGGATAGTGATATGCCATTAGATCAATTCAGCAGTCTGGTAGGTAACATTACGTCCTGTAATAACCTAAGCTTTTACAATGACGAATTTCCTGACGAAGGGAGGAATCACAATTTGGCTCTCTACATATCCATGAACTGTAAGAATGATTTATTGTCGAATGTGCTGATTGATAATGGTCCCGCCTTAAATGTCATACCGAGGAGCACGCTGAAGAAGATAAAGTATCAAGGAGCTCCCATGCTCTCAAGTGGCATTATTGTAAAAGCTTTCGATGGATTAAGGAAGTCTGTTATTGGGGAAGTGGATCTACCTATTCATATAGGCCCGTACCTTTTTTAGATTACTTTCCAAGTCATGGACATTGTGCCTCCATACAGCTACTTACTGGGACGACCATGGATACATGAGGCAGAGGGTGTCACCTCGACTCTACACCAAAAGCTGAAGTTCGTGCGTGAGGGAAAAGTGGTTATTAAAAATGGAGAGCAAGCATTGTTAATATCTCATTTATCTTCTTTCAGTGTTGTAGAAGCAGTTGAAGCTGCTGTTGGAACACATTTCCAAGATTTATTTGTTGATAACGTAAGAGAGAATGAGAATTCTATGGCTTTATTCAAAGATGCTCAACAGGTTGTGCGCAATGGCCCAAGTAAAGTATGGGGCCAGATTGTTGACCCGCCGGTGAACAAGAACATGGTTGGTTTGGGATTTTCTGCAAATAATGGTAAAGGTGAAAGCATGAAGCTGAAGACTACTTTGAGCAACTATCAAAATATTTTACACAACAGAGATTACCTCCACCCAACTGTTTCAGGGATCAATGCTATTGTGGGGGATGAAGAAGAACAGGAGATGGCAAATTATGTGACACCTAGAGCTAGAGTCCAGAACTGGGTCACTATTGATGTTCCCTCTTGCATCCATGTCTCAAAGTAATTTGTTTTTGTTAATCTTTGCAAAAATCTTTCACCCTTCCCAAAGTGAAAGTTAATATTGTATGGGCTTATCTATTTGCTTTGACCATTAAAATCATAAATAAAAGTTGTCTTTGATTCTCAAAATTGTGTTTTTTATTTTTCTGCTTTTTCTTGGAAAAAATGGTAATCAGAAAAAGCACTTTCAGAATAAATAATAATTGTAAATAAATCTACATGATCACTTGATATATGTGTTAGTTTCTAAAAGCAATCATAAATCATATGTGCGGATTAATTAAAAAACCTGTTGAATACAATGACCTTGCACCCTCTTCCAACTTTGAATATCCTGTGTATGTGGTCGAGGAAGAAGAATATGATGAGATTCCATAAGAGGTTTCACGGTTTCTCGAGCACAAGGAAAGTGCCATTCAGCCGTATAAAGAGCTGTTGGAAATAATCAATTTAGGTTCAGAGGAAGATCGAAGGAAGTCAAGATTGGAGCATTGCTGCATCCCGAAGTGAAAAGCAGGTTGACTAAATTATTGAAAGAGTGTGTGGACATCTTTGCTTGGTCATACCAAGACATGCCTGGTCTGGATACTGATATTGTGGAGCATCATTTGCCACTGAAGCCAGAGTGCCTGCCAGTCAAGTAGAAATTGCGAAGAACGCACCCTGATTTGGCAGTAAAAATTAAAGAAGAAGTCTTAAAGCAGATTAATGCCAATTTTCTTATGACATCAGTGTATCCTCAGTGGATTTCTAATATTGTCTCTGTACCAAAGAAAGACGGAAAAGTTTGCATGTGCATAGATTACAGAGATCTAAATAAAGTTAGTCCAAATGATGATTTTCCATTGCCACATATTGATATGTTGGTTGATAGTACAACAAAATTCAAAATATTCTCGTTCATGGACGGATTTTCTGGATATAATCAAATTAAAATGGCTCTTGAGGACATGGAAAAAACAATGTTTATCACACCCTAGGGAACATTCTGTTACAGAGTGATGCCTTTCGGGTTGAAGAACGCTGGTGCAACGTACCAGAGGGCTATGACAACCCTATTCCATGATCTGATGCACAAAGAAATTGAGGTATATTTTGATGATATAATTTCCAAATCGCAAACCGAAGTAGGGTATATAAAAGATTTGTTGAAACTGTTTCAGCGTTTGAGGAAGTATCGTCTCCACTTGAATCAAAATAAATGCACCTTCAGTGTTCGATCAGGGAAGTTGTTAGGTTTCATTTTCAGCTAAAAAGGAATTGAGGTTGACCCTGATAAAGTCAAATCAATTCAAGAAATTCCTGCGCCAAGGACTGAAATGCAAGTCAGAGGCTTCCTCGGGTGGTTGAACTACATTTCCATATTCATTTCCCACATGACTGCAACATGTGAACCGATCTTTAATTTGTTAAACAAAGATCAGGGTTGTGTGTGGACATATGATTTTCAAAGGGCATTTGAAAGTATTAAAGAATATCTTCTTGAACTTCCTATCTTGCTCCCTCCCGTTGAAGTAAGACCATTGATCATGTATCTAACAATGTTAGATAATTCTATGTGCTGTATTTTGGGACAACAAGATGAAATAGGAAAGAAGGAATATGCCATATATTACCTCAGTAAGAAGTTCACTGACTGTGAGTCGCAGTATTCTATGCTGGAAAAGACTTGTTGCGCATTGGCCTGGGCGGCAAAGCGGTTGCGGCAATATATGTTGAATCATACTACTTGGTTGATTTCCAAAATGGATCCAATTAAGTATATCTTTGAAAAGCCTGCTCTTACTGGGAGAATTTCCCGTTGGCAGATGCTATTGTCTGAATATAATATTGAATACCACACTCAGAAGGCTATAAAAATCAGTGTGCTAGCGAATTATCTTGCTCAGCAACCGGTAGATGATTATCAATCTGTCAAGTATGATTTCTTTGATGAGGATGTTATGTTTCTGAAAGCAAAAGATTGTGATGAACCTTTACTTGGGGAATGTCCGGATCCTAAATACTGGTGGGGTATGGTATTTGATGGAGCTGTGAATGCTTGTGGGAAAGGAATCAGTGTTGTGATCATCACTCCTCATGGATCACACATTCCTTTTACTGCAAGGCTGACATTTGGTTATACTAATAATATGGCAGAGTATGAGGCTTGTATCATGGTTCTCAAAGAGGCCATTGATCTCAGAATCAAAGTTTTGGATGTATATGGTGATTCAGCTTTGGTGATAAATCAAATTAAAGGAGAATGGGATACTCGTCACTCTGGCTTGATCCTTTACAAAGACTATGCCAGAATATTATTACCTTTCTTTAATAAAAGTTGAATTCCATCATATTCCCAGAGATGAAAATCAGATGGCAGATGCTTTGGCAACTTTGGCTTCTATGTATCAAGTGAATACTTAGAATAATGTGCCTCGTATCACAGTGTAACATTTGGATATACCGGCTCATGTGTTTACAACAGAAGAGGTGTCAGATGAGAAACCTTGGTATTATGATATAAATCATTTTCTATAGACTCAGGAATACCCGGTTGGTGCATCAAATAAAGATAGAAATACATTGAGAAGGTTGGCAGGTAGCTTCTTCCTCAATGAGGATGTGTTATACAAAAGAAATTGTGACATGGTCTTGTTCAGATGCGTGGATAGACACGAAGCAGACATGTTGATGCATAAAGTCCATGAAGGTTCCTTTGGTACTCATGCCAATGGACATTCGATGGAAAAAAAGATGCTTAGGGCAGGTTATTATTGGATGACAATGGAATCTGACTGTTGCAAATTTACAAAGAAGTGCCATAAGTGCCAGATTTATGCTAATAAGATTCATGTGACTCTGTCACTTCTCAATGTTATCTCTTCCCCATGGCCTTTCTCTATGTGAGGCATTGACATGATTGGAATGATTGAACCCAGGGCATCGAACGAACATCATTTTATCTTGGTGGCAATTGACTACTTCACCAAATGGGTAGAAGCAGCTTTATATGCTAATGTTACTAAGCAGGTGGTAGTACGCTTTATTAAGAACAATCTCATATATCAGTATGGTGTGCCAAGCAGAATTATCACCGATAACGGATCAAATCTGAATAATAAGATAATGACAGAACTTTGTGAAGAATTCAAGATTGTCTACCACAATTCATCTCCTTACAGGCCAAAGATGAATGGGGCTGTTGAAGCTTCTAATAAGAACATCAAGAAGATCATCCAGAAAATGGTTGCCACTTATAAAGATTGGCATGATATGCTCCCTTTTGCTTTGCATGGGTATCAAACATTTTTCAATACTTCAACAGGGGAAACCCCATTCTATCTTCTGTATGGCATGGAAGCACTGCTCTCCATTGAGGTTGAGATTCCCTCATTACACGTGATAATAGAGACCAAGTTATAAGAGGCTGAATGGGTCCAGAACAGGTTTGACCAGTTGAATTTGATTG
Organism: Vicia faba; assembly: GCA_948472305.1. Lineage (NCBI taxonomy): Eukaryota > Viridiplantae > Streptophyta > Magnoliopsida > Fabales > Fabaceae > Vicia > Vicia faba. The sequence goes on along the minus strand of OX451739.1, from coordinate 1,175,804,864 downwards.
AAGAGAAAAGAATGACGACTTTGTGACTTGGTCAGTTATATCAAAAGAGAATGAAGAAAGCTTTTGATAAGAAGGTCAAGCCTCGCGAATTCAGAGAATATGACCTCGTACTCAGGAAGATCGTGTCTTTCAACGCTGATTCTAGGGGCAAGTGAACTCCCAATTTTGAAGGCCCATATGTTGTCAAGAAAGCCTTCTTTGGTGGTGCATTGATTCTTGAAACAATGGATGGCGAGGAGTTCCCACGTCCTTTGAATACTGATGCAGTCAAGAAATATTTCGCCTAGATAGATAAAAGAATATCTCGCTAAGATGAAAACCCGAAAGGGAGGCTTAGGCAAAAAGGAGCAGGCAAAAAGGAGCGTCTCGGTAGGCCGAAAACCCAAAAGGGTGGTCTTGGCAAAAATTAGAGACATAAACAGAATAATTTTTCCCGGTAGGTTGAAAATCCGCAAGGGCAATCTATGCAAAAGGTAGGGATTTTCTGGAAAGTAACTGCATCAGACAAGACTTGATCATTAAAGCAACAATCTTCTTGGATCCTCACTACTCTTCAACTGAAGTCACTGCTCAGGAATTCAAAGTTGTTAGGGAGAATAGCGGTCATTGTATCTCAATGTATCTTTTCCAATGTATATTACCATTTTCCAAACTTTGTAATCATCTATGGAGTCTCTCCATTTGCAGACTATCATCCTATTAATAAAGTTTGAAGCTTTTATCCAATTCTTTGCAATCCTTATTTCATTCAGCTTACAAAGACTTCATTTATTATTGATAACAATTTTCAAAGCAAACTGATTAAATAAAAAATTGTTTTTTGAAAAGAATTTATAAATTACTTCTTGCTTTAGATTTTGTGACTCAAAGAGAACAAAAATAGTGATTTAAAGGATGGATAAACTCTGAAATTTATGGAAGGATGTTTTCCCCATGAAGGCTCTCCCGGGTCACTTTTGTTGGAATGAGTATGGTCTTCTTGTGGTTCTTAGATAGTTTTAAGATGATGCCAGCTGATGTATGGTGTGGTGCTGGGTTTGTGATTTCGTCTTCCCCAGTCAGGTCTCGATTCATTTTGAATTAAGGGTTTTCATAGTATGAAGTCTCTGTCTCAGATTCCCTAGTGAGGTTTTCACTCACATAACAAAAGTCTCTTCTCTCTTGGTATGCTGAGATGAAATCATTTGCAAAACATCGCCCTTTACAATGCTAGCATTGTTGTTGTTGTTTATTTCCCAAGAAACCAGGAAAGGGCAATATCTTTTCTAAGAAGTGTTATAACAGTTGTCAACTTTTTGAGTTTTATCCTGCCATGTGCTGGGTTTGATTTAAAATCCCCATAAGTTTGATTTCTTGCTGTAATAAATCCCCAAGTGAAGCTGATATTTTGTTTTTAGCTGGAAATTGTTATCCCCGTAAAGTTTCATGATTTCTCCCTAGATAAGTTGGTGTAATCCTAACTCTTAGTATTGAATAATGTATTTTGGGTTTCCTCTCGATGATGTGGGTTTTCCCTCCTTAATGAAGCTAGTGTGAGATCCCCAGCTGATGTCTCAACAATGTGGTATTATTTTCCCCAGTGAAATCAGCATTGCAATTCCCAGTAGAAGTACAGACCTTGAAACATTTGTTTTCCCCATTGAAGTCTGTGTGATATTCCTCGGTGAAGCCTGGAGAGGGATATTATATCCTTGTATATGTATTGATTCACTATTTTGATTTAATTATTTTCAAATTTTGTTCTTTCCCAAGGAAGTTAAGCCGTGAAGTAGGAATTTGTTTCCTCAGTTGGTGCTTACTTTCTTATGATGTTTTCATCTCGGATGTGATTTGGCCGAGTATTGACTGTACCCAAGTTGGTTTTGTCTCGTTATCCCCGGTGTTATATGTCTGTTTTGTTAGTATATACATGATAACATTTATACATTCATACACATATCACGCATTGGCTGAATTTAGTAAATCATTTCTCATTTGCATATTTTTGTTAACATATTACCCTATTTTGCAGAGTTGTGTTATCCTTTCTCCATTAGAGTGTCAACTTTAAACAAAAAGTGTATATTCTTTCAATTTCCCCCACTGAGTTATCCCTCGTGGAGGATTTTTTTAGCCTTCCTGTTCAACTCCTTGCCTGGATAGAATATGGTTCCCTCTTGAGTTTATTTCTCATGAGATATTATTTTGATTAACTGTTTCATTCCGGTTTATTTCTGGTTTGAGTGGGCGGTCGTCAACAGTACTACTATTTTGATTTCTACAAGCTTTGAGCCCTAGTATGATTAGTTGCATTTATTTTGCACGTGAAGATTTTATCTCCTCAACAGGAATATATTGGCATTTCCCCGAGAAGTCCTGTTACTTTCCCCAGGAAAATCCTGTTACTTTCCCCAGGAAATCACTGTTGCAATTCTTTCTCGTGACAACAAATGGCAGGTCTCTTTATTTGAGCAACCTGCACTTCCCCAATAAGTCTGACAGTTCCCAGAGAAGGTTCACATTTTGTTACTCCAATTAATGGTAGCCTTGTCATTATGAAAGGTAGTTCGTTGTTGAGATTTGTTACTCCAATGAATGGTATCCTTATCATTATGGAAGGTAGTTCGTTGTTGAGATTTATTATTCCAATGAATGGTAGCCTTGTCATTATGGAAGGTAGTTCGTTATTGAGATTTTGTTACTCCAATGAATGGTAGACTTGTCATTATGGAAGGTAGCTCATTATTGAGATTTTATTACTCCAATGAATGGTAGCCTTGTCATTATGGAAGGTAGTTCATTGTTGAGATTTGTTACTCCAAGGAATGATAGCCTTGTCATTATGAAAGGTAGTTCGTTGTTGAGATTTGTTACTCCAATGAATGGTAGCCTTGTCATTATGGAAGGTAGTTCATTGTTGAGATTTGTTACTCCAAGGAATGGTAGCCTCGTCATTATAGAAGGTAGTTTGTTGTTGAGATTTTGTTACTCCAATGAATGGTAGCCTTGTCATTATGGAAGGTAGTTTGTTGTTAAGATTTTATTACTCCAATGAATGGTAGCCTTGTCATTATGGGAGGTAGTTCGTTGTTGATATCTTTTTCCGATGAATGGTAGCCTTATCATTATGGAAGGTAGTTTGTCGTTGGGATTCTATTGCTCTGAAGAAGTTCGTTTGTTTCTGGTCGTGAGTACTGGCTGCTTACCCTAATAATGGTATTCACCGATATTATCTTGCCACTTCTTTACCCGGTGGGTCGATGTTACTTTTTTTTGCTATCTCCTCAGTGAGTGGATAGTTTGCAGTCATCTGTCGATCATTGTTATCATCTACTTTCTCTCCTCAATCTTTGAGTTGCTGGCGCCTTATCTCCTCTTTGGGCTTTACCCCAATAGAGTCAGGTCTTTTGTTCGCCAATAATTTATTTTCCTGGTCGGGTTTTTCTTTTGATCCCTGTTCTTATTTCCTACATCCCCAGTGATGTCTTGCTTCCTTCTTAGATTTGTTCATTTGCACTCACATAAGCATTACATGGCATCTTAGGGCCAAAAATAGGGCTTGTTTTATATTTAAGCATCTTCAATCGCGTCGAAACGAAGATTTTAACCTTCGCATCTTCGGATAGAATACACTGAAATAAGGGCAGTTGTTGTACACCAATTTTTGCCCCTAAGATTCCTCTATTACTTCATACCATCACAATGCAACAAGATCACACACTAGGGTTTGGTTCCTCTCCTTATATTTGGCTTTGCTAATGGGGAATCACTAAGCACCTTGACTTATATTTTTGTAATTATCTATGTTTGGTTTTGATTATCTTCTAGATAATAAATACAATGAATGTTTTCCCTAATGGATGATGTTATAGGTGAGAGCACAACATTTTCCATCAAGTTAATCTACAGGTTCATGAGTCTATTTCCATGCCTTCTTCAGCAAAAGCTTCATTGAGATTCAAGCCTCATCATTGAAGATGTTTTGAAGTAATATCATGAAAAAGTCTATTATGAGTCATCATGCCTCAAGTTGTCAAAGATAGTCAAAAGATACAAGGTTTGATTGAAGAAGTTTGACCTAGTTGGATAAACTCTTGATTTCTTGATCACAAGTACATATTTTCTTCAATTCCCAATAGTTGGAAGTGGTTATGGTTGCTATGGTTCCTGATTATCATCCTCAGTAAATTCTATTTACATGACAAAAATATTTTTGCAAGAAGGTTGGTCAAAATTGAAAAGGGTTCTCAAGGTATTTTGTTGCTCTAGGAGCTAGGATTTTGAACTTCAAAAGGGTATATCTTGCTCATCTTTTGGTATTTTTGAGTGATTCTAAAGACATGCTTCTATTCAAAGGGTTATAAACAAATAATTTCAAAAGTTTCAAGGAAAATTTGTGTGAAAAGTACTTGATGATGAAGAAAGATTACAAGTCTTCTAGATGAACCATCAATTTCCATTAGGTGACTTCAAAGGACCATAACTTGGTCAATTTTTATCTCCTTGAGCCCATTCTTTTTCCACATTGATTTTAAGAATGTTAACATCATCCCTTCTTTTAAATGCAAAGTGTGAAAATAGATAGAAGATGCCCTAAGGAAGCAAAAGATTATAGGTTATCTTATAAATTTTTGCCAACTTCAACAAGTTATAACTTCCTCATTTTTTGGAAATTTTAAATGGTTCAAGTCTCAAAATGCCATTCAAGAGATCTACTTCATGCCATATTTTTTGATCAAGAGCAAATTTCAAATGGAAGACCATGTTTGGATGCAAGACATTATAGGTCATTTTTGAAGAAAAAATTAGAAATTTTCTAAGTATAGAAAGTCAACCTATTTTTCTCAACTTTGACTCATTGCAAATTTCAGCTCAGACATCCATTTGATTCCATTATTTTCACATTATAAATCTTATGATCTCATCTTTCTAAAGCTTCAAGAATCATGCCTTAAGACTCCTTGAGCTGAGAATGCCATTGGTTCAAAAGTGGTACCTTGAAACTGAAGTTTCAACTCAAGTCAGAATTTGAAATCCTTGATTTGGCTTCTAAACACAAGTTTTTGTGTGCTTTTGGTTCTAATCATGTTTAATGACCTTCTAGAAGTGATTAGCACATTGAAACGCAAGGTTTGAACGAGTTTTGATCAAAATAGAAGTCACACTTTTCTTGTTTGCAACTTCATACGATTTCCCTCCAAATCCCATCATTCCACATGCTTGACCATTCAATCAGCTTCCCTATAAATAGAGGACCATACATCATTCATTTTCTCAAGCTTAGAGAACCAGAATCACCCTGTCAAACTCCCTCTTGAACTCAATTTTATACAATTTAGAATTTGCTCTTAAAGCCTTTTTCAATCCATTTTCTTTGTCAATTCACCTTCCTTGAACCTCGTTGAAGCTAACAGAAGAAGAATTAAGCTCTAAGCCTCCTTAAATCATGCTAGGCAAGTCAAGTTTTAGAGCTCTGCAACTTAACTTCAATAGGTAAATTCCTCCACCAATTCTCTCAAACTTTGATACTATTATGAAGCTCTCATCATCCTGATTCTAGTTGCAACACTTGTTTTTAACTAGAAGTACGTTTTGGTCATGAAATTTCAAATCCCTTTTCAAAACTTCTCTTCCAAAATGACTGAGTTACAACTTATATAAATTTTTCACGAGGGTACCATTGGAATCGTCTTGAAGAGACGAAGTGAGTGGTACCGGTCTCATGTTCTAATTTTACAGTTTCAAGGACCTGCAAATCTCGTGGCTGGAGGTTGAAGATGACCAATGTGTCATCTATCAACCAATGAAAGCATGCCACATTTTTTTTTCAAAATCTGATTTAATTAATGATTCCATGTTTTATTCACTAAAGACCATGATATGCACAGTGCATATGATCCATTGGACTAACTTACTAATGTATCTTGACTCTCATCCATTGGTCCACATTTATTTGACTTTATTTTTTATTTCTGGTTTTTATATTATAATTGTTTTAAACTTCCAAAATTCATAGAAAATTCATTTCTTATTCAAAAATTATGAAAAAATTCACAAAAATATTTTCAAATATTCTCTTTTTAAAATTTATTTTTTCATAATTTTATTTTTAGATTTGGTTATTTTTATAATTTTTCTTTGTTTTCGTTTGTTTTTAATTATTTAAAAAATGCTTTTGAGCATTTTTAAATTCTGAAAAAATTCATCAACATAATTTCCATTATTCCTAACCTTCTGAATTTTTTTTAGAATTTTATTTTGACTTCTACTACTTTTTATCTTTTTTCCACTTTTGAGCAATTTTAATTAGTTTAAAAATAGTTTCAGACTTTAAAAAATCACCAAAAATTTTATATAAATATTTGAACTCATTTCTGATTTTTCTATAGTCTTATTTGATTTTTCTTGGATGTTTTGAATATAGTTGATATTTTCTCCGTTTATTTTTATTTTAAAACCATTTTAAAAATCTTTTTTCTTTATTATTAAATATAATTTTATTATGCATATATTCTGGATGATCTCGCACTATGAAATTTTGATCATGAGCTTTATTAACATCATTGGATCCACGGTGTTGAGTTTACTCCACAAAAATGGATGAATGATTTTAATAATAGTTTGACTAAATTTTTGGTTTAAATGTAGTTTAATTCTTACCCCATCCATCTTCATCTTATCCCCTTCTTTATTGTACTAAATGTTATTGGAGAATAATTTACATATCATTTCTCAAAACATATGGTACATAGATTGCTATTGACTAGCCTCAAAATAGGTGCAACGTCTATATAAGTTCACTTATGATTGCTTAACATAGCGCTAAATTTTATCCTGATTCGAGAAATGATCATTTGTGGCCCGAACCCATGTTTGTAAGCCTAAGTATGTTAGTTTGAATCCTTTGATCCAATAACCTTGAGGTTCATTGTTAGGAGGTTTTGGTCCTATCAATCCTCTAATGAATCTTCATAATCTTTGGTCAAAATGAATCACTTAATTATAATTGATCATTTATTGTTGCCTTGAGAATTTTAAATAGATGATATACTTGACAAAAGCAAATAAAACTTGTTGTTGACAGGCTTTGGTTTTATCAATTCTCTAATGAGTTTCAAATGTAATATTCAAGATGGTCATTAAATTAACCTCTAATTTCTAACAATTGACTTTATTTTATGCTTTCACTTTATGCCTTTACTTTAAGCACATTTATTTTAGCATTTTTCATTTCATGCTATTTTCATCTTTGCTCATTTGAGCATTTATCTTTATGTCATTTTTATTTTTCTCACTTGAGCTTTTCATTTCTTTTTGAAGATACCTAATAATCAACTTGAACCATAAAAAACTTTAATGTTACTTGGATTACTTGGTTACTATCGTTGGCATTTATGGAGATTGTGGATTTCTTAGACTTAGGATTAGAAACCTTGACCTATCTTTGAGACCTTGTGACCTCAACTGTTATTTTTGTCTGGAGTTTTTGGGGTTTGCACCAAGACATTGGGTTGTTTGTTTGTTTTGTATGTAGGTTATTGTGATTACATGCTTTGTCTGTGATCTGGAATTCATCTTTATACAAATGTTACTCTGCTCAATTTTTGTGAAGACTTAATGCAAATGAAGCTTGGTTTTCTTAAGAGGTTTATTATCTTTGCTTGTTTGATTTAAAATCCAAAGGATGGGAATTCTATATTGATTCATTGTGTTAAATGTTGGCTTCTTGTTGGTTAGACGATTCTTTTCCCTAGCTTTTACCTTATGCTTTAGGATAGTCCCTTCTTCTCCTTCTATCTTCTTTAATTTCAAAAATCTTCTCCCTCCTTTTGAAAACTCTTCTTGTTTCTAAACTTCAACCGCTTTCGTATTAAACTTGGACTTAGGTCCATGCACTTTCAAAAACATTTTCTTAATCAAACTTTTATCAACTTAATAATACTTTGACATTTTTGTGAGAAGACTAAAAGTCCATCAATCTCATTCAAACTATATTTGCTACTTTGACTTTTTACCTTAAAATTTTCTCAAAAGATTATACTCTTGTCAATCTTTATAGTGATGCGAGCTACTATACTTCTACAATATATAGTGAAGTGAGATATTTTCCACTTGGGTGTTGAGTGAGGCTTTGTTGATTTTAAAATCCAAGCCATATCTCCACTTTGAGATGATGCAAATTCTCCTTTCTCATAATTGTGGGTAGTAAGTACGTTCTTCCACTCGGATAAGACGATGATTTCTTGTCTCTTAAAATTAACCAACACACTTGTGTTTTAAAATTTTAAAGGTGAAATACGAGTACCCTGATCCCCTATTGCATAAAAGGTGGTACATAGGCACTAAAGGTTCGCAACTGCGGCAGGTGTAAAAATTGTAAAAAATATTTATTTTCTCATCCCCACAATCTATTTTTGTATACAATATTTATAGCCAAAATACACAGATTTTCAAAGATGTTCCTACGGAGTACCATAGATGTTTAGGGTGTTAATACATTCCCTTTGCATAACCAACCCCCCGAACTTAGATCCTCTCACCCCTCTTTTTTGGATTATTCTCTCTTTTCCCATTCCTTTGGAAACAATAAAGCGCGGTAGCATTTTTTATTTTGATCTGTGCGAGTCGAGTGAATCCAATAATTAGTCTCAATATTTCTACCGTTAAACCAACACTCATCAGAGATTAGGTCGTCAGCATAATTCATAGGAATTCTCTTCACCAGCTGAGTTTATTTCTCCAGCACTATAAAATTCCCCGCAGAATTTTCTCCTTCAGTAGGACTCATCTCCTCAACAAAAGTATTCCTCAGCAAAGTGTTTCTACATCAGGGTTTATTTCCCCAACAGAATTCATCCTCCCCAGTCTGAGTCTATTCATTTAGCTTCTGCAAATCACCGGAAAAACTCCTCTCCTCAGCAAAGGACAGTCTAGGCTATCCCCATAGAGTTGCTACCAAATCTGAAACCAGACCAGGTAACATTCAACCTTATCCTCTCCAGACGGGCCGACATCTATATCGGAAACCCGGTTAGGAAACACCTCGGAAGATTATCCATCACTCTTATCCCCAGTCAATGTGTATAGGAATTAAATTCCCCAGTAGAGTGATGAACGACAAATGTTCCCGAGCTCTTCTCCCAAGCAGAAATCAACATTCCCCAGCGGGGTTTCCTCAAACAGAGAGCAGGAATCCCCAACAGAAACATTCTAGGCAAGACCAAAGATTACAAATATTCTTCATCCCCAGCACTAGTCAGGGATTTATTTTCCCCAACAAGGTATTATACAGATCTACCAATATGCTTCAACAACATTTCATATTCATACATCATTTACAAACATCATAACATATGCATACGAAACGCATATAGCACAATCTCATTTACTTTGAGAACATCATCATGCAATGCATTTCATACATCCTGATATTGCATACAACGAACTCTTTACCTTTATAGGTAAAATCTACCAACAGACGGATATCATTAACAATTTTCAAGCAGGTCGCAGATTAATTCCTGAAACAAGACAGGGCAACTATCCGTGGAAACAAATTGCAGATCAATTCCCAAAATAGGACAGGGCGACTATCTACATGAACAGATCGAAGAAACTGGTCAGGAAAAATGTCTTTCGATCTTTATGATTAGATGAAGATCAATTCCTGAAACAGGACGAGGCAACTATCTTTATCACCAAATGGTATGAACTCCCGAAACAAGACGGATTTACCAACAAAAACAGATTGTAGATCAATTCTCGAAACAGGACAGGGAGATTATCTACATGACAAACATTTCCTTCAGAGACTGAATTTTGAAGAGCATCCCCTTCAAAGACTGAATTCTGACAAGCATTTCCCTCAGAGACTAAATCTGACAAGTAGCTACTTAAGCACTTTCCCCAGAGTGTCATTCTAAAAGCATATTTTCTAGTTGATCATTCAGATGAAATCAAGCATAAATTTATTTCTGATATTCCTTTTGTAAAAGTTAGGCATAGACTCTTTCCGGTACCTCTTTTGGTTGAAGTCAAGCGTAAACATCTTCCGGTTCGGATGAAATCAAGCATAGATTTCTTTCTGATACTCTTTTGGAAAAAGTTGGGTGTAGAATCTTTCCGGTACCTCTTCTGGTTGAAGTCAGGTGTAGACATCTTCCGGTAAGAATGAAATCAAGCGTATATTTCTTTCTGATACTCTTTTGGAAAAAGTTGGGCGTAGACTCTTTCTGGTACCTCTTCTAGTTGAAGTCGGGTGTAGACATCTTCTAGTTTAGATGAAATCAAGCATAGATTTCTTTCTAATACTCTTTTTGGAAAAGGTCAGGCATATACTCTTTCTGGTACCTCTTCTAGATTAAGTTAAGCGTAGACATCTTCTAGTTTGGATGAAATCAAGCATAGATTTCTTTTTGATACTCTTTTGGAAAAAGTCGGCCGTAGACTCTTTCCGGTAGCTCTTCTGGTTGAAGTCAGGCGTAAACATCTTTTGGTTCGGATGAAATCAAGCGTAGATTTCTTTCTGATACTATTTTTGAAAAAGTCAGGCGTAGGCTCTTTCCGGTATCTCTTTTGGTTAAAGTCGGGTGTAGACATCTTCCGGTATGGATGAAATCAAGCGTAGATTTCTTTCTGATACTCTTTTGGAAAAAGTCAGGCGTAGACTCTTTCCGGTACCTCTTCTGGTTAAAGTCGGGCGTAGACATCTTCTAGTTCAGATGAAATTAGGCGTAGATTTCTTTCTGATACTCTTTTTGAAAAAAGTCAGGCGTAGGCTCTTTCCGTTACCTCTTCTGGTTGAAGCCGGGCGTAGAAATCTTCCGTTTTGGATGAAATTCAGCATATATTTCTTTTTGATACTCTTTTTGGAAAATTCAAGCGTAGACTCTTTCCGGTACCTTTTCTAGTAGAAGTCAGGCGTAGACATCTTCTAGTTCGGATGAAATGGAGCGTAGATTTCTATCTGATACTCTTTTTGGAAAAGTCAAGCATAGACTCTTTCCGGTACCTCTCCTAGTTAAAGTCGGGCATATACATCTTCTAGTTCGGATGAAATCGGGTGTAGATTTCTTTCTGATACTCTTTTTGGAAAATTCAAGCGTAGACTCTTTTTGGTACCTCTTCTGGTTGAAGTCAGGCGTAAACATCTTCTGGTTCAGATGAAATTAGGCGTAGATTTCTTTCTGATACTCTTTTTGAAAAAAGTCAGGCGTAGGCTCTTTCCGTTACCTCTTCTGGTTGAAGTCAGGCGTAGAAATCTTCCGTTTTGGATGAAATCAAGCGTAGATTTCTTTTTGATACTCTTTTTTGAAAAAGTCGGGAATAGACTCTTTCCAGTACCTCCTCTAGTTAAAGTCGGGCATATACATCTTCTAGTTCAGATGAAATCGGGCGTAGATTTCTTTCTGGTGCTCTTTTTGGAAAAGTCAAGCGTAGACTCTTTCCGGTACCTTTTCTAGTTGAATTCACGCGTAGACATCTTCTAGTTCAGATGAAATCGAGCGTAGATTTCTATATGATACTCTTTTTGGAAAAGTCAAGCATAAACTCTTTCCTGTACCTCTCCTAGTTGAAGTCGGATGTAGACATCTTCTAGTTCAGATGAAATCAAGCGTAGATTTCTTTCTGATACTCTGTTTGTAAAATTCAAGCGTAGACTCTTTCCGGTACCTCTCCTAGTTGAAGTCGGGCATAAACATCTTCTAGTTTGGATGAAATCAGGCATAGATTTCTTTCTAATACTCTTTTTGGAAAAGTCAAGCGTAGACTTTTTCCGGTACCTCTCCTAGTTGAAGTCGGGCGTAGACATCTTCTAGTTCGGATGAAATTGGGTGTAGATTTCTTTCTGATGCTCTTTTTGGAAAAAGTCAGATGTGGACTCATTCGAAATACATTTTCTAAGACGAAGTCGGGCGTAGACTTAGTCTAATTTTCCTATCAACTGTTATCCTAGATGGCATCTATAAGCCCATCTCCAACGACTCTCCATCACCTCACTAAATGGAATCTCTAATCCCATTCCCGATATAATCTACCAACAGTGTTACTTGGTACACGTGCGAGTGCAAATTTCTGGGCACTTAAGTGTTCAATCATCTTCTACCTTCAAGTCACAAATGGAGGACATGCCAATCTAACTCTTCAGGTTTAAGAAGATTAAATAGGGGAAGCTGTTGTACCATAAAATTTTCCCTCCCATTTTATTTAAGAAATTCTCCTAGGGTTCTCAAATGCTCAAGGATGCTCAAGAGTTAACCAGACAAATGCTCCTCCTAAGCAATGGGTCTACAACTAGGGTTTTGAAGTTTCTCAAGGAAGATTAGGTTGCAAAGGCCTCAAGTGGTTTCCATGGTTCTCCATAGGTCTTCAACAATGTTCATGTCAAGTTTCAAGTCTTGCATCACAAGTTTGCTCAATCAATGGCTCAGATGATTGAAAATCAACTGTATTGGATAAAAAGTCAACTATGGTCAACATATAGTCAAACTTCAAGATTTTTGGTCAACATCAACATTTTTAAGTGATTTTTATCATTTGATCAAGGTTTGATCATGATTCCTCAAGGAAAGCCTTCAAATCATCAAAAGTCAAAAGTTGTCAAATTAAGGTTTCCTTAGGAGAAGTCAACTGAACTTTGACCAAACATAACTTTCACATGCTTTATCAACTTTTCCCTAACCAAAGCCCATTTTGAAGTAAATTTCATTATCTAAAACTTTTTATATGTATGCTCAAGTCCAGAAAGTTCTTCATTTGAGAGATATGAGCCCATACATTATAGGTCATTCCAAAAGTTAACAAAAAGACACCTTTTGTCAAGGCAACTTACATCAAGATAAAGTCTCCAACTGCAAAAATGGTCAAATGAGAAATTGAAGGTGGAATCTTGAGCTTTCGAAAAAGTTAAAGATCACCTTCAAAAGATGAAAATTGAGAGAGTTATGACCATTGCAAGTTGGGAAATTTTGGTAAAATGCATGAAATGCAAAGTTAGCAAACTTGAAATTTTGAACTAGTGGGCCTAACTTTTGATGTTCAAACATGTTCTCAATGTGTTAAAGGACCTCTGAATCCATTCACATATTTTGATGATTTTTATTTCTGTTATTTGAATTTTTATTCATTTAAATACAAATAAACCAAATAAAATGTAAAAGCATTGGGCCAAGGCGCATGGGCTATTGATTTCAATCACATGGAGACCCAAGAACACATGCCAAACATGCTAAAACCGTGAGAGACCTATATGGAAGCATATCTTCATTTTTTGGAAAGTTTTCAATTAGTTTTTGGAAATAATTCATGCCATGATTGCATTGTCTTCTTGCCAAATTTGTTCACCCTACTCCTTCCTCTATATAAGCATAACAAGACCAGATGCAAGACACACGAAAATATTGCCTCAAACACGCCTCTAAAAGCTTGCCAAAATTCTCCATATTTTTCAAAGAAACTTGCAATTTCGTGTAGCAATTTCCATCCATATTCAAGCAGAATCAAGCCTCACATCATCCTCCTGAAGTTGCTAGGAGTCAATATCAGTCATTATCCATCGTGAGTCAACCCAAAACCCGTTCTTGCATAAACTCTGATTGGTAGGTTAGTGAGTTTTTTATTCTCAAGGTTTATCACGATTTAAATCATTGTAAACATGGCATCATAATTTGTATACATTCTTTGAATCATCCTAACATTTTACATGCAAGTCTTAATGCAGAAACAACACTGTGCCATTAATAGGGCATACAGCTTTTGAAGCTTAGGATCTCATGATACACGGTCTTTTAGCCAAAATGGACCCCATATTCGAACACAAGAGGAAATTTTAAGGAGGATATCATGTTTTGTTTGCTTGGATTTTACGTGTTTTGCTGGTTTCAAAAATCTTCTCATCGAAGAAGACGATGGAAACCACCATAGAAGGTGGTTTGAATATTCTGACCACCTGTGTGGCATAATGGGATATTATGATTGGCCCATTCAAAACACTCGGGCCCCACTCAGATGCGCACTTTTTGTTGACTGATTTTTGGGAACTGATTTTGTATTTATACTAAATATTGCAGTTAGGTTAACTGATGTATGGGCACCCCAGTGGTAGCGCGCTTTCCCTTAAGACGCTGTTGTACCCATATGCGGGTTCGATCCTGGCATAGTACATATTTTTTTATATGTTTTATGATTTTTTGCAGATCCAATATAATCAGCCAACATGCTTATCCTGCTCCCTCACCTCATCACCATCAAATTTTCATACTACCAGATCCAACGTCCCAAATCTAGCATGTACACCATGAGTCCCTTGGAGCTAGCCACGCTAGATTGTCCTAGGCTTGGGCTCATGATTTTTGGCCTAACGAATCTGCTTCCCTACACCCTCAATTTACTACTTCTTCAGGCCTATCTTTTCTTTCTTTTTTTAAATTATTCTAATTTCTTTCTAAAAAAAATCGAATCATTTCAACCCTTTTTTATTAATTTAAATTAATTTAACTTTTTGTAATTAATTTAACTTTTTTTAATTTAGAATAATTAGATTGATTAACTTAGTTTCTTTAGGTTTTCATTATTAAACTTTTTTCAATTAAAAATAACTTATGTTTTTATTAGGTTTTAATTAATTCCCTTTTCTCAAATAAAAATTAATTAATCATTAGGATAAATCATAAATCATTTCCCATCAAATAATCTCTCCGTTTCCTCTTACAATCTTTGCGCTTTTCTTATTTTCGCATTATTTTTTTTCACAATTATGTATCTGTTAAGGGATGCAATAGTTAATTAGGTTTCTTTCTATTTCCCTCAATTTTGTGGTTCTGTACTCCCTTCCCCGAGGCACTGTAATATCATAGGATCTTTCTTTTCTATTCTTACTGCTTTTATTTATTACTGTATATTAATTAGGCGTGTATGGAAAGATCTAAAATAAACGTTAGATAATCCTAATATGCAAGATAAATCAACTGAAAACAGAACACTATTCACACATGCACCTCTAGGGTGACTCCACTTGTTGCCTTCGGATAAACCAATCATGTCCCTCGAATGTGAGACGCTTTAGCAAAGACCCTCATTTAAAAGATCACAATCCCTCGATGACCCTTCGATGCTTCTTCGATAAACGATCTTAGTCCCTTATGATAAAATTACTAAAGCGTCTTACAAGTTACCTTTATGACTGTACGATGACCCGCGCCTGTCTCTCACACATCCAACGATAGGGCTTCCTACTAACTAATGGTGGGATAACACTATTTAAAGGAAGAGGAAAAGAACAAATGACTTTTTAGTAGGTAGATAGTTCTTAATTGCTTGCTCGCGAACATTTCAAAACATTTTTCACATAAACACTTTTCAGAAATATTTTCAAAACAAAACACTTTGTATGCATTCTCAACGATAAGAGAATCATTACAAAGTTGCGAACTTAGACATTTTCAAAATATTTTCAAACTTACACATTCATAAAGCATTTTCAAAAGTGAGCTAGCGATTAAGAGTCCGTAGATAACTACGGATGAAAAGGATGCTAATACCTTCCCTTTTCATAACCTACCCCTCTTACTCAGAAAATTCTCAAAGGTCTTTCCTGTTCTTTTCACCCTTTCCTTTATTGGATAAAAGAAAACTCAATGGCGACTCTTGCTATCCGCAACATTTACGATAAAACACAAAACGAAAAGTCAGTTCTCCCACCGTATTATAGGTTCTTAGAGACATATAAGAACCCATGGACTCCATTTGAAGCATTAGAAGTCTAATTTTCCTTGAGAAAAGTGAAACCCTAATTGTAGGTCAATTTCTTAGGAGGAGGGTTTGTCTGGTCAAACCTTGAGTAGCCTTGAGCAATTGAAAATCCTAGGAGCATGAGGAGATACCTTGAAGAAAATGGGAGGGGAAATTTTGGGGTACAACACCTCCACTTTGGCTTTGTCAACTTCAAGCTCCTTGGATGAAACTTTGTGACCAAGAACAATGTCATCGCTAACCATGAAGTTACATTTCTCCCAATTAAGAACTAAGTTGGTGTCCACACACCTCTTCAAGACGGTGTCCAAAATTTTCAAACATAAATAAAAAGAAACCCCAAAAATGAAAAACTTGTTCATGAAAACTTCCATAGTTTTCTCTATAAGATCGAAAAATAT
This sequence comes from Vicia faba, assembly GCA_948472305.1. Taxonomy (NCBI): domain Eukaryota; kingdom Viridiplantae; phylum Streptophyta; class Magnoliopsida; order Fabales; family Fabaceae; genus Vicia; species Vicia faba. Next base: position 1,175,788,734 of record OX451739.1, on the reverse strand, counting down.
GGCTTGCATACACCTTTGAATAGTGGCTAGTGTGTTGCACAAACCAAAGGGCATCCTTCTATACGCAAAAACTCCAAATGGACAAGTAAAAGCCATTTTCTCATGGTCTTCTAGATTAACTGTAATTTGGTTATACCTTGAATACCCATCTAAAAAAATAGAACTCTTGACCCCACCTTTTGAGAATTTGATCCAGAAAAGAAAGAGGAAAGTGATCTTTCATAGTTTCTTGATTAAGCCTCCGGTAGTCAATACACATCCTCCAACTCGTTACAATCCTTATCAGAATCAATTCATTCTTCTCATTTCTTATCACGGTCATTACACCTTTCTTTGGCACCACATGCACCAGGATCACTCATGTACTATCCAAAATAGGATAAGTCATCCCGGAATCCAATAATTTCATTACTTCCTTTCTCACAACCTCTTTCGTTGTAGGACTCAAGCAATTTTGAGGTTGAGCCACCGGCTTGAAATCCTCTTCCATCTTAATCTTGTGCATACAATAGGTCGGGCTAATGCATTTCAAATCCGTTAAAACCCAACCTATTTCTCTTTGGTTTTTCTTCAAAACTTGAACTAAACAATGTATCTCTTTTTCGACAAAGCATTACTTATGATCACTGGTTTGCTACAACCATCATCAAGAAACACATACTTTAAGTGAAAAGGAAACATCTTCAATTCAAGTTTGGGTTCTTCTTATTTCGCTTCCTTTTTCAAGATTTCAACTTCTTCCTCCCAAGGTTGAACTTCTTCTAAAATCAGAAGTCCCTTCAAACATTCTTCCATTTCTTTTTCTTCATGGGCATCAATGACTTGAAGTACATTAGTCAACATTTTCTCAAGGGGTGTTGAATGATGAACTTCACTACTAACATCCCAAATAACTTATTCGATAGAATCAACTCTAAAGCAAGTTCCTTTATCATTTGAATGCTTCATTGCTTCAAATAGATCAAAAATCACTTCTTCATCTTGAACACGGACCTTCATCAAACCATCGTCGATGTCAATCATCATTCTTGCGGTCTTCACGAATGGTCGGCCAAGAATAAAAGGCGAATCATGATCTTCCTCCATGCCAATCACAACAAAGTCAACTCGGATGAAAAATTTATCCACTTTCACTAGCACATCTTGAGCTACACCGTAAGGACGAGTAATGGATTTATCTGATAATTGAAGTGTCATCTTTGTTGTCTTCATTTTGATTCTTCCCAAACTCTTCACAATCAATAAAGGAATCAAATTTATGCTAGATCCCAAATCAATAAAACCCTTACTAACATATACATCACCAATGGTAACCGGAAAAGTAACCCGACTCGGATCACTTTCCTTCTTCGGTAGAGTTTGTTGAATTATGGCACTAAAAATTACATCAACCATGATAATTTCTTGATCGTGGATCTTCTCTTTTTTGTAAGGACGTCCTTCATGAGCTTTGCATACATATGCATTTGTTCCATATCTTTGTAAAATGGAATATTGATTTGTAATTGCTTAAAAATATCCATAAAACGAGCATAGTGCCAGGCATTATCCTTCTTAGAAGGAGCATGTGTATAAGGAAAATTTTGAACTAGAATAGTATTCACTTTCTCCTTCCCCCTCTTGGTTTTTCTCTTTTTCTCTACCTCCTCTTTTTCAATTCGCTCCTTTTCAACTAAGTCCTCCTCAACATTTTTTCTACCACAATCTCATCTTCTAACTCTTTTTCTACTACAATCTCTTCCTCAACAACCTCATCACCCTTCTTAGCATTTTCTTCTCCACCACCAACTTCTCTTTCACTCCTAGTTATAATTGCTTTGCAATGCTCCCTCAGACTGGTTTCGGTATTAGCGGAAAATGATGGCCCCATTTTTTGCTCGGCTAATTACTTAACAAGTTGCCCAACTTGGCTCTCAATATTTTTTATTACCGCTTCATTTTAATTTTGGTTAGCCATCTAAATTTGCATGAATTGAGTGTGAGTTTCTTCTAGCTTTGAACTTCAACTTTAAGGTTGTGAAGGTTGATTGTTGCTTTGGTAAGGATTTTTTCAGTTTGAATTTATGAAATCTTGCCTCCAACCTTGTTGATAACCTTGATTACCCCTTTGTTGGTAACCTTGGTTATTTTGATAATTTTGTTATCTTGGTTGATATGCTTGATTCTGGTTTTGATTTCCTATGATAATTCTCCAACTGGAGGACAAAATCTAGTTTTATGATCTTCTTGGCATAACTCACAAGAAGCTACTTGTTGTATTTGCTTACTCGAAATTTCTTACATCTCCTTGATTTGTTGAGGTAGTTTGGCCATTTGCTTTGTAAGTTCCTCCACTTGCTAAGAAAGTAATTTATTTTGATCCAATATGGCATCATTAGTCTCTAATTCAAGAACTGCCAGTTTCCTTTGTGAAGTCCCTCGGTCATGCTGGACTTGATGATCATTTCTCGCCCTCTTCTCAATGATTTCAATTGCTTCCTCCAAAGTCTTTGATATTAATGAACCACTCGCAGTAGCATCCAACAATAGTTTTGGTTGAGGTTGAAGACCATTGCGGAAAATATGTAGTTGCGTAGTCTCATCAAAACCATGACTCAGATACTTTCTCAACATTGACTGGTACCTCTCCCAAGATTCATTAAAGGGCTCATTTCCACCTTGAGAAAACATAGATATTGTGGTTTTGGCCTCCATAAACCTAGATTTCGGAAAGAATCTTTCTAGAAATGTTTCTTCTAAAAAATTCCACTCCGTCATAATTTGAGTGGGTTAGTCAAGATACCAACCCTTTTCCCTCCCCACCAAAGAATAAGGGAAAAGTCTCTTGAAGACTTGCTCTTCTTCGGCTTCTGGAGCTCCCATAGAACCAAAAATCTCATAGAATTTGGTGAGATGAGTATAAGGATCTTCATGGTCTAGACCTGTGAATGGATTTTCATGCAAGAGCTAAAGGATGCCAGCTTTCATCTCAGAATGTCTCGCGTTAGCATGTCGAGCAAATTGAGCGTTCCGTCTTGGACTACTTATACACGGACCTCTTGGTAGAGGTGGTGGGTCCGCCATAACTTCTTAATTTTTAATAGGTGAAGAAATAGATGCTTTCTCTCTTGCTTTCCTTTCTTGAGCTATATTTCTCCTCCTTCTTGTCTTTCTATTTAGTCTACGTGCAATCCTTTCAATTTCGGGATCGAAAAGGACTTGATTTATAGGTACACTTCCTCGCATAAAAAAAGTGTGAAAACACAAGCCAAACAAGTGAAAAACAAGAGATATTTCACTGTAAATAATTTCAGAATAGGTAACTCTCAAAACAAGAAACTATTGCAATGCTTGCAATATCTAAACGCCAATCCTCGACAACGACACCATTTTGTTGTAATACTTTTGATAGGGTAAGTATTTTCTTTGCCGTTTCCATAGGGATTGATGTGGTATTACCTTCGTTCTATAGTTAATATTGTTTTGAGTAAGGGTTCATCAAAGGTTTTGGTGTTTGGAAGTTTCGTTTGCATGAAAAGTAGTCAACAACGGTAAAATGTTTTGTTTTTATGGATTAAAAAGCATGTCAAGATTAATGTTCGTTAACTTATTTCATACGTATTTGGTTAATCAAGAATATGAACTTATTAATGATTGATATATCCACATATCCTCTCAATATCATTTATGTCTAAACAATATTGTGAGTATTATCATGTTAATCCTTAGATGATGTCTCAATCTAACTATCAACATAACAACCTTTAAAGTTTGATACTTGTGAATATCAACTCACAAATCTATGTCTAGAGTTTGCTTATTAATAAATGAATATCTTAGGTCAAGTTAGAAACATACTTCTCAATAGTGATCCAAACCATAAAAAGAATAATAAAATCAAAGATATCCAACATATATTGATCATCAACCAAGTTCATACACAAGATGATCAAAATAAATACATAATAGTTAGGTTAACTACCTCTAATATTGTCACAAGAGAAATTTAGCTATCCATAGACATTGTAGCTTCAACAATAAGTAAAGAGAGAAGATGATCAAGCATCAACGGTAATTTCTCAATGATTGATGCTCCGATTCTTTGATTTCTTCTTTTACAATGTATTATCTCTGTTTTTTAGCTCCCAAATGTGTTAACAACCCCAAAGTATCTCAAGTACCCTTTAAATAGAAGTGGCTGGTATCGCAGACCGCACTAAGCGCGGTATCTCGCGCTAAGCGTGACTTCATTTACAACTTAAATTGCCTTAGATGGCTCTAAGCACCAAATACCGTGCTTAGCACCAAACTCATTGACTTTTCTCAAATTCCTGCGCTTTAGGCGCGCTAAGCGCGACCTATAGCATGCTTAGCTCTCCAAAAATTGCTTGAAATTCAACTCAAAGCTATTCCATTGTCCAAGCTTCAATCAAAAGCACAATCCTACAAATTTTAGACAAAAAATGATTAACTATAAACTATTTACTAGATTAAATCAAAATACGATTATTTACATAGAACAAAAGGGAAATACAAGTATAAGCGATAAATAAAATCGAAAAGCACCAATAACTATACTAAATATTAACACATTTTGGCACCTAACACAAATGAATTTGGAGGTTCCTTAGTGAGGATAATGTTATCTGGTCAGGGATAATTCAGCTAAGCTATGGAAGTTTAATTAGGAGATTGTGGTGCATGGGAGATCAAAATGAGAAATTAATGGAATCTCTATGGTGGAGAGACCTTATTAAGGTGGCAGGTTTTCCTGAATCAGTAGGTATGGTACAACTATTAACATTCATGCTTGGAAATGGAGTTGATATACCTTTTTGGAGAGCTATATGGTTGATTCCAATTCCTTTGGCACTTCAATTTCCTATCCTATTTCGAGCCAGTTCAAACAAACAAGTAAGTGTGTCTGATATGGGGGATTAGTTTGGGGATGCTTGGTGTTTGGATATGGAAATGAATGTTTTAAAAGGTGATATATGTAAGTACAAGATTTCGTTATATATTTGGCCTTTAGTTTTGATGATAACAATACATTGTTTGTTAGAGAACAATTTTGTACCCTAATGGTTTTGTCTAGTATGTAGTTTTTTCTAACAAGTTCTGACTCTGATAGAATGGTGTGTGACGTTATCTGTTTCTGGAATCAACGCACTCTAATTCTGGAGAGATACAAAGTACGGTTTACAAAGATATGTACACTTCTGGCATGCTTCTAAACAACGATTCTGGAGAATGTTAGTCTAAAACTTTTGACTATGACTCTAATGGAAGAGCTTATGAAGAATTATCAAGCTCCAAAGACTCTAAAGACAAGGTTCTTCTCAACAAGTTCTGAAGACTCTGAAGATAATTTCTGAAGACTATAAAGACAAGGTTCTGCTAAACAAGTTCTGAAGACAAGTTCTGAAGACTCTAAAGACAAGGTTCAGCTGAACATATTCTGAAGACTCTGAAGAAAAGGTTTTGAAGATTCTCTTTCTGGTTTGGATCCTTTTAAAAAAGCTCCATCAACACACATTCTAAAGCCTATGAAGATTAGAAGATAAGATAAAAAAGGTTTTACATGAGTGAATAGTACATGGTACAAGATCAAATATTCCTCCCACTATTGTGATTTTATGGCACGGGGATTGTACTATGGTATAATGTTGTCTATCACTACCACTGACCGTTATTCAAGAATACAACTGGAATTTGGAATTCCAATTCTACCCTCAAAGAGATCTTTCTTTGGCTATATAAGGAAGACTTGGAAGAATGGAAACCAACTTTTGCAAAATCAACGTTTCACGTGAACTCTCAAAATATTTCATTTTTGTAAAGAGCTGTAAAGCAAGGAACTTTTGTTCATATACTTTCTAGATATAGTGTTGTGTTTATCTTTGTATTTCACCTTGTGTAAATATGCTTTCTAAGAAGCATCTTGTAAACAAAACTTTTGTATCTCAAATTTTGAGTTGATTGTTCCTTGAGAGACTAAGGTATAGTCATAATTTCTCAAGAAGACGTTGACGGGTAGTATTTATGGATTGTAATCAGTTTGGTTGTAGCGGATTAAGTTCTTGTTTAGAAAGGAAAAATTACCTTGGTGGATGGACTGGATTAACTTCGTTAATAGTGAACTAGGATAAAAATAATTGTGTTCATTTATTTTTGATCTTATTTCATCTTTGATTGTGTTGGGTAGAAAAATTTGCATATCTAGAATCCCAATTCAAACCCCTATTTATTGTGTTTCATGTACCTTCAGTTGGCATCAGAGCTCCGGTTCTAGTATTGATTTTTTATCAAACACTTCACTGTGTCAGATAAAGATCCAATTTTTTTTTGAAACACAATGGCGGGAATCGTTCCTCCAGTTGTACCCATTGTGAACGAAAAAGATAATTATAATGCCAAACCTCCAGTCTTTGATGGAGAAAGGTTTGACTACTGGAAAGACATAATGGAGAGTTTCTTTCTTGGTTGCGATGTAGATATATGGGATATAGTATAGAAATCAGAGGGAGCTGTTTAGCTAACTCTGAAATATTTTTATGTGATTAAACTTGTAAAAAGTGATCATCAAAATACATGGTTTTGTCATCATTAAAAAGAGAGATATTGTTAGAACAAGATTTGGTTCTGCATCTAGCCTTTAGTTTTGATGATAATAATAGATTGTTTGTTAGAGAACAATTTTGTACCCTAATGGTTTTGTCTAGTGTGTAGCTTTTTCTAATAGGTTCTAACTTTGATAGAATAACGTGTGACGTCACCTGTTTCTGGAATCATCACACTTTGACTCTAGAGATATACAAAGTACGGTTTACAATGATATTGTCAGGTTCTTGAATGCTTCTAAACAGCGATTATGAAGAAAGTTAGTCTAAAGTTTCTGACTGTGACTTTGATAGAAGAGCTTCTGAAGACTTCTCAAGCTCCAAAGACTCTGAAGACAAGGTTCTGCTGAATAAATTCTGAAGACTCTGAAGACAAGTTCTGAAGACTCTGAAGACAAGGTTCTGCTGAATAAGTTTTGAAGACTCTGAAGACAAGTTCTAAAGACTCTAAAGACAAGGTTTTGCAGAACAAGTTCTGAAGAATCTAAAGACAAGGTTTTGAAGACTCTATTTCTAGTTTTGATCCTTTTAAACATGCTCCATCAACACACATTATGAAGCCTCTGAAAATTAGAAGATGCGATCAAAAAGGTCTTATGTGAGTGAATAGTACATGGTACAAGATCAAATATTCCTCCCACTACTCTGATTTTATTGTGCAAAGATTGTATTATGGTACGATGTTGTCTACCACTCTCACTAACCATTATGGAAGAATACAACTGGAATTTGGAATGCCCATTCCACCCCCAACAAATCTTTCTTTGGCTATATAAAGAAGACTTGGAAGAATGGAAAACAACTTTTGCAAAATTGACTTTTCACGTGAACTCTCAAAATATTTTATTTTTGTAAAGAGTTGTAAAGAAAGGAACTTTTCACTACAACAAATAATACATTTCATGAAGGTGCTTTCATGTCCAACACACTAAAAAACGAGAGAATATGTCCTCGGAGTGTAATGTTTGATTTTATTAATAAGATAATAAAGATGTTACGTCGGTGTTATAAAAAACCGAGGTAACATAACTATAGGTTAGCACTTTCTTTAATCCATAAAATAATAATAAACATGTTATCTCATTTTTGTTTTATAACTAATGTAATATAACTATAAGGAACCTCGCTTCGAATCCTATTTTTCGTATTTTAAACTGTTTTCAACGACTTAACACAAAAACTGGGTTAAACAAGAATAAGCAATAATAGTAAAATTTAAATATTTCATTGATAGGAACTACAACATCATTAAAACAACTACAACAACACAAACAAATAAAACTATTCAACAAATTCAAACTTCTCAGTCCACTCAACTACAACATCACCCCTAACTTATTAAAAAGTTCAGAAAGAACTCTTCCATAAGGTATGAGGAAAGTATTTTCCTCACGAGAAGTCTCTATCATTTTCTTCAAGATTTTGAAAATGGTAAGAAGAAGATTAAATCTCATGTTGTATGTAAGGAATACCAAGAGATGCTGGTCATACCAAGTAAGTGTTTCCATGTCTTTCTCTTTGAGCGGAGATTTGACACTAGAAGTTGAAACCAAAATTTTGGAATAGAGCGTAGAGAAGCAAGACTAGTGAGATTGTTGTTATTGGCATAAAGTAGGTAAAGGTGGTTTGCATAGACATGGTTGGATTCATAATGTTCAACACAACTACCAAACTCTTCACAATTGATTGTCACCAGCTGACACAACAGACACATTCATCCATAGCTCTTTAGCAAGGTTAGTGTATATGGGGTCATGTAGAATGTTAAAGTAACCACTAAACTTTTGTTTGTTAACAACTTCCCTCAATGTTTTTTCTAAACCTTCGAAGTCATTGAATTTAACATACTTTTCTTTGATAACAAACAATAGATTTGCATCCATTTTTGATAAGTTCGTAACAAGGAAACAAAGAGTTGGTAATGAGAAGTTGAAAATAGGAAAAGACTTTGAATCAATGAGTTGGTAATTAGACGTTTAAGTAGCGCAAAAGCCTCTTTGATAATCTAAAAGATATGTTACAAATTTAAAATAAGATGATCATTGCTATTCTAGTGATATGATAACCTAAAAGAGATGTTTCCAATGCATGAGCGCCACCATACTGTTCTAAATTCCCTGTTAATTGTATTTTTTAATTATAAATTAAATGTTCTAACCCGTCCATTTTCTTACAAAACCGAGGGAAAATATAGCATCAAAATATAGCGTTAAAACTTGAACCTCTATTTAATTGTATATTTTATTTTTAAGTTAAAATGTTATAACACGTCGGTTTTCCTAAAAAACCAACATAAAATTTAGCGTTAAAATTGGTACATTTAACAAATTCTTAATCAAATCCTCGTTGTCCATATCATAACTATGAACGCTTAAGACATTACCATTAATGATCCACGTGAAACATAAAAAACCTCCACTATAAAAGCATATTGAATATCAAGACTTGTGCCTCTCAAGCATTGTAACGTCATGAAGAGTTTTAGGTTTACAAGAGTGTTTTCCATGAAGAGTTCTCTATGATGGATTGTAGTAGCAGAAAATTATTTGGATTTAAGGTTTGTGTTCTTAAATATTTATTTGAGAAAAAGATTATTTATGTATCTAACCTTTTTTTTGTTTATATTAGAAACAAATGGGTGCAAAAACAATTGAAGATATCCTTGCACACACCATTTGATCTACCATTTCATTATATGATTTGAAGATCTAAAATCTAGATCTTCAATGTAAGATTGAAGATCTCCTTGCACGCAACATTTGATCTACCCTAAAATTATATGATTTGAAGATCTGAAATCTAGATCTTCAGGAAATTAATTTACCTAACCTAGTATTTGATCTTTATGGACAATTAGTTTTTTTTTCCTGTGTAAAAAAATGAAATATTCTGGGTAAACAATATAACAATTTTTATTTTAAAAAAAATGACCACCCCTCGGTTTTATTTGAAAACCGAGATAAAAAAGATGCTAGTTTTTATAACTAATAAAAATGAAGACATTGTGGATCGAACCCACGCGCTATTAAAATACCCCTTGTTGTTTTAAACAATGAGGTGATAAGTCAATAATTTTTATGAAGACCTTATTTACCTTGCTTCAGGTGCCGAGGCAAAACGCATTTCGCGTCCGACATTAGATGCGTTATTTGTAGTAGTGTTTGTTCATATACTTGCTAGAAACACTTTTGTGTTTATCTTTGTATTTCACCTTTTGTAAATCTGTTTTCTTAGAAGCATATTGTAAGCGCACCTTTTATATCTTAACTTTTGAGTTGTTTGTTCCTTGAGAGACTAGGGTATAGTCAGAATTTCTCAAGAAGACATTGACGAATAGTCTTTGTGGATTGTAATCAGTTAACTATAGTGGATTAAGTCCTTGTTTAGAAAGAAAAAATAACCTTGGCGGGAAGACTGAATTAACTTAGTTAACAGTGAACCAGGATAAAAATAATTGTGTTCATTTATTTTATTATTGTTTCATCTTTGATTGTGTTGATTTGAAAAAGTTTCATATCTAGAAACCCAATTTAAACCCCCCTTTATTTTGTTTCAAATACCTTTAACCTAGATCTAGAGGAAGAAAAAGAAACTTTGTTGAATCTATTAACATGTGTAAAACTGAATAGCCTTCAAACTGATGTAATTGTGTGGCCCTATGATCATGTTTTCTCTATTAGGTCTTGCTATGTACATCTGTTACTGGAAAATGAAGGTCTATCTCAGAACCTTAAAACAAATTTGGCTCTGAAGGATCTATGTGAAATCATGGTTCCTTATAAAGTCAATATTTTTGGGTGGAGGATCTTGCAAGATTGTCTCCCAACAAGATGGCAGCTGGCTAGAAGAGGTATATTAAAGGTGTGAGAAGCATAAGAAAATAGGGGTTTGAATTGGGTTTCACCAAATTAAATCTTTTCATTGGTGACCGACCAAGTTAACTTAGAACATAAAAATAAATGAACATAGTTATTTTTATCCTGGTCCGCTGTTAACTAAGTTACTCCAGTCCACCCTCAAGGATGATTTCACATTCAATAAGGACTTAATCCACTATAACCAAACTGATTACAGATAACCCATAATAAGTCTGATCAACCTTATTGGCACCCCCAATAAGTCTATTGATCCTTATTGCAAATCCACTCAAACCACAACAAGAGTCTTCTTAAGATCCGACCGTTACTTGGTCTTCAAGGAATCAACAACAGTTGAATACTTTCAGTGTATTACAAATTGCTTCTTTTAAGCAGATTACACAGATGTTTCAGTACAAAGAAAAACACCTAAGTGTTTTACAGCAAGATACGAGCAATAAATCTTTGCTTAATTAAAAAATTATACATATAAGATTTCTCTACAGAGTTTGCACAACGCTTTGGTGTAGTTTTGTTGAGCTTGATTTAATCTGATAGATTTGTCGTTGTAATGTTGATTCTTCCATTTCTTCAGCTTCCAAGTTTTCCTTTTATAGCTTGTAAAAGAGATTCATTGAAAGGGTAAAAAGGTAATAGGAAATCTAGTTGTTGGTTCTCAACGGTCATAATGAGAGTGGTCACAGTAAAGTACGAAAGGACTGTCCTTGTACCACTCTAGAAGAGTATAGGTCACAGACACTTTATGTACCTTTTGTACACCATCACACGTTAACCATTTTGAACTTCTTATCTTCAGAGGCTTCAGATATTTGAATTTTGAAGCTTGTTGTAGAAGATTTTCTCTTAAGTCTTAGAACCTAAGTCTTGGAGTCTTCAAAACTTGTCCCTTTAGAACCTCGTCTTCAGAGTCTTTAACACTTGATTGTAAGAACTTGCTTTCTTTAGATCATCAGAACCTGTTCAGCGGAACCTTGTCTTCATAATCTTTAGAATTTATAACACACAAAAGTAAAGCTTTAGAAGCCCTCCAAAGCTTAACCATAAAGTCATGATCAGAACCTCTTGTACTAACGTTCCTTAGACATATCGCATAAGATGCATCAAAATCTTGACTTCAACTATATCACGTAACTAAATGTTTTCTTCCAGAGTGTTTATGCTCAGAACCTGATGACATCACATACCATGTACCAGAGTTAGAACATTATAGCAACAGTGTAATACGGTGGGAGAACTGAATTGGGTGTTTTGCATTTTATCGCAATTGTTGCGGATAGCAAGAGTCGCCACCGACTTTTATTTTATCCAATAAAGGAAAGGGTGAAAAGAATAGGAAAGACCTTTTGAGAATTTTCTTGAGTTTGGGGGGTAGGTTATGAAAAGGGAAGGTGTTAGGACCCTTTTCATCCGTAGTTATCTACAGGATCTTAGTTGCTAGATCACTTTGAAATGCTTTGTTTAAAATGTGTTTGTGTTTGTTTGAAAGTATTTTTGGAAAGTTCCTTTGTTTAGGCGAACTTTGTAATGATTCTCGTCTCTATAAGAATGCATACAAAGTGTTGACTTTTGAAAATATTTCATGGAAAAGTGTTGGTGTTTTTGAAAGATTTTTTGAAATGTTATGAGCAAGCAACTACGAGTGTTCTACCTACTCAAAAAGTCTTAGTTCTTTTCCTCCTCCTTGATATGTTGCTATCTTACCATCGATTGGTAAGAAGCCCTATCATTGGATGTGAAGACACGGGCGTGGGTCATCGTATAGTCATAGAAGGCAACATTGTAGGATACCTTAGCAATTTTTCATTAGGGACTAAGATCGTTTACAAAGGCAACATTGAAGGGTCATCGAGGGACTACGATCTAGTATTTGAGGGTCTTTGCTAAAGCATCTCACGTTCGAGGGACATGACTATTTTTATCCGAGGCAACAAGTGTGAGTTACCCTAGAGGTACGAGTGTGCAAAGTGTTTTGTTTTCATGCATTTTTGTCTTGAATTAAGGTTATCTAGTTGTTGATTTTAAGTCTTGCCATACAAACCCTAATTACTAGCAATTATATTGAAAGCGATAAATTGCGGAAATTTAAAGTCATACGCTATTACATCATTTAGGGGATGGGGATGCAAATTTACAAATGGGGAATGAAAGCAAACAAATCCTAATTACTATTACAAACATATTGAATAATGAATAAAAATACAAATATGTAAAGATAAAGTAAAAAAAAGGAAAATTGTTAAAATTTGTTTTTATGTATTGACACATGAGCTTATGCATTGATACGAATTTTTTTTATGCATTGGCTCATATCTGTTTCGTATTGGCTCATATCTGTATTGTATTGGCTCATATCTATTTCGTATTGGCTCATATTTGTTTTGTATCAGATCATATCTGTTTCGTATCGACACATACACTTATGCATCGACACATATCATTTCTTGCTCCTGGAAAATGAAAATTAACTCAATATGAGTCGACGCATTCGCATTTTGTATCGACTCATACAACAGTTCGTATCGATGCATAATGGTTTGTATTGGCTCATAACCTATTTTGGACATAATATGTGTCGACTTATAGTGTTTCGTATCGACTCATACTGCTGTTTTTTTGCCTCTAACATTGTTCTACTGCATATATGAGTCAATTCTCAACACATGGTAAGTGAAAATGAAAAGCAAGCATATGGTTAGCTTCAAGGAAAATAATATTTAAATTTTATATGCACAAATGGACCACTAATGATGCTTGTATGAAGTGTCCAAAGTTAAGAAAACTTACCTTGAAACTGAAATTTGTACTTTGAGTTTGAGTTGTTCTATTGTCTTGGAGAAGTCAAGTTGGAGGTGGTTGTTTTTGAGTTTGGAAAATAGTGATGTTACAGAAGTTGTTCTTGAGTTTGAACAACTTCTATATGATGTATGTGAAGTGTTTGGATGGTTTGTTTGGACAGAACTTGCAAGGTGTGAGAGGTTCAAAGACTTGGACTTCAAAGCTCAAGAGTGGAGGTTTTATGGCCAGTTATGGCTTTTTGAGAGTATGAGATTTTGAGGGCTTGTCTACAAAACAAAAACTTCTGGCCTTTGGCTTGTAAATGGCCTCTTTATTTATAGAGGAGGTTTGGGATAATGAGAGAGTTTGCAAATTGTCAAAATTATGGTTTAGTTGAGATGAAACAACCAAGTTATGTGAAAATTGGTGTTCCAATGCATGGTACAAGCATGGTCTGAAGTTGCTAGAGGCTTTTAGACATGTTGCTTATTTCTTTGACATTATGTATGTGTAGAGAAAACAATTGAGAGGCTCAAGGAGTTGACAATTGCATAAAGCTTGCTTTATGTGAATGGCAATGGTGCGTTTGTGCTATAAATGGAATGATGCAATGGACAATACTTGAATCACTTGGATAATGGTTCAATCAATTGTGTAAATATCTAATTATGGATAGATTTGCAAGTCACAACGCCTTCAAAGTAAGATTATGTAACACATCATGCAAATTGGATTATTTGTTCTTCAACAAAATGAGTTGCAATTCAAGAATGGATGTCCAACTTCAGGCCCTTGAATCTCCTAGCTAAAGTATGATAAATTTACGCTCTTGGATGTTTTGGAAAGCTTGGAACATCCTCTATAACTTTATGTTGGACATTTTGACATAATCATCTTGTAACTATGTGAAAAAGTCATTATGTAAACATCTTATTTTGGATAGATTTGCAAGTCAGAAGGCCTGTAAAGTAAGATTATGCAGCATGGCATAAGGATTTTGTTATATGTTCTTCAACAAAATGACTTGCAATTCAAGAATGGATGCCCAACTTCAGGCCCTTAAATCTCCTAGCTCAAGTATGATAAATTAATGCTCTTGGATTTTTTAGAAAGCTTGAAATATCCTATATAACTTTCATGTTGTCCATTTTGACAAATTCATCTTAGAACTATGTGAAAAAATCTCATGAAGTAATGAAATTAACATGTATAAAAACACTTAGAAAAATTTCTAAGTCTTGCAAAGTTTGACTTTTCAAAATGACTTTTGACTTTCTTGATTTCTTGATGATCAAGTTTCATATTTTTGAATGTCTTGATGAATTTTTATCTTTGAAACTTAATGTTGACCAAAAAGTCAAAGTTTGACTTTTCAGTGTACAATTGACTTTTTCATCAGTTGACCAAATTTCATCTATCAATCCACTGATCTTGAGAACTGTTTTGAGCCGTGAAATTAGGTTAACATGTTGTATTTGAATCCTTGAGATTATACTTTAATCCATTAGATCATGTATTAGGTCAAAAAGTCAATGATCAGTCATTCTTAGTCAAAACCCTAATTTGTGGTCTCAGTGTTTCGAAGGTGATTTTGTCTGATTAATTCTCTAGAATCCTTGAGCATTGGAGATCCTTTATGAGGAATGTCTTGAAAAATAGGGGGAATATTTTGGGGTACAACAAACAACTACACTCTAGAACGAAACCATCATAATATACAATTGTTCTCTATGATATCTTGTAATGTTATCATCAAAATCCTAAGGCCCGATGTAGAAACACTTCTTGTTCTTACAATCTCCCCCTTTTTTATGGTGAAAAAACCTTGTATTTTTTGATAGAACAATTTATACAGGGTTATCACTGTAACCGATAAATTCATAGTTAAGCTCACAGCTCCCCCTTAATCTATTAATCCGAAAAAATTATTTATGCTTGTTCAGAGTCTCTCCTTGAGCCCAAGACTCACAAAATAAATTTTGAGTTTTTAGAACATAAGAATAGAGAAGTAACACTTCCCTATAATAACTCATCAGAGTCTGATTAGAACACCTGTTCTTCATCTCAGAACCTGGTTATTATCAGAACCTGATGAAGAATCAAAACTTGATTTTGAGCCTGATTGAATAATGTCACGCATCATTTATCAACACTTCTATTTCATGATTCTAATATAACAACCAAAACATTATGCTTCTCAAGCATCAACGTTTTATTTGATATATTTTAATATATCATTCATTCAGACAGTTCACAACTTCTTAATAGAGCATGTGATGCAGAAGCACAACTTCTGAGTCTTTAATTCTGAATTCCATACTTTTAGAAAGTTCACAACTTCTAAACAATATGATATCAAGCAAGATTACCTTACTTTCAGAAAGTCTATAACTTTTGAATTGTGTTTGGTACATCTGTTTGAATATATATATATATATATATATATATATATATATATATATATATATATATATATATATATATACAACTTCTTATATATGTAATCAGAGTTGAATTCATCCATAAGGTTCTCAACCTTATCACCAAGATCTTCATCTTCAACCTGTCTTAGAATACACAGCGAACTTGTTCAAAGTTCCTGGATTGAAACATCAAACAAACAGTTAGTAGAAACAACATTTTATATGTTTGAGTTTAAGATTATAAGAATAAGTATTATCAAAATCATTGTACTTTCTCCCCCTTTGTCAGAAATCAAAAAGGTAAAAAAGAGACAAAAAATGAATCTTTGAATGAAAAACCAACAAACAGCAGAAAACTTCATTAAGCACAAGGGTTTACACAATACAATTGTTTTAGAAACAGAAGAAAATATATCTTAAGTTCTAAGACAAAGATCTAATCCTAAGACTCCTTGTTAAACTTCTCCATAAACTACTTCAACATTTCAGCCATATGATTGAAGGAAGTTGCTTGAGCAACTCTATTTTCTTTATTTTTGTCTAGACGTTCTTGGATATGATGATTGGTCTTTTCGAATTTTTCCATGGTTTCCTTCAGCCCGTTGATTTCCTTCTCAACGTCCATAGCATGCTTCCCTTCAGAGCAAGAGGGTTGAAATTTTACCATTGTTAACACATTATTAGAAGTACCAGATGAAGGGATAGCTTCAAAGGTAAGAACAACTTCTGGTTTTGGAGCACGTAAGAGGAGAACCTCTATGGTGGCTTCTTCCCAGGCTTTGTTCTTCTTTCCAGCTTCAACAATACCATATGATTTCATAATTATGGAGTTGGATTCCAGCCAATATCTGAATGACTTCCAAGTCACTTCAACTTCCTCTGGATTTATGCTAGTTAGAGTTCTTCTCCCTACTAGTTCTAGATCATTTTTGATGCGCATTCCAAAATGGTACAATAACTCATTCAGAGGAATGTGTTAAATGTCAGTTTTGGCAAAGTATACCAAGGGTTTCATGGCGTATGGACAAGGTTCCCTATCGGGTACAACAATGAACTTTATAATTTCTTCTCCAGATAGGGGAACATCTTGATGTTACACAAGACCTTCTATAGAACGAGATAAGTGGTTGGATGCATGAGAGTTAATATTAATTCCCTTAGGAGAAATAGGGAGGAGTGTGGAGATGGATGTTCTAAGGAGGTTGGTTTTAATTGAGGCTCTATACGAGTAGAGGTAGTGGCGTCTATGGTTTTTGAATATTCTTGGTTGGAGGCAACTGGATGTTCACTTAACTTAATTTTAGAAGCTCTAACTCTAGCAGGGGAAATAGATGTTTTTGAAATCTTAGCAACCTTAGAGGGTTCATAGCTATCCGAGCTCTCAAGCATCAAGACACGTCTTCTGGTTACCCTTGTTTTCTGGGGAGCTAGAGAGATTTCTTTAGTCTTGGGTTCTTCAGCCAATTTCCTTTTTCTCTTTTGAGTGGGAGCAATATGGGGCTTATCATTGATCACAAATGATCGATCAAGCAGAAAGTTTGGAAATCCTATCACCAGAATTCGTCTCTCCTTTAAATCTGATGTACTTGATTCCTCAGGGTCCTATATTTCTTCTCCCTTTTTCACACCAAGATATCTTAGGGTAATTCCATTTATGGATGCTCTAGTGATCACATTTTAATCTTGAGTGTTCAGAGATTCAAAAAGATGACGTTCAACAAGAATGTATGAAATAAGTCTTCCAAAAGGAATGTTCATTTTCTTTTTTGATCCTCCTTCCCTTGATTCAGTAATAGTGGTTTTCAGATGATTGAAGAGAATTGATGGAAGGTTAATTCTCTCAGAGGTTTGAATAGCATGCACAAGATACTTCTGGTCAGTATTGACATAATCAGGAGAGTTAGTTGAACAGAGGTGAGTGAAACTACCCATAAAGATTCTAAATCAAACCCTTAGTTTAAGAATAAGAAATTTTGCCTTTTGTTCCTTAGCCCCTTTCTAATAGATGACATTAACTATACCAGATTTCTTGTAGACCTCTCTTAACATGTTAGTCAGAGTAGATCCCGATCTATCAAGATTATAAAGCATGGCTATGTCTTCTTCTATAACGAAGATTTTCTTCCCATGGACGCTAGAACATACATGTCCACTTACAGAGACATACGCGTGTATTGAAAATTCTTTAACTAGATCAGTGAAGACTAGACCGTATAGACGATCAAAGTAGTTTGTCCATTTCTTAAAATTAACTACATCCTGTAGATCTAAATTGTTTGAGCAAGATTTATGAAATCCACCAAAGCTTCAGCAAGGACTACCAACTCATTCACAATGGTAGAAAGGAATACTTTGGGATGTTGCTCACACAATGATAGATACACATTGGCGGTTACTTGCTGAGATGCCATTGATAAGGAAGAGTGGATGCGAACTGATGGGGTTTTAGGGTTTTCGAGAGATTGGGGCTGAGAGGATTTAAGAAGAGAGGAAAAGAGAATGATAAATGGGAGTTTAAGATTACCTTTTAAAGTAATGACAAAAGCTTTGAATAGAGTAAAAATCTAACATAGAGTAAATTAAAAATATTTTTCACTTATTCTCAAGATCGTCTCACTTCTCAAACGTGTTGCATTAATTGTTATGCATGGCTTAAAAAGGACATATGTCTTAAATTTAAAGTAGAAGCCCTTTCGATTTTTGACAACACATTTAATTGTTATAAATTCCTTAGTATATAGAGTATAATAAAATTTTCTTCCTTAAGTACTATTAATAGGAGAGAGAGAATAATTAGATCAAACAACCATACATTTCAGAGGATAGTAATAATAGGTGTTGTACCCCAAAATATTACCTCCCATTTTCTTCAAGACATTCTTCTAAGATTCTCAAATACACAAGGATGTTCAAGAGTTGACTGGTCAAACCTCCTCCTAAGCATTGACCTATAACTAGGGTTTTGGTTTTCTCAAGGAAAGTTGGATTTATAATGCTTAAAATTACTTTCATGGGTCATCATAGGTCCTCAACAATGCTCATGTCAAGTTTCAAGCCTTGCATCATAAATTTTCCCAGTCAATTGCTCAGATGACTGAAAACCAATTGTATTGGGTTAAAAGTCAATTGTGGTCAAATATACAGTCAAACTTCAATATTTTTGTCAACATCAACATTTTGAAGTGATATTCATCATTTGATCACGTGTTGATCATGCTTCCTCAAGGAAAACCCTCAAATCATTAAAGGTAAAAAAATTGCCAAATTAGGGTTTTGACTGAGAATGACTGATCATTGACTTTTGGCCTAGTGCATGACCTAATGGCTTGAAGCATGATATTAAGTACTCAAATACAACATCTTGACCTAATTACATGGCTCAAGACATTTCCAAAAGATGCAAGTGATTGATAGTTGAAAATTTGAATCAGTTGATGAAAAGTCAACAGTCACTCAAAAGTCAAACTTTGACTTTTTTGGTCAACATTGGGATTCAAAAGTCAAGAATCATAATGATATTAAAAACTATCAAACTTGATTATCAAGAAATCAAAAAGTCAACAAAAGTAAAATTTGGAAAATTTTCTAGCACTTAGAAAAATTCTAAGTGTTTTTGTTCTTAACAAAAACCCTAACTTTACAAGCAAGTTTCCTCAAGATACAAGTTGATTCAAGGAAAAATTTCAACATGAAAGTTGTAGGGATTGATGAATTCTACAACTTTGTCAATGAGGGTTGATTTCCAAAAAGTTCTTGGATTAAGAGATATAAGCTCATGAAGTTAGGATGTTTTTATCCAACACTTAGAAATTTTTTTTACAAGTTTTGATCAAATTTTTGCCCCAACTTCATGGCCACTTTTCACCAAGTTCCCATTTGATTTAGCTAAAACTCAAAACATGAAAGTTGTAGACAATCTTTCAAGTTTCCAAAATTTCCAAGAATTTTTTTTTATCATGCTTGAGCAACGAGAATCAAAGAGATGAAGTTGGGTATCTAAGGTTGCATTATAGGTCCTTTATGTGACAAGTTCATAACCCAATCTTCATGCCATGCTGAATAATCTCACTTTGCATGTCTCTTAACTTGTAAATATGCCTCTAATCAGAATATTACACAAGATTTTAATCTATGATCTAAGTGATTCAAGCATTGTCCAAGGCATCATTTCATTAATGGCACAAAGTTAACACTTCCATTTTGGAAAAGCATGCTTTTTTTGCAAAAGTCCACTCCTTGAGCCTCTAACGTGTTTCTTCTGCATGCACTCAACCTACAAAGTCAGAAGCAACATGTTTAAAGTGTTCAACCACTCTATAAGGCATGGTACAAAACATTGGAACCATGTTCTTGAAAGTTGCTTCATAACTAAGTAACCTAACCATAATATGTTGTGATACGGTGGGAGAACTGCCTTGAGGTTTTGCATTTCGTCGCAAATGTTTTGGTTTAGAAAGAATCGCCACCGACTTTTGTTTTATCCAAAAGGAAAGGTAAAAAAGCACAGGAAAGACCTTTGAGATGTTTTCTTGAGTTCGGGGGGTAGATTATGAAAAGGGAAGGTGCTAGCACCCTTTTCATCCATGGTTATTCATGGGCTCTTAGTTACTTGTTTAGATCACTTGCTTTACTTTTGAAATTGTTTGAAATGGTGCTTTGTGTGGTTTTGAAAGTATTTTGAAAAGATTTCGTAAGAATGTATACAAAGATGTTTGTCTTTTGAAAAATGTTTCAATGTTTTGAAAGTTATTTGGAAATGTTTTGAAATGTGTGTGTGTTTGAAAATTAGCAAGGATTGTTTGCAAATTGATCAAGTAACTAGAAGCTATCTACCTACTCAAACGTCTTTCTTGTGCATTTTTATTTATTTGACATTGTTGATTTACCATTGCTTTGGTAAACAACCTTATATTTGGATGTTAAACGGGACAGGCGTGGGTCATCGTATGACCATGATAGCAATGTTGCCAAGTATCTTAGAATGTTTGAGGGACCAAGATCATTTATTTTAGGCAACCTTTTGATAGCGTCATCGAGGGACTATGATCTTTTGTTTTGTTTTGTTTTGCCAAGATACTTTGCATGCATACCATGGCCATTTTTAAGGCAACCAAGTGGGTGAAACCCTAAGGGTGCTTGTGTGCAATGTGTGTCATATTACATGCTCTTGTTTGTTTTGTATTAGGTCATGTCTATTTGTTTGATTTTGTCTTATCATACAAACCCTAGTTTTACTAAACATGTATATAATGCGATAAATTGCGTAAAATAAATCTAAGTTATTTCAATAATTATTATGGGAGGGGGATACAAGTTTTTGAATGGGGATATTTGCACAAAATAAAACCCTAAAAATTATTACAACCCAATTGAATTATTGTGCAATAAATAAATAAATATACAGTATTTAAATATGCAATAAAATGTATGGATGCAAAATGTTTTTGTATTTATTTTATGTATGTAAAAATAAAATTATTTAAGTCCTAAAAATAAGAAAAAATAATATTATTATTTTTTGAAAGGGTGAAAAACCCTAGTTTTTGATTAAAGAAAAATATATGTTTCTTATTATTTATTTTATCCATTTATGTACAAGAAAAATAAATAAAATTATTTACAAATATTAAAAATTAAAATATATATGGAAATAATATTTTATGTGTATGAATAATAAAAATAAAAATGTATGATATTTTTAAATGTGTTTATTATTTATTTTAAGAAAATAATTTCTATTCTATTTAAAATAATCAATATTTTATGCAAAAAATAAGATAAAAAATAAAATAAAAATGCAAAAAATTAAGAAAATATTTTTGGATATTTTTTATCATTAGAAAAAATGAATGCAAGCACAAAAAATAAAAATATGCAAGAAAATACAAAAATATAAAATAATAAGTCAGGGGGTGCAAATAGTGGATCAGGGGTGTGGAAAGTAGAACAAACAGGCCCAAGACGCGCCAGGCCCAGGACTTCATACCTGTCCTCCAGCCTCTACCAAACACGCGCGTTTTTGCTTCAAACCTGTATCTTGCTCTAGCTTGCATAAAATCAAAAACTCATAACACAAAAAATGTAGCTTATGATCTCACGATTCCAGTGATATAAAAAACATAATCTAACTCTCAAGGATCATGGAGAATTTCTGTAGCCCTAATTTCTGACCTAATTTTTTCATGAACTTCAAGCTTCAAATTCTCACTACTCAGTTAATATAAATGATAACTATGCATATGTACAGTTTCACCATGTTAAGGACTACATCTTTGCTTCACAAATCAAAGCTTGAGGACTCCTAAATAGAGAGATAGAGTTTTGAAAAATACCTTGTTCAACTGAGTTTGGATATGGTAGTGTGGGGACTTTGAGTGAGGCCTGAAGAAAGTGTGAGCTTCCTTGAAGTTCCCTCAAGCTTTTCCAATGCTCAGCTTGCCTTAAGGATGCTTGAAACTCCCTGTAGAAGTCAAGATGCAACCTTCCAAAGTGAGAATGATGATGTCTGAAATAGAGCTTACAAAACCAGGACAAGGACTTGGATAGTTTGGATGTTATGTAGGGAAGATGTTTGAAGTGTTACAAAGCAAAACGCACGAACAAATTTTAAGTTGGCAAGTGTTTTGCAGAAGCTGCCCTGTTTGGGCAGAAATGTGGTTTTTCTGTTTGGGAGAGTTTTGAATGTTGTGTATTCATGTTTTCTTCTTGTAACAAGTTTGTGAAGTTCTTTAGAATGAAGCCAAGTCTTCCCTTTAACAGATGTGCAAGTTCTGACCCCTTTTGCCAATTTGCTTGCATTTGAAGAAAAGTTGAAGTGACTATGCAAAAGGCTTGTACTTGCTTGCTTATAGGCTGCAGATAGTTGGTGAATAATGCTTGATATCTGTGGACAATGCTTGCATAAAAGAAACAAGTCCATGGCTCAAGAATTGTAAAGTTGCAAAAAACTTGCTTTATGAAAATGGCAATGTGCCCTTTATGCCATTAATGGAATAAACTCTTGTACAATGCTCCAAAGGTCAAAATAAAGCCATTATCCAATGAGTTTGAATTTAATTATGGAGTGTAGAAAGGATTAGGACCTGTAATGCAAGGTACAAGCATTCTAGGATCTGATTTGCAAGTTGGTGCATTGTGAAAATGGCTTGAACAAAAGTGATAAAATGCCATTTTCTCTTCTTCGATTATCCCTAACCACAAATGATCTTGGAGAGTTCTTAGACATTTTGGAAATCTTGCAACATGCTATATAATCCATCTTTGAAATGCAACTTGAGATACCTCACGGAACTAGGTGAAAAGTTACCATGACGTTAGGTCAAAAACCTGCCGAAACTAGGGCAAAATTTCACTAAGTTATTTAGTTTATGGACCCCTATTTACAAATTCATAACTTGAGATCCAAGCATCTTTTGGGAAAACTTTGTGGATAAAAGTTGTAGATTTCATGGAGGACTACAACTTTCATGTTGGAAGTTTTCTTTGAATCCAATTACATCTTGGTGAAAAAGTTGTGGAAAGTTGGGAAAAAATAAGAAATTTTCCATACTTAGAAAAATTCTAAGTTATGAAAAATTTCAAATTAAAACCCTAATTTGCAATTTTAGGTTTCTTGGTAAACAAGTTTCATATTTTGGCATATCTTGATGAATTATGACCTTTGGCACTTGATTTTGACCAAAAAGTCAAAGTTTGACTTTTCAGTGTACAGTTGACTTTTGATCAGTTGACTGCAATATTCATCTGTCAATCCTATGTACTTGAGATCTTTTGAACCATGTGATTAGGTCAAGATGATGCTATTGAGTCCTTGAAATCATGATTGAACCCAATTGGCCATTGGCTAGGTTGAAAAATCAGAAATTGCCCTTTCTCAGTCAAAACCCTAATTTTGACCATTTTGCCCTTTTGATGATTTGATCAAATTTCTTGAGGAATTATGATCCAAACTTGATCAAATGGTTCATATGAGTCTAATATGTTGTTGTGGATAAAAAATTATGAAGTTTGACTGTAAATTGTCCATGGTTGACTTTTTCCCCAATACAGCTGATTTTTAGGTCAATTGTCCAATTGATTGGGCAAAAATGTGATTCAAGGCTTGAAACTTGGTATGAGCAATCTTAGGGGTCCAAGATGGTGTATGAAAGTCACATGAAGCATTGATGGTCCAAAAATGCTTGTGCAAACTCAAACCCTAATTTCAGGTCATCAGTGCAAGAGGTGTCTTGAGCTGACCAAACCCTAATCTTGTCCTGAGTCCAAGAAGTCTTGTGAGGAAAATCTTGATAAATGAGAGGGCAAATTTTGGGGTACAACACATGTGATCTTGTAAACCAAGCCCCCTCATCCTCTAAAACCTTTTCTCTATAAATAGAGATGTCATTTGCAAGATAAGACACGAAGAGACAATCCCTCTAACCCTCTCAAACTCTCTCAAACTAAGAATTGCTCAAAAAACTCCATTTGTTGCAACTTCTGACCTTGAACACCAAACAATGAATCCACTCGTGCATTTTCAATCTAAATCATTTACAAAGTTTCTATAACTCATATAGAACATATCCAATGACCTGTTTCATCACTGTAACACCATCTTCATCATGTTCCAAATTCAAAAACAGAGCTCTGTAACTTGATTTGTCCAGAAGAATTGAGGCACTCTCAATCCAAGGTAAGCATTGCAAAATCTTCCTTGGAGTTCAGTGAAGCTACTCAGATATTCTCAACACCTCCAGGAGTGCTCTAACTCCAAACTCGATTCTCACTTCAGAGGTAAGTTTCTCTAACTTTGAAATCCTTATTCAAGCATCATTTGCACTTGCTTTCTAAAGAAAAAATATAGATATCATGCCCCTGAAACTAACCTTGTCCTTAGTTTTCATTTATTTTGACTGTGTGATGTGAATTTTGGATTTGAAGTTTATGAGAAATTAAGGTTCAGTTTGGTACCAAGAAAAATTCGTCCTAACCATTGATCTATAGCTTTTGAAAATTATATGGTTGAATTCGTGAGGAAATTCTGAAAAAGTTTCATGTTTATACTTTCGTGTTTGGTTGAGAAATGAAGCTTTTACAAAGTTCAAAAATGTTGTTGTTGTTGCTGGCGCGAGGAAGAAGAAGAAGTGGGAATTCAAAAATTCAAAAATGAGTTTATAATATGTTTAGTGCAAGTGGTATTATGACCGGATAAAATAGCCACCCCAGTGGCAAGGGCGTGTGTGTGTAGAGCGTTAGTGTGCCAGGGCAGGGCTTCGATCCCAGTCTCTAGCATTTAATTTTTCAATGTTTTCTTTATTAATCAGGTACATGCAAGTCACAAGCGCGCATGGTACACTCCCTCATCAACACCATTAGATCTCATCAAGCCTGATCTGGATATTTCAAATGTGCCTTTCCACAATGAACCATCAAGGATTGTCCCCATTTGCTTTTACAATTCAGGTCCACTAAATTATTTTTTTAATTTTGTTTTTTAATTAACTATTTTTCTTTTCTTTAAATAATTTTATTTAAAATCAGATAAAATCATAAAAAATGATTAAAAAAATTAGAGTTAGGTTTTTAATTAGTTAATTTAATTTTTGACAAATAAAGATTAATTTTATTTAATCACTTTACTTTTTTTTATTAATTAATTTGTAAAAACAAATAGAATTAGGTTTTTTTTATTTTATACTATTAAATATTTTTCTAAATAAAACACCAAAATATTTTCTAATACTTAGAATTCTTGAGATTTTAATTAATTAATTTTTGATGATAAAGATTATTTAATCTAATCACACTTTACTTTATCTTAAACAATTAAATTGTAAATTAAATTAGAATTAGATCTAACCTTTTCTTTCACACTTCAAAATATTTTTCTAAGCAAAAACAATTAAAAAACTTTCTTAACACTTAGAGATATTTTTAGGGTTTCTTAAATATTCCCCCTTTTTTACCATCTTCGCGCATTTTATCTTTCACCTTAATTTCTCAATTATTGTAATTGCTTAACATTTGTAATAGACAAATTAGGGTTTATTACTTTCCTCCCCCATTCATAAACTTATACCCCCATCCCCGAAGCATTGTAATAGCGTAGGACATTTAATTTCCACAATTTACTGCTTTCTTTATTACTGTTAGTAATTATGGTTTGCATGGCAAGATAAAGAACAAACATTAGATAACCTAATCTCAAAGACAAATAATTGAAATCGAAACACTTCGCGCACATGCACCTCTAGGGTTAACCTCACTTGTTTCCTTGGATATAAACAATCATGTCCCTCGAACGTGAGATGCTTTAGCAAAGACCCTCGGTTAAAAGATCATAGTTGTTGTACCCAAAAATTTTCCATCCCTTTTCTTCAAGAAATTCACTTAGGGTTTTCCACCACACGAGGTTATTCTTCTCAAATTTGCCAAGGGCTTTGAATCAGAGTTTGGTTTCAATATCTCAATTCGTTTTCTCTTTCAAAGTGCGTCTCAAGTTAAAGAGATTAGGTTTAAGCCTCATCTTTTGGTGTTTTAAAGAGAATTACAATCCATTATTTGATTTATGGTGAAACTAGATGTGGGGATTAGTCACAACTCTTGGGAGTTTTTTAGTCTCAATAGAATCTTATCCTTTGCCTTGAAATTTAAAATTGAAAGTCAAGTTTAGTTTGAATTTGTATTTTATTTGGTTTGAAGCCCATTTCATTTGATCATCACTTGATATTATCCATTCTCACTATAAAATTCGTTACCATATCTTCCCTTTAAATTTTCATTCGAAGTTTTTTTGGAATTTGTTGTACCGTAAAATTTTCCCTCTCATGTTTTCCAAGGTCTTCCCCTACAAGATTGACCATAAACCCTTGCCTAAGAAAAAAATGGAATTTTTAAGTGGTGTTTTAAGTACCTTTCGATTGGCATTCTGAAAGACCATTCGATTGGTATTGTGAAGGAGTCTTTAGATTGGAGTAGAAAATGCTCTTCGATTAGCATTGTAGCCAAGCCTTTCGATTGACATTCCAAATGCTTCGATTGGCATGGTGGCCAGACCTTTCAATTGGCATCTCTAAAATTCCTTTCGATTGGCATCTACAAAATGACTTTCGAGTGGCATCTCCAAAATGCCTTTCGATTGGCATCTACATAGCACCCTTCGATTGGCATTTCAACAAGGCCTTCGATTGGTATGGACAAAGGCCCTTCGATTGGCATTCCAAAAGGTCCATTCGAAGAAGCTTTCAAAGGGTCCATTCGAAGAACATGCAAAGGTCCATTCGAAGAAGCTTTCAAAGGGTCCATTCGAAGAACGTGTAAAGGTCCATTCGAAGAAGCCATCAGCCCCTTCGAAAGGGAGCATACGAAGGTCAGTTACATATCATTCAAAATTCAAAAAAAGGGACAAGATCCCATGTGTTTAGCCAATGTTACAAATTCTCATTCATGGCTTTCAAACACACAATCAAGGTTGTTTAAACCTTTGCCTTCTTGTCCCCTCTACCACCTCTATATAAAGAGATCACAAGTGTTGCGAAGGGGGCGAAAAAAAAAAGATTGGAGAGATGCTGCCCACAAAATCCATCAAAGGTTGTCAGAATTTTCCAAGCCAAAGCCACCCTTCAATGAAAATATCCAAGCCCAGAAGTTCCAGATTGAAAGTGCCCACATTCAGAGTGCTCCCAATCGAAATAAATTTTTTGCAGGCATCCCCATTCCAAAAGAATACCAGATTCAAATCCACACCCATCACCACAGACTCATACACCACAGTTGGTAAGGGAAATGTAAGGAATCAAATTCTATACCTTCTTTGCACATCATAGTCATTCGATTTTCCATTCATGATTGAAGGGTCTGGGTGTGGTACCCAGGCCCGTATTGGGTACCCACAACACACAGGATCGAAAGACCTGGGCTTAGCACCCAGGTCATGCTTTTCGTTTTTGCTAGCATACTTTTACAGATTCATTATCCTCATAGCATCCATCCCTGGATCTAAAGACAATCATCTCTCCCTGGGTCGAAGGACACCCATCCCTCCTGGATCGAAAACTCCATCTATCTGCAAATCGAAAGTAAACATTCTCTGAATTGAAGCCCTCGCCTTTCCCTAAAATCGAAGGGTGCCTCCATTTGTACTTTTACTTTTTTTTGTTCATTCTCTATTGACTTCTTTTTATTTTAATATTAAAATAAAAAATCACTAAAAAAAATTAGGCTTGACTTTTTACATTAAATTAATTTTGTCAATTAATTAATTAATTAATTATTTTATCATCTTTTTCTTAAAATTAAAATTAAATAGACTTAAGGTTTATTTTCTTTTATACCAAAAACAACAAAATGATTTCTTTTCTTTAGGATTTTTAGACGTCTTTTCTATTTCACACGCGTTTATTTAATTCCATATTTTTACTATTATTGTATCTGTTTACTGGGTGTAATAGATAAATTAGGATATTTACTGCTTTATTCCCCATTATCCTTGTATAATGTAAATCCCCTCCCCGAAGCATTGTAATAGCATATGACCTCTATTTTTTGCATTTTCTTTTACTGCTTTTCATATTAATTGCTAGTAACTAGACATGTATGACAAAGACGGAAATCAAATGCTAGCAAACTTAATAAAAAGGCAAAAATAACTGAAACATAACACAATTGCACACAAGCACCTCTAAGGTACGCCCACTTTGGCTGCCTTTAAAAAATAGTTATGAGGCATGAATGCTTTAGCAAAGACCCGTAAAATCAAAAGATCATAGTCCCTCGATGATCCTACAATTGCCTTCTCGTTAAATGATCTAGTCCCTAAAAAAGAATTGCTAAAACATCTCCATAAAATTGCCTTCGTGACTGTAACGTCCCTTCGATGTCCCTCAACATCCAACAACAAGGCTACCTAGTCACTAATAGTAGGATAACACCGTCTAAAGGAAAAGAGGAAAAGAATGACCCTTTTCGAATAACAAAGTAGATAGCTGTTAGAAGTTTGCTCAAACTTTTTTTTGCACTTACACACAAAAACTACTTTTCAAAAAACATTTCAAAACACTTTGTATACGTTCTCTACTATCATGAGAAACATTACAAAGTTCTCCGTACTAAGGCGTTTTCAAAACATTTTCAAACACAAAGCACAAAAGCATATTGAAAAATGAGCAAACCTCTAAGAGCCCGTGGAAAACCACGGATAGAAAGGGTGCTAACATCTTCCCTTTCCATAATCTACCCCCCTTACTCAGAAAACATCTCGAAAAGTTATTTTTCTATTCTTTTCACCCTTTCCTTTGTTAGATAGAATAAAAGACGATGGAGACTCTTGCTTACGGCATATTTATGAACAAAAAATGAAAAACCAATATATAATTGTCGGTTCTACCACCGTATCACAGAACTGGAAACTCTGCTGTGGACATAAAAAAAGTGGGGTTTACCTTAGAGTTAGTTCATTGTTAATTTGCTTTTTTGTGCTTGTTTGCTTTAATTTTGAGGGCTGTTTGGGTTGTTACTATAGATCCTACACCCGGATCTTGGGCATCTTTTTAGGTAAACAACAATAGATCGTGGAGACTGCACAGTGTAGACCGATATGGTTGAAGCGATGACTATGTTAGTGTGACACTTTGGTTGGTACCGGTATCCCTCGTGTTGAATCGAGGAGAATACGGGACCACCGCATGGTGTCGTGAAGCACTAACGAACCTTAGAACAAACTTGGCCATTAGAAAGTAGTGAGATAGCCGATCTCGGTGTAAAGCTGGGAGTCGGTTGATACTCGATACTACACTCATTGAGATTGGACTTTCGAGATGTTTCGGCCGCAAGAAAATATTGCTAAACTGAAATAACTCTATAAAGAAAGATCAGTTATATTGAGACTCCGTTGAACCCGGTTACTATTTCTAGGACAGGTTTAAAACCAACTAAACTTCAAGAGGGTACTTACCTTAAACTGCATGCAAGCCTTTGAACCTAAGGTCTATTGTGTGCTTTGCTTGTGTGTGATTTAGTTTGCTTAAACCTGACATCATGCATCATAAACATTCATTTTTCATTACGCTAACCATTTCAAGGATTAGGGGAATTTACCTTTGTTCTGTTTTGCAGATCATGGCTTCCGCTCGTAGAAATACCATCTGAATCAGCTTTGTGAGAACACCGCTTCAACTTAAAGAACTAGTATCCAGGGTTTCTGAGACTTCCTCATTCACCAAGAACTACGGTCGACTCCTCAATCTGGTTACCTCAGGTTTTGATGAGAAGATGATGAGTGTGCTCTTTCAGTTCTTTGACCCTAAGCATCATTGCTTCACCTTTCCAAACTATCAGTTGGTACCCACTATTGAAGAGTTCTCTCAGATATTTGGTATACCTATTTTGGATCAATTGCCTTTCACCGGTTTGGAGGAAGTTCCAAAACTAGAGATCATCGCAGCAGCTTTACACCTGAAACGGTCCGACATTGTATCCAACTGGGAAATAAGAAGCGAGGTTAATGGTTTTGTAGCCAAGTTCCTAATAGAGAAGGCTCAACTATTTTGGGATGATTTGGACTTCCAGACTTTTGAGGAGGTCTTGGCCCTTCTCATTTATGGGTTAGTATTGTTCCCTAATCCAGACTTACTCATAGATGTGAATGCCATCAAGGTTTTCCTTTCTCGCAACTCTGGGCCCACTTTACTCGGAGACATCTTGCATACCTTCCACACTCGTACCACGAGGCAAAGAGGGATTCTTATGTGTTGTGTGCCATTTCTTTCAAGGTGGTTTATTTATCATGTCCCCAAAATAAAACTAAAGAATGAAGAAGGTTTGGGCTGGTCGCAAAGGATAATGTCACTTTCTCACACAGATATTCTCTGGTATTCCCGATCTATGGGAGATATTTCTATTATTGACTGCTGTGGAGAGTTCCCTAATGTCCCACTACTTGGCATTAGGGGGGGCATAACCTATAATCCTTCTCTGGAATTGCGACAATTTGGTTACGCTCGCAGGGATGGTCCTCTCGAGATGCTTATCTAGGGTATTATGTTTAGCTATGAGAATGACGTTCAAGGGTATCGTCAGAGGTTCATACGAGCCTGAGGCATGGTAAACAGATTTGACATCAAGACTTTGGGGCCAAAGACTTCTATCCCTATGGAACCTTATCTCCAGTGGGTACGAGCTCGAGCTCATAACTTCATGATGCCATATATAGCCGTCTTACCAGTGATTGTGGAGCCCATTGCCGAAGGGGATGTTCCCTATATAGTTCTTCATATTGATATGCCCACTAATCTTGAGGAACTGCAGAGATCCTGGATTCAGCTGAAGAAGGAGCGAGATACTTATAGAGACCAGTTCTATGCCCATGAGAAGAAAGCTTTAGAGCTCACGAAGAAACTTCATGAGGAAAGAAGCCTTAATGTCTATCTCGGCGCGAAAAGGAAGCGCCCATCGGGGACCTGATTTTTTTTAGTTTTGTGAATTTTTAATTGAAACGCCTAAAAGGAAAATGTATTTTGAATTCTACTAATAAAATCTTTGTTTCATTTTGGTTCGCAAATTTAAATTTCCCGAAATCCTTGAAATCATTGCATATGCATGTCATACATATCATTGCATAAACATGTTTCATAGCAGGTTTCTCATCTTCTTCGCTGTTTATTTCAGCAAGTAAAGAAATGGCTCTTGAACAAAACATTTAGGATCTCCAGGCGCAAAATACCCAGTTCCAGCAAATGATTGTGGCTCTAGCTAAAGGGCAAGAAGATCTGAAATCCCTCATACTGAAAGATAAAAGGAAGAAGCCAAAGAAGCAAACTGGGTTAGTGAATATGGGAAGAAGGATTATAGGACTAGTGCAGCGAGCCTATGAACTCGTAACTTCATCAAAGGAAGGGAACAATCAAGAAGAGGAAACAAGAGAGAAAGACTCCAGTCCAAAGGAATCTGATGATGAATCCGACTATGATGAGGAGAAGTATCCTCCTGCTGATGAAAAATACAAACAACTGGAGGATCATTTGAATCCAATGGAAGTCTGGAAGGTGCCAGGTCTGGACTTTGAAGAGCTGGATTTGGTCTTTGGGGTTGTCATCCCACAAAAGTTCAAGGTTCCAGTGTTTGTGAAATGTGATGGGGTTTCATATCCCAAAATGTACCTCCGATCTTATGTGAGGAAGATCCAGCCTCACACTGCTGATAAGGACTTATGGGTCCACTTCTTTCAGGATAGTCTGTTCGGAACTCAACTAGAATGGTTCTACCAACTGGAAAGGGCCAACATTCATAATTGGGAAGACCTGGCTGCTGATTTCTATAAGCATTATTAGTATAATGCAGACCTTGCTCCCACCCGTACTCAACTCTAAAATATGTCTATGGGTTCGAGTGGGGGATTTAAGGACTATGCTCATAAGTGGAGGGACTTAGCAGGAACAGTCCAGTCTCCCCTGTCTGATAGGGATCTACTGGATATGTTTCTCGGTACCTTATTTGGTCCGTTCTTTAATCACCTGATTGGAAGCTCTTCAGCCGGCTTCACTAAATTGATTTTGACAGGAGAACGGGTGGAAGCTGGAATTAGGAGTGGGAAGATTCAGAAGGATGCATCCTCCAGTGTCGCAAGGAAGCCATTTGCTGGGAAGAAAGAGGTTAATGTTGCGTACCATCAAAGGAATCAGGATAGAACTGAACACCGTCTAGCGGTAGAGGCTGTCATGATCTCTAAACCTGCACCCACCCAACAAGGGAATAATCAACCGAGAACAGAAAGGCCGGTAAGAAAGTTTACCCAGATAAACATGACTTTTTCTCAAATCTTGCCACAGTTATTGAAGACCAATCTGTTAACTTTGAAGGAAGCTCCGAAGAATCCCAACACCGCCTCTCCTCACTACAACCCTAAGGATCGTTGTGCTTACCACTCAGAAAGTCCAGGCCATGATACCAACAACTGTTGGGCTTTGAAAAATAAGGTGCAGGATCTAATCGAGGCAAAGGAGATTTAATTCGATCCCCCTAAGACTCCTAATGTTATAACTACACCTATGCCCAAACATGGTTTGGGAATCAATGCTATTGACGTTGCCTCTGCCATAGAAGATACTAACGGTAGCTATGACCTGGACAAATGGATCTTCCCAACCATCAGCGGTGGACTCAGTAATTGGGAGGCTAAATATTTTTTCCCATCTCTTTTATTCAAGAGTAATTTGTCTTTTTGTTTTAAGGAAATGTAATATTTGAACAATTGAAACATTAAAACCTTGTGTCTTACCCGGGGCACAATGGTTTATTTGTGAGGGCTATCATATATCAATTTCATATGGCATTACTAAAGCATTGGACGTTTATGCATATAAATTTTGCACTCTCTGTTTTTCTTTTCTTTTACTTTATCTATACAGCTATGCTCTTACACACACTCACGTATCAAACTGTTGTTCCATATCCACTCGGGATCCCATTGATAACAGTTCCGCTATTGCTGGTTATGACTTTGAAAATCCGATCAACCAAGTCGAGGACGAAGGTGAGGAAGATTTTGAGGTACCCGGAGAACTTGCTAGACTGTTACAGTAGGAAGAAAGGTCCATACAGCCTCATGAAGAGCCGGTTGAGACAGTGAATTTGGGCACATAAGAGAACATAAAAGAGGTCAAGATAGGTGCAAATGTGGAGCTCAGTGTCAAACAGCGGTTGATACAGATGTTGCATGATTATGTCGAGATCTTTGCCTGGTCATATGAAGACATGCCAGGGCTAGACACAAATATTGTGGTTTATTGCCTGCCAACTAAAGAAGATTGCCCTCCGGTAAAGCAGAAGGTCTGTCACATGCGCCCTGAAATGTCAGAGAAGATCAAAGCAGAGGTTATGAAACAATTCAACACCGGATTCCTGGATGTCACCTCTTATCCCCAATGGGTTGCTAACATAGTCCTGGTGCCTAAAAAGGACGGCAAGTTACGGATGTGTATGGACTGCCGAGATTTGAACAGGGCAATCCCCAAGGATGACTTTCCGCTTCCCCATATTGACGTTCTGGTTGACAACATTGCACAACACATGGTATTTTCCTTCATGGATGGTTTCTCTGGTTACAATCAGATCAAGATGGCACCTGAAGACATGGAGAAGATAACCTTCGTCACACAATGGGGCACTTTCTGCTACAAAGTGATGTTGTTTGGGTTGAAGAACGCTGGGGCAACCTATCAGCGAGCCATGGTAGCTTTGTTCCATGACATGATTCACCATGAAATAGAGGTCTATGTTGATGACATGATAGCCATGTCTCAAACTGAGGAAGAGAACCTTGATAATCTACAAAAGTTGTTTGATAGGTTGAAGACGTACAAGCTGAGGTTGAATCCGAATAAGTGCACCTTCGGGGTAAGGTCTGGAAAACTGCTAGGTTTCATTGTCGGTGATAAGGGCATTTAGGTAGACCCTATAAAAGTGAAGGCTATACAAGAGATGCCGGCTCCTCGCACTGAGAAGGAGGTCAGAGGCTTCTTAGGACGCCTAAATTACATTTCCAGGTTCGTTTCTCATTTAACTGCTACTTGTGAGCCAATCTTCAAACTCCTGAAGAAAGATCAAGTGGTAAAGTGGAATGACGAATGCCAGACCGCCTTCGAGAGAATCAAGGAATACCTTCAAGAGCTTCCAATTCTGATGCCTCCGATTGAAGGAAGACCTTTGATAATGTACTTAACATTGTTAGATAATTCAATGGGGTGTGTGTTGGGGCATCATGACGAGTCTGGTTGAAAAGAGCATGCAATATACTACCTTAGCAAAAAGTTTACCGACTGTGAAACAAGATACGCACTGCTCGAGAAAACTTGATGCGCTTTGGCATGGGCTACTCGCCGACTGAGACAGTATATGTTAACCCACACTACTTTACTGATATCTAAGATGGATCCGATCAAGTGCATCTTTGAAAAGCCTGCACTCTCCGGAAAAATAGCAAGATGGAAAATGATCTTGACCGAATATGATATCCAATACACAACCCAGAAAGCAATCAAGGGAATTGTACTAGTCTATCATTTGGCTCATCAAGCCGTGGATGACTACCAGTGCATGAATTTTGAGTTCCCGGATGAGAATATTATGTTAGCTACTGACTGTGAAAAACTTGGATCAGATGAAGGACTTGAGGAAGGATCCCGATGGACTATGGTTTTTGATGGAGCCTCAAATTCACTCGGCAATGGCATCAGTGGTTTAATCATATCTCCAGAGGGCTGTCATACTCCTTTCACGACCAAATTATGCTTTAACTGTACCAATAATATGGCGGAATATGAAGCATGCATCATGGGTCTCAAAGCTGCTATTGACCTGAGAATCAAGTTCTTTAGTGTTTTCGGGGATTCAGCCTTGGTAATCAGCCAGATCAAAGGTGAGTGGGATACGAAGCACCCGAATCGTATCCCTTACAAAGAACATATGCTGACATTGCTTCCACACTTTGAAGAGGTCACCTTTGAACATTTCCCATGAGAAGAGAATCAATTAGCAGATGCGCTAGCTACCATGTCATCTATGTTCAAGGTTAAGTGGGACAACGAGGCCCCTTGGATCACTATTGAAAGGATGGATCAACCAACATACTACTATGAGATTGAAACTGAAAAGATAGCAGACAAAAATTGGTTTCATGAAGTGGAAAGGTATCTCGAGGCTCAAGAATATCTCGAGGGGGCATCTATCAATGATAAGAAGTTCCTGAGGAGGTTCGCCGCAAAGTTCTTCCTCAGTAATGGAATCCTCTATAAGCACAATCATGACTCTACTTTACTTCGGTGCGTAGATAAAGTTGAAGCAAAGAGGATTATGGAAGATCTACACGAAGGTACCTCCGGCACCCATTCAAGTGGATACACCATGGCTAAAAAGATCCTACGCGTAGGATACTATTGGTCTACTATGGAAGCAGACTGTTATCAGCATTCCCGAACTTGTCACAAATGCCAGATCTATGCTGATAAGGTGCATGTACCTCCGGTCCCTTTGAACATCCTGACGACTCCATGGTCCTTTGCAATGCAGGGCATTGATATGATCGGAGAGATTATAACTACAAGTTCCAATGGGCATCGCTTCATCCTAGTAGCCATTGATTACTTCACGAAGTGGGTTGAGACTGCCTCTTTTGCTTTTGTTAGCAAGAATGTTGTGGCGCGGTTTATCAAGCATAACCTGGTTTGTTGGTATGGTGTTCCAGAGAGAATCATTACTAATAATGGTACAAATATCAAGAATAATATGATCAATGAACTCTGTAAACAATTCAAGATCCAGGATCATAATTCTTCCCCTTATCGGCCAAAGATGAATGGCGATGTAAAGGATGCTAACAAGAATATCAAGAAAATCATACAGAAGATGACAGTGACATACAAAGACTGGCATGAGATATTACCAATCGCTCTTCATGGTTACCACACCTCAGCGCGTACGTCAACAGGGGAAACACCTTATTCACTAGTATATGGTATGGAGGTTGTCTTGCCTATTGAAGTCCAAATCCCTTTTTAAGGATCATGAAGGATGCAGGCTTCAACAAAGACGATTGGATCCAGACTCGACTTGATCAACTAAATCTGATTGATGAGAAAAGGCTTACTGCTATTTTTCATGGTCAAATGTATCAAAAACGGATGATCAAGGCTTTCAACAAAAAGGTCAGACGTCAAGTGTATCAAGTGGGTGATCTAGTAATCAAGCACATCATACCGCCTCAAGGTGATCCCAATGGCAAATGGACCCCCACATACGAAGGCCCATTTGTGATCAAAAGCATATTCTCCGATGGAGCCATGATTCTGACCACCATGGATGGTGACGACCTTCCTCACCCTGTTAATGCGGACATAGTGAAAAGATACTACGCGTCAATAAAGACCTGCTAGGTTGACTGGCCTAGGAAAAAATAAGGACATCTCGGCAAACCAAAAGGGGTTTGGGCAAAAATTAGGGATAAAAACAAAAAAATATGTACACCCGGCAAGTCGAAACCCTGAAAAGGCGACTTGGGAAAAAAGGGGTATCCCGGTGGACTGAAAACCCGAAAGGGCGGTCCAAGCAAAATTAGGGATTTGAAGCGTATCACAATGTCCCATTGGATCACCTCGCGATCATACTTCAGTATCAACTACCAATACTCAAACGGTATTGTGATACGTTGGGAGAACTGACTAGAGGTTTTGCGTTTGTGTTCGCAAATGTTTCGGTTTACCAAGAGTCGCCACCGACTTTTTATTTTATCCAAAGGAAAGGTCAAAAAGCACAGGAAAGACGTTTGATATGTTTTCTTGGGTTCGGGGGGAAGATTATGAAAAGGGAAGGTGCTAGCACCCTTTTCATCCATGGTTTTCCATGGGCTCTTAGTTACTTGTTTAGATCACTTACTTTTTCTTTTCAATTGTTTGAAATGGTGCTTTGTGTGTGGTTTTGAAAATGTTTTGAAAAGAGGCCTTTGTATAGGCAACCTTTGTAATGATTCTTGTTTGAATATATACAAAGGTGTTTGTCTTATGAAAAACGTTTCAATGTTTGAAAGCTTGATTTTGGAAAATGTTTTGAAATTGTGTTGTGTGTTTTTGAAAATAGTAAGGATGTTTGCAAATTTGATCAAGTAACTAGGAGCATCTACCCTACCTACTCAAAAGTCTTTCCTACACATTTTTAACCCTTTGACATTGTTGTTTTACCATTGTATTTGGTAAACAACCTTGTGTTTGGATGTTAAACGGGACAGGCGTGGGTCATCGTATGACCATGATAGCAATTGTGCCAAGTATCTTAGCAAATTTTTGAGGGACTAGATCATTTTGTATAGGCAACCAAGATAGCGTCATCGAGGTACTATGATCTTTTGTTTCGATTTTGTTTTGCCAAGATACCTAGCATGCATACCATGGCCATGTTTAAGGCAACAAGTGGATGAAACTCTAAGGGTGCTTGTGTGCATTGTGTTGTCATTTTCATGCATTTTTGTCTTGTTTTAGTCAAGCTATTTGTTTGATTTTGGTCATTATACAAACCCTAATCTTGCTATCATGGCATATTTGAAAGCTATAAAGTGCGTAAAAGTAAATCTACAACTATTACAATATTGATATGGGGAGGGGGATACAAGTTTGAATAGGGGATATTTGCAAGAAAATAAAAGCCCTAATTCAACTATTACAACCAAATTGAATTCATTGTACAAATGATAAATTGACAATTATTTAAATATGCAAAAATACAAATATGCATAAAATGTTTTTGATATTAATTTTTATGTATGTAAACAAAATTATTTAATGTCCTAAAAAATTGGGAAAATAACAAGATTATTTTTGAAAGGGGTAGAAACCCTAATTTTGGTTTTAAGAAAATATACATATTATATTTATTTATTTATGTACAAGAAAATAAAATAAAATATATATACAAAATGTTGAAAAATAAAAATATGTATGACAATATTATTTAAGTGTATAAATAAAATAATAATAAAAATATGTAAGTATTTTAAATTTATTTACAAACTTATTTAAGAAAATAAAAGCATATATTATTTTTTAACTATTCTTATGCCAAAATAATAAAAAAAAAGTGAAAATTTAAGAAAATGTTTTTGGGTGATTTTTTATATTTAGAAAAATAAATAAAAGTCAAAAGATAAAAAGAAATACAAAAATATGCAAAAATAATGAAAATGGGCCAGGGGGTGTAAAAAGCACAAAGGATGGTGCAAATAGCCAGCCAGAGCCAGGCCCAACCCAACTCACTTCATCTCTAACCTCTGATCAAACAAAAAACGCGCGCTTGATGTTGAAACCTGGAAATCCTGCATTTGTGCTTAAAAACAAAAACTTGCAACATGAAAGTTATAGAGCATGATCACACGATTCCAACCATGTAAAAAACTTAATCTAACTCTCAAAGACCAGAGAGAATTTCTCTGTCCCTAATTTCTAACCTAGTTTTTTTAGAAAGTTCATCATTCAAATTCTCCCAGCTCAGTTAACTTAAATGATTTCTATGCATATGTACAGCTCAAGGGCAATGAGTATTACATTTTTTATTCACAAACCTAAGCCTAATGTTTCCTAAATAGAGAGATAGAAGTTTGAACTTTACCTGTTTCAGGCAAGCTCGAGTATGGCAAAGCAGGGGTTTTCAGTGAGGCCTGAGATGCTTGTGAGCTTGCTTGAAGTTCCTTTGAGCTTTCCCAATGCTTAGCTAGCTTTGAACTTGCTTGAATCTCTCTATAGAACTCAACCTGCAACCTCAAAATTCAGAAATGGTGAAGTGTGTAAATGGAGTTACAGTGACTTAGGAATGGTTGGGATAGTTTAGGTAGTGTTGGCTCCTAAATTCGACACCTTTGTTTTGTTGATGTCAGCCATTAAAGCTGAAAGATGTTTTCGACTGGCTAAGTCTGTCGAAAGGCCCGTCGAAAGATTGGCAAAGTACTTTGAAGATTTCTTCCAAGGGAGAAGTTGGTTGCCTTCGACGTCGAAGGAGTTTCTCGTCGAAGATGTCTCTCGACGAAAGTGTTCGATGGTTCAGAGTGGAGCAGTTTAAAATTCAAGCGTTTGGAGGGAAAACGGTTTCCAGCAGTTACCACGTGCAAACGTGCAGGGATCTGGAGCGTCGAGCGTGGAGAACGTGCCAAGTGGATTGATCTCGAAGCAGTGTAACTGCCCGACGGTTACTTGGGATGTTTAGTATAAATAATAGTAGTCATGTAGTTTCTCGCGGGTGTTCACAATTCTATACAAAGTCACTCATATAGATTCGAGTACCCAGCGTGTGAGAAAGAATTATTGAGAAATGTATGTGTGAAACACCAATTTTATTAATCAAAGTCATTTACTTTTCCAGAAATTTACTTGCTTTCCTCTTTACATTCTTGTCGAACCTTTTACTTTAAAGCCTTGTTTATTTTACCAAGTCTTTCCTTCATGCAATTTATTTAAAGCCTTATCCAATTCAATCAAACTTCAAAATCAACCTATGTCCTAGGATCAATCTGATCGATCCTGCGAGTAACCAAATAAGTAACCATTTGGAGGATCAGCGGTTGTTTACCAAAACCCAAGGTAAACAAATTGGCACACCTGGTGGGACTGTGTGTTGATTGTTGAAAATAATCTCATCTTTTCGAGTTGTATGTTATTGAGAAGTGGTAGAATATACACTAACGATAACAATACTGCCAGAAGGAGGGAAGAGATGGCGAATCCGCCAAACAATAACGAAATCCCACAAACGAGTGTGGGAGCAACGGTTAGTATGACCGTAAGTGAAGCGACAAATGTTGGTTCGACACCAGCAGTATCGGTCACAACCACGGGGCTAATACCTTCGTTAACAGGCCCCAGGATACCTTTGGGAACTCCCCCACCAAGGGGAAACTTAGGCACAAGGCCTTTGGTTCCCCCAGGATTTATTCCATTCTATGGTATGCCAACTTCTGAAGTGGCAAGCCTGACGAATGCTGCGTCCACTTTTTCAGATCCTTTTGTGAGTGCCTCTTCGCCACTCCAAGGCTCTGGAGTAGGCATGGCGAATAGAAATAGGACCCAACTCTTAGGAGGAACGTCCCAAGTAGCCCATGGCCTTACAAATGCCTCGACAGCAGTCTTGAGGCAACAAATGGACGAAAGCAACCATGATATGGTGCAAATGTTGGCACAAACTTTGAGTACAATGCTAAACCCTCTAATACAGAACACTACTCAATCGAATCAGCAAGTGACAGCGCAAATGACGCGTTTGGCTGACTTCTTTGGAGTACCCCAACCTATTCGACAGCCCCAAAGGGCGCAAATAAGGGGAAACCAGGGGATATTTTTAGAGGAAGAAACCACCATTAACCAGGCTCAACAGCCTGTCGAAGAAAACCTTAGGGCACGATTGGAACAACCTGTCGAGGAACCTAGGGTAATAACCCCAGAGGTAAGGTTAGTTAACAGAAACCAAAATGCTGACGAAGTGGTTCAGCATATCCAATACCAAAACATGGGTTTGGAAAACAATCTGGCAACCATGATTGAAAGGATCATGACTCAGAATGGGATGAACATGGGCTTTCGAAGGCCCAACTTTACATCTCCATTGTCAGAATACGTGTTACAAACGGACTTACCTCCTAGATGCAAAGTCCCCAAATTTACCAAGTTCTCTGGGGACACGACAGAATCTACTGTCGAGCATGTGGCGAGATACTTGATCGAAGCAGGAGACATTTCGAATAACGAAAATCTAAGGATCAAGTACTTCCCAAGTTCTTTAACCAAGAACGCTTTTACTTGGTTTACAACTCTCCCCCCCAATTCGATCCATCATTGGACCCAGTTGGAAAGATTGTTCCATGAACAATTCTACATGGGGCAAACCAAGATAAGCCTGAAAGAACTGGCCAGTGTGAAGAGACGTTTCACTGAACCTATAGACGAATATCTGAATAGGTTTAGGTTGCTCAAGGCGAGATGTTTTACACAAGTGCCAGAACATGAGTTGGTCGAAATAGCCGCAGGCGGTTTAGATTATTCCATTAGGAAAAAGCTAGACACCCTGTACCTAAGAGACATGGCCCAACTGGCCGATAGAGTTCGACAGGTGGAACGCCTCAAAGATGAAAAAGCTAAGGCAACGAAAACTCACAAGAGAGAGAGAATAGCGTACGTTGAGATGGATGACGAAGATCTAGAATCCTTCGACGATACTTTAACTGTCGAAGAAGGAGAAGTCGATTTAGCAGAACTGAAACAAGGGCCACCATACTCTTGTAAACTGTTAGTCCCCTCAAATGGGAAAAATCCCATTGGTCCAGAAAGGACCAACGATAGGTTCCCAAAAAAGACTTATAGTTTTGACATCACAAAATGTGATGAAATATTCGACTTGCTAGTTAAAGATGGCCAAATGATAGTACCCCCAGGGGTAAAAGTGCCTCCTCTTGATCAAAGAAAGAAGAGAGGTTTTTGCAAATATCATAATTTTTTGGGCCATAAAACTTATCAATGTTTTCTTTTCAGGAATCTTGTGCAAGACGCTATCGAAGAAGGGAGATTGAAGTTTGCTGACAAATCCCCCATGGCTGTCGACTCCAATCCATTGCAGGCTGAAGCCCACTATGCTGAACCCTCTGAGGTGAACGTGATAGAGGCAACCAGGATCCAGTCGAAGAAGCCAGGAATTACCATGGTCGAAGTCTCAAAGGACCACATCAACATGCCAATCTTTGGCAGTTTTTCTGGAAATTTATCCAGGAAGACAATTGAAGCTGTCCAGAAAGCGGTCGAAAACCCGAAGTCGGAGACCGTTGAAGCACAAAAAACTGGATCAAAACCCAGTTCCCACTTGGCCACTGTTCAAGGCCAGACGGAGAATCTGGAGGTACAAATGAAGCAGTTAACTCTTGCTAACAAAGATACAATGAATATCAACATGGTCGAACTTTCTGACCCAAAAGCATCAGAAGAGGCCATGAGGCAAGAACAAGCTAGTAAGACTGCTTTCCCTCGGGAAAATGAAAACTTGGCAGATTTTTTACAAAGATGCCAGAAAATGAAATCAGAGGTGATGCTGTGTCCAAGATGCAGTTCGATCTTTGATAAAAAAGCTGTTGAGCACATTCAAGGCGTAAGAGCAGCGAATAAGAGAAGGGAGAATGCTGACTTTCGACATGATCCCAGAAGAGGTTCTAACCAAGAAAAGAGGCCATTGACTTTTAGGCCTCCAACAAATGTGCCAGTAGACACTTGGTACAAAACCTCTGG
Source organism: Vicia faba (assembly GCA_948472305.1). Lineage (NCBI taxonomy): Eukaryota > Viridiplantae > Streptophyta > Magnoliopsida > Fabales > Fabaceae > Vicia > Vicia faba. Next base: position 1,175,746,282 of record OX451739.1, on the reverse strand, counting down.
CCGGAAAAGGCCAAGTGAGGAGAAATGGCATTCTTTCGATGTGCCAAGAGGTTCCTCTTTGATTCAAAAGAAAGAGCCTCAAGTTGCTGCACCTAAGGTTGCACAAGTGTCCAGCAACTACAAAGGTAAAAATCCTATGTCTCGATCTCAATGGAGGAGATATCAAAGGAGACGAAAAGCTGAAAGGGAAGCTGCCAACGAACCTAAGGCAGAAACTAGTTCGAATGTTCCTCAAAGGAAACAAAGGAAACCTCTAGAGAGAGAGCCAGTAACCAACAGGCTAGTTTGGCCTAACCAAAGTGAAGTCGAAGACGAAGACGATGCTGAGTCTGACGATACTTTGGACATAATGGTGAATATCGTTTCAGTGCTGCCCAGAGAATTCAATCGACAGGTAGAAGTCGAAGCAAGTGACTGGGAAGTGGAGCAAGAAATGGCCAAACATAGGCCAGTGTGCTATTTTGTCATGGACAATGGCACTACTGAGGAACAAAATGGCTTCTTCGAGCCACCTACAGAGGCGATGAAAAATCACCTCAAGCCTTTATTCATAAGGGCTAAACTCGAAGAAACTACTGTGAATAAAATATTGGTCGATTGTGGGGCAACCATCAATATTATCCCTCACTCTATGCTAAGGAAAATTGGCAAAAGAGATGAGGACATTAAGCCTCACAACATGGTCTTGTCGAACTATGAGGGCGGCATAGGGACCACCATGGGAGTGATCCAGCTAGATATCAAAGTAGGGTCTATCCTTCGACCAACGATGTTCATGGTCATATCGGCCAAACCTAACTACAATCTTTTGTTAGGCCGTGAATGGATTCATGGTGTTGGCGCTGTGCCTTCATCGATGCACCAAAGGCTGCTGCTATGGCGTCCAGATGGGATGGTCGAAAACATAGAGGCAGATCAAAGCTACTACCTTGGCAAAGTGAATCACCTGGGTTTGGCAGATTTCGACAAGAACTTGGCTCACATAGGGCCATGTCCAACACCTGACTTCGACATGGCGCCATCGCCAAACACCTTTTGTTCCCTATACCTGCATCCTGAGCATGGTTTCCAATGGGACAAAGAAGACTTGTCCCACATAGACTTCAGTGGGTTAACTGATATCCAACCAACTGGTTGGGGAAGTGAATTCAGTGATAATGACTGAGTCACAATCTTTGAAGCGAATTTCGGCTTATGTAGCCGAAACCAAGATGATAACGGCTCTCGAAGCCGAAGTAAAGTACATGGCCACACAGGCCAACGATCAACAATTGTCTGCTGTAGGCCCAGGAAAGGATTTCGATCCAAAACCTCCTGATATCATGCCAGAAGAAATGCAGGAACAGAGGCTCGACGCCATCTATGACGATGAGCCTTTGGGCTTCGAAAAGGACCCCTTGGCGAACAACATTAAAATGTTAGCACAAGACCCTTTAGAAGAAATCAACTTAGGCGAAGGATCAGAGAAAAGGCCAACTTACATCAGCGCCAAAATCGATCCAGGACTTAGGTTGGAAATAATCCAATTGCTGAAAGAGTTTAAAGACTGTTTTGCATGGGATTATGACGAAATGCCTGGTCTCGACAGAGGATTGGTAGAACTTCAGTTGCCAATCAAACCTGGGAAGAAGCCAATCAAGCAAAATCCAAGGCGCTTCGCTCCAGTAATATTGTCGAAGATCAAAACGGAGGTCGAAAGACTTCTGAAATGCAAATTCATCCGTGTTACAAGGTATGTCGAATGGATTGCAAATATTGTGCCAGTAATTAAGAAAAATGGTACGTTAAGGGTGTGCATAGATTTCAGAGATTTGAATGCTGCCACCCCCAAAGATGAATATCCTATGCCTGTGGCGGAAATGCTAGTCGATTCTGCCGCTGGCTATGAATACCTGAGTATGCTCGATGGTTATTCAGGATATAATCAAATATTCATTGCTGAAGAGGATGTGTCGAAAACAGCTTTTCGATGCCCTGGGGCCTTAGGCACTTACGAATGGGTAGTGATGCCTTTTGGCCTAAAGAACGCTGGGGCAACGTACCAGCGAGCAATGAATACTATCTTCCATGATTTTATTAACACTTTTATGCAAGTATACATTGATGATATTGTTATAAAATCTGTTTCCAGGAAGAATCATATTGACCACCTTCGACAATCATTCGAAAGAATGAGAGAACATGGTCTGAAGATGAACCCTTTGAAGTGCGCGTTCTGTGTGAAAGCTAGAGATTTCTTGGGCTTCGTTGTCCACAAGAAAGGAATCGAAATCAACCAGAACAAGACGAAGGCAATTCTGGAAGCGAAAGCGCCATCGAATAAGAAGGAATTGCAATCTCTCTTAGGCAAGATAAATTTCTTAAGGAGGTTTATATCTAATCTAAGTGGGAAAGCTCAGGCCTTTTCACCCTTACTTCGACTGAATAAAGAGGGGTTCGAATGGGGGCAGGAGCAACAAGAAGCCTTCGACAAAATCAAAGGGTACCTCACTAAGCCACCTATTTTGGTGCCTCCTTGTAGCAATAGGAGTATGAGATTGTACATAGCTGCATCCGACAAAACTCTGGGAAGCATGTTAGCCCAAGAGGATGAGAATGGAGTCGAAAGACCCATTTACTATCTCAGTCGAGTTTTGAACGATGCAGAAACTAGATATAGCGAAGTTGAAAAATTGTGTCTATGTCTGTATTTTTCTTGTACAAAACTCAAGCAATATATAAAACCAGTTGATGTTTATGTTTCGTCTCATTTTGATGTTTTCAAATATATGTTGTCGAAACCTATCTTGCATAGTCGAATTGGCAAGTGGGCATTAGCATTAACTGAATACTCCTTGACCTTTATGCCTCTTAAGGCAGTAAAAGGACAAGTGGTGGCAGACTTTATAGTCGACCACTCAATTCAAGTCGAGGATATTAATTATGTGGAGATAGAGCCTTGGAAATTCTACTTCGATGGTTCCAGCCATAAAGATGGAACAGGGGTAGGAGTCTTGATTATTTCTCCAGATAAAATTCCAACAACATTCAAGTACAAAATAGCAGGTTCTTGTTCGAACAATGAGGCTGAGTATGAAGCTCTAATTACTGGCCTTGAGATATTGTTGGAATTGGGGGCAACTCGAGTCGAAATCATGGGAGACTCAGAGTTAGTCATTAAGCAAGTCACAAAGGAATATAAATGCATAAGGGAGAATCTCATTATGTACTTTGTGATAGCAAATCGTTTATTGAAAAAATTTGAAACGATCAATATACGACACATACCCAGAGTCGAAAATCAAATAGCCAATGACTTGGCACAAATTGCATCTGGGTATAAGATTTCAAAAACGAAATTACAAAGAGCAATCGAAGTTCGAGAAAAGATAAAAGCAACTTGTCTATCACCATCAGACTTGGAATCGACGAGATTAGGATATGCTGATCACAGTAACTTCGAGATTTCGTTCATTGATAATTTGTCAGAGCAAGATTGGAGGAAACCTATTGTGGACTATCTTCAAAATCCAGGAGCTTCGACAGAACGAAAAACAAAATACAGGGCGTTGAGTTTTGTACTCATGGGTAATGAGTTATTCAAGAAGACGCCTGAAGGGGTGTTGCTGAAATGTTTAAGTGAGACTGAAGCATACATAGCCCTTTCGACTACGCATGCTGGGGCATGTGGGGCTCACCAAGCAGGCCATAAGATGAAATGGTTGTTGTTTCGACAAGGACTATATTGGCCCACTATGCTGAAAGATTGTGTTGAGTTCGCCAAGGGTTGTCAAGAGTGTCAAGTTCATACAGGCATCCAACATGTACCAGCAAGCGAACTTCACTCGATAGTGAAGCCTTGGCCCTTTAGAGGATGGGCGTTGGATCTCATTGGAGAGATTCGACCAGCATCATCAAAGAGTCAGAAATACATATTGGTAGGCATTGATTATTTTACTAAGTGGATCGAAGCTGTCCCTTTAGTCAATGTAGACCAAGAAAATGTCATTGAATTCATTCAAAAGACCATTATCTTTAGATATGGAATTCCTGAGACAATAACAACTGATCAAGGATCAGTTTTTACTGGTCGAAAGATGCAAGAATTTGCTCAGGAAACAGGTTTCAAACTCCTAACATCAACGCCTTATTATGCACAGGCGAATGGTCAAGTCGAAGCAGCTAACAAAGTGGTGATTGGTTTGATAAAGAAACATGTTGGGAAGAAACCAAAGAATTGGCATAAGACGTTAGACCAGATTCTGTGGGCTTGTCGAACGTCCCCAAAAGAAGCCACTGGTACAACACCGTATAGGCTAACTTTTGGCCATGATGCAGTGTTACCAGCAGAAATTTGTCTTCAATCTGCAAGGGTTCAGAGGCATTATGATATTCCTTCTGAAGTTTATTGGAACATGATGTTGGACGAACTGGTGGATTTAGACGAAGAGAGATTACGCGCTCTCGACCTACTCAGGCTTCAGAAGAAAAGAGTAGAAGATTCTTATAATAAAAAGGTAAAACCTAAGGTATTTTTGCCTGAAGAGCTAGTTTGGAAGGTAATTCTTCCCATGGATCGAAGGGATCGAAGCATGGGGAAATGGTCACCCAAATGGGAAGGACCCTTCAGAGTTATCCAAACTTTTTCTGGTGGAGCCTATGAAGTCGAAGAGTTAGGTGGAGATAAAAGGCTCTTGAGAGTAAATGGTAAATATTTGAAAAAATACAAACCTATACTTCAAGAGATAAAAATAAAATAATAAAAGAACAAGACTAAATTAACCATAAAAATGCCAAAATGGAAATTTTATAAATTTCAGCCAAGATGGCAATTGTTGTCGAATATGGATTACAAAATATGGTTACAAAAGAGAATCAATCAAAAGGGAAGAGAGTCCTTGAGTCGAAGATACTTGGCTTGCTGCAGCTCCAACCTTTTCGAACACCAGGCGTTCTCCTGCACTAGTTTGGCAATTTGAGCGTCGAGGCCTTGGGCCCTCTCAGCGAATTCGAGGCCTTGTTTGATTTCAGTTTGGCTCTCGGTGTCTGAGATGGTCGAAAGAAGTTCCTCCTTGCGTATAGTGTTGGCATTTATCTTCGCTTCTATCTCTGCGATTTGTGCCCGGAAGGAAGCATTCTCTCGATCAATGGCATCGACTTCTTCCTGCGTAGATGCTTTTTGTTTCGACAACTCCGCAATTCGAGAAGTCGAATCCGAGACAGCAGTCCACGTAGAGGAGCTTTTTCCATACAACACCTCAAGCTGACTGTTAAATCCCCTTTGGCGCCTGTAATCTGCTGAGACTTGATCAATCATAGAGTGTAACTCCATGATCAAGCCTGAGACTTCTGGGGCTACAGCTAACAAGTCGACAGCGTTCAAGACATCCTTCAAACATGATGGAGCAGTGGGGTCCCCCTCTAAAGTCTTCATCAAGTCCCTCTTGAAGAACTGGGCCTTAACCTTCGCCAAAGCGTCATCAAGGGGAGAAGTTTCAGAAGACTTCCCCGACAGGGTAGGAACTTCCTGACTAGCGTCAGACGAACTCTTGCTCTCGATGATTGCGTTGAGATAGCTAACAGGGTCAGTTTGTTTCAAGAGTTCCAAGTCCTCTTTAGACCTGTGCTTCGTTGAGGTAACCCTTGCAACAGCATTATCTTGGGTTTGAGGTTGTTGAGTGTTAGGTGCCTCGACTTGTTGCTCTTCGACTCGGACTGGGGCAGTACCAGCGTCAACTTGTGGCTCGTCGCTAGCATCACCCTGGTGCCCTTCGCCAGCGTCATCTTGGTGTTCTTCGCTTGCGTCACCCTGGTGCCCTTCGACAGTATCACCTTGGTTCTCTTCGTCAGCAGCACCTTGATTTTCTTCGCCAGCATTGCCTTGGTCCCTTTCTTCATGATTCTCTTCTGACAGATCCACCACCTGAACCGCTTCTGGCTGGTGTTCCTCCGTTTGAGGCTCCTCCGCTGGTTTTTCCACTGTTTCAGCATTGGTCTCATTTTCAGTATGGGCTTCGTCATTTCCCAAGCCTTTTTCTTGTGGCCTGCTGAGTTCAGCAGACTCCAGCGTTTCAGAGGTCCTTGGCAGAGAACTTTCAGTAGTGTCCTGAAAAAGGAAAGAAGACAAATCTTCAGATGTCGAAAGAGACACAATCGAATATGGGTATCTATACCTAAATTATAAAAAGGGTCTAAGGGATTACCTGTGGATTAGCTTCAGCCCCAGGGCTGGAATTGTCGATTTCGACAGGCTTGTTAAGAAGAATGTTTAGTTCCTCCTCAGTTGGCTCCTCGATGATTACTGGAGGTGGCCTAGGCTTTCTCCCAGCAACTTTTATTCTGATGGTTCGACCTTCAGGAGCAGGAGCAGGAACAGAAGCATCCTTCGTCAACTTTCGCCTCTTTAGAGGGGCAGGAGGAGAATCACTTTCTTCATCACTCCCAGATTCGACCACCAGTGCTGGCCGTTTCTTGGGCGAAGGTGCCTAGAAAACCAATGGGAATTCGATTTAATAATTGCATCGAAAGTGAAAAGTCGAAAGCCAGGAAAAAATGATGAAAGTCTGGTTACCGATATAGAAGGCTTCTTCGAAGAGCCTTCCCCCTGTTGGTTGCTTATGGTCTTCGCCGGCGCCGTAGTCTTCGCCGACGGTGGGGGTTTTGTTGAAGGGCCTCCTCCCTGTTGGCCTTCTGTAGCCTTCTTGGCTACAGGCTTTCGAACAACTGAAAGCAAATAAAAAGTTAACAGGCTAGCAGTCGAAGAGAAAGACAAAAAGTAATGTGAGAACTTGAACTTACATTTCTTTATTTTGTCCAACACAAGGACAAAATACTTCTGCAGCTCATCCATGAAGTCCTTCTCATCGAAGAAGTACTCAGCATAATAGCTTCTCCACCACTCCTCGAAGGATGGTGAACAAAGAAAATTGAGCTGGTAGTCAAACAACGAGAGAACTGTTCGACCAACATATCTTCCGATATGCTTGATGGCAGCTTCTTCTGTATAATCATTGCATAAGTACAACATTGACTTCTCTCGTGGAAAAATCGGAGAAGGTAGGGTTTGGATAATACCAAACTGGCGAGATACCAGGTTTGGTTGGTATGCAATCAGACTCAGATGAGTCTTAGAACTCCTGAATCGAAGAGGCATGATCCTTGGTGTAAGGAACGCCTCCCACAGTATGGTATGTTCATCAACATTAGGACCACTCGACGTCCTTGGATGTGGCCTTGTGAACCATGCTGGGCCTACCTGCCGTCGAGCAAATGGAGCCATAGTTGAAACAAACTCCTTCCTTCGAGCAAACATCAGAACGAAGTTGGTGAAGGTTTGCTGAAACTCCAGTCCATCGTCCATAGGTGTCAGCAGAGCCAGCCTGGTTCCTTCGACGCGTCTATTCGCTATCGCTGGAGCCTGCTCATTTATCTGAACCTTCTTGGGCAAGAAAGATTCGAAAGTGGCATTGAGCCACAGTTGGAGCAGCCAAAAAGGCCCAGCAAGTAGCAAACTGGCCCTGTCCTCGATATGTTTTAGAAGAGTGGCCCCATTGCTGATCGAATCATAGAGGCTAGCCAGAATCAGTTCTGCCAAACAGATGTTTTGGCGATGATGCAGTTGAGTAGCAAGAGTGACCATCTTTTTGGTCACCTGTAAAGACTTCGAGCAAAACACAAAGCGAGTCAGCCATAAGGCTAGAAACGCTATGTGTTCGACATCCGACACAACATCTGTCGACCTGTCATGATAATGGTTGATGAAAGTGGTGTATGTTGGTTTGGTCTCAGAGAAGCCAATTTGGTCCTCCGACATCTCCTCCGGATCGAAGTAATCCCCGGTGGGTCGAAGGCCAGTAATAGCGGCCACATCGAAGAGTGTGGGGGTTAGCATCCCACAGGGGAGATGGAAAGTAAAGTGGGAGTAGTCCCAGAACAGCAGAGAAGCTATTAGCATCTCCGGGGAATAGTTCAAACCTGTCTTCGACAGCATCACTAGGTCGAAGATCCCCATATCCTTCCAGATCGAAGTTTGGTGCTTCTCCATCTTTACTAGCCAAGCAACGTAATCAGGGGTAAGGTTAGGGCAAGACCTGAAGGCCCTAACGCCTCTGTTGAAGAAACGGAGGTCGATTTTTTCATGTGCAGGGTCTTCATTGTCTTCTGCGTCTTTCTTGGTGCATGCGACTGGTTTGAGTTTCTCGACTACCGGGAAATAGCTCTTGATCTTCAAAGCCTCAGAGATGCTTGGATACATGGGGCCAGACATTGCAAAGATCTGGTTGGAGTATCCAACCGGGATCATCAAGTGACGTGAGTAGGCATCGCGAACGGCGATATCTGAGGGTTCAAGAACTCTTCGTTTGCCTGTAGAATTTACTACCGGAGCAGTGACGAAAACCTTGGGTTTAGCATTTTCAGTTGGTGCGTTAGCACTAGGAGCAGTAGAACCAGATGCCATGGTTTAGTGTTGAGTTTGAAATGAGGTTGAAGACGAAGTGAAAGAGGAAGAGTTTCTGCAAAGATAACAAGCTTGTATGAAAACAGAGAAGTTTGAAAGGCTAGATGGCGTAAAAAGTCCCACAATGGGATACTTGCTGCTATTTATAGTAGTGGGGAAAAATCCCCAATAACGAGGACATTAAATGCCATTTAATGCTGCAGGAGTTAGTGGGACGCGTGGCAGCCCCCTGTTGTTTTGGCCGTTCTGCAGGAATAGAGGGACGCAGCGTGCGTCCTCGTTTTTGGGAATTGTCATAATGACAAATTCTGAAATGACGTTTGGTACTGCACGCCGTACTGAAAGTGACGTCCTAGGTACGGAACAATGATGGTTTTCTTGGGATTGCCAATAGTTGGTAGAAAACAACAAAAAGTGCACAAGTTAATTTGTGACTAAGCGTGAAAAGACAAGTGTCGAATGGCGTTTCAAAGAATGCCTTTTTCTGTCAGAGTCGAAATAAGGCATTCTTGGGGGGCAATTTGTTGGCTCCTAAATTCGACACCTTTGTTTTGTTGATGTCAGCCATTAAAGCTGAAAGATGTTTTCGACTGGCTAAGTCTGTCGAAAGGCCCGTCGAAAGATTGGCAAAGTACTTTGAAGATTTCTTCCAAGGGAGAAGTTGGTTGCCTTCGATGTCGAAGGAGTTTCTCGTCGAAGATGTCTCTCGACGAAAGTGTTCGATGGTTCAGAGTGGAGCAGTTTGAAATTCAAGCGTTTGGAGGGAAAACGGTTTCCAGCAGTTACCACGTGCAAACGTGCAGGGATCTGGAGCGTTGAGCGTGGAGAACGTGCCAAGTGGATTGATCTCGAAGCAGTGTAACTGCCCGACGGTTACTTGGGATGTTTAGTATAAATAATAGTAGTCATGTAGTTTCTCGCGGGTGTTCACAATTCTATACAAAGTCACTCATATAGATTCGAGTACCCAGCGTGTGAGAAAGAATTGTTGAGAAATGTATGTGTGAAACACCAATTTTATTAATCAAAGTCATTTACTTTTCCAGAAATTTACTTGCTTTCCTCTTTACATTCTTGTCGAACCTTTTACTTTAAAGCCTTGTTTATTTTACCAAGTCTTTCCTTCATGCAATTTATTTAAAGCCTTATCCAATTCAATCAAACTTCAAAATCAACCTATGTCCTAGGATCAATCTGATCGATCCTGCGAGTAACCAAATAAGTAACCATTTGGAGGATCAGCGGTTGTTTACCAAAACCCAAGGTAAACAGGTAGGTTGTATGGAGTGTGTTGGAACTGGTTGCAAGCAAAACGCACGAGTGGATGTGAAGATGGAAGTGATTATGCAGGGTCTGCCCTGTTTTGCAAGAAAATGTGATTTTTGTGTACAAGGGTGTTTAAGAGGTTGCTAGATCGTTTTTATGGCTTAGTGTGAGATACAAAACTTGTTCCAAATGTTTACAACACTTGGTTTTAACAGATACAAGAGTTGTTGAGTTTTTGCAAGTTGACTTGCTTTTGAAGAAAAGGTGAGAAGTGACCAAGGCCAAGCCTGTACAGGCTAGCTCCAAGCATGCACACAGTTGGTGTACTTTCCCTGATATTTATGGATGTTGTTTGCTGCAAAAGACTTGGTGCAATGCTCAAGAGAAACAAAATTGCAAAAGTTATGCTTTATGTAAATGGCATTGTTGCCTTTTTGCCAAAAATGGATTAATCCTTTGTGTAATCTTATAAAGCTCAGAAAAATGCCTCTAACCAATGTGTTTGCATTCAAGTTATGAGTGTGGAAGGGTTTAAGGACCTGTAAACAAGTACAAGCAAAGCTGGACATAATTTGCAACTTGTATCAACATGAAAAATGACATGCACCAAAGTGATATTTTGCCAAATTCAAACCTTCGATTCTCCCTAACCACAAATGATTTTGGAGAGTTCTTTGACATTTTGGAAATCTTGTAACATGCTCTACAATCCATATTTGAAATGAATTTTGAGATTCCACTTGGAACTATGTGAAAATTTGCCATGAAGATAGGTCAAAATTCTGCCTAAACTAGGGCAAAAATTCACTAAGTTAAAAGTTTCATGGACCCTTATTCCAAAAATCATAACTTGAGATCTAAGCATCTTTTGGGAAAACTTTGTGAATAAAAGTTGTAGATTTTGTGGAGGAATACAACTTTCATGTTGGAAGTTTTGTTTGAATCCAATTGCATCATGTAGAAAAAGTTGGGAAAAAATAAGAAAGTTTCATAACTTAGAAAATTTCTAAGTTATGAAAAATTTCCATTTTAAACCCTAACTTTCAAAATTAGGTTTCTTGGTGAACAAGTTTAATGTTTTGACACATCTTGTTGAAAAATGACCCTTGGCACTTGATTTTGACCAAAAAGTCAAAGTTTGACTTTTCAGTGTACAATTGATTTTTGATCAGTTGACTGGAAAATTCATCTGTCAATCCAATGCATTTGAGATCTTTTGAACCTTGTGATTAGGTAAAGATGATGCCATTGAGTCCTTTAATCCATGTTTGAACCCAATTTTCCATTGGCTAGGTGAAAAATCAGAAATTGTCATTCTGCAGTCCAAACCCTAAAAATGACCATTTTGCCCTTTTGAAGATCTGATCAAATTTCTTGAAGAGTTGTGGTCCAAACTTAATCAAATGGTTCATATGAGTTTTTTATGTTGATATGGATAAAAAATTATGAGGTTTGACTATAAATTGGCCACAGTTGATTTTTCCACAATACAACTGACTTTTAGGTCAACTGTCCAATTGACTGGGTAAAAATTTGATTCAAGGCTTGAAACTTGGTATGAGAAATCTTATAAGTCCAACATGAAGTATGAAAGTCACACGGGACATTAGAAGTCTAAAATTCCTTGTGCAAACTCAAACCCTAATTTTAGGTCAATCAGTGCAAGGAGATGTCTTGAGCAGAGCAAACCCTAGCTTGGTCTTGAGTTCAAAGAGTCGTGTGAGGGGAAATCTTGATAAAATGAGAGGGAAAATTTTGGGGTACAACAGGTACCGATCAATCCAGTCAGCTTCAGACAAGTAGCAAATTGATGAGACGCTCGAAGACATAGGGGCAATAGCAGAATTGAAACTCAATGGGATTATTATACATAGCTGTTTTCTTTTTGTACACTATTTTGTGTAATTTTTATTTCTTACAATGGAGTTTTCCTACTAGAACGTTAATCTCTTTGTACAAAACGCCTGTTATAGCCAAACTTCAGAAATCACTACAAAATCATTTCTTTGAAAGTACAAGACTGTTATTTTTTCTGTTTCTGTTTTGTTTTGCAAAAACATCCAATGACTTATTCTTGACATATGCATTTGAATATGATTATTATTCACAAATACTTGCATAAGAAACAAAAAGATGATCACTAATGACTTTAAGAAACAGGGAAAAATCTGAAAGCATTTGCGGTCCCGACGGTTACTCCTTCCAAAAGGTACGGGGGCAGAGACAGTTTGAGACGGAGTCACCATTGCATATGACCTTGTGACATCTATGTTCCCCACAGAGCTGAAACAACCAAAGTTTTGGTCTCTTCTTCCCTAAGCAGGAATCACTTTCTCCAGCAAAGTTCCTTCAGGGAACTGAAGTCTGTTTTCTCGAGTCGAGTTTTATAATTTCAAACAGTTATAAAGCGTCCTCCCAGATAGGGTTTATTTCTCTAACTACCGAAGTTCATTCCTCAACAGAGTTTATTTCTCTACAGCGGAAAAATCTTCCAATAAAGCATCCTTCATCCACATATTTATTCTCAAGCAGAGTCGATCCCCAGCGAATCATCTTTATTCATTATCCCCAACGGAAATGAAGGATTCAGCTTCCCAATACTCTTCAGCAGTAGTTCAGGATTTATTTTCCTAGACTGGGAAACATCGCAATAGCATCCCCTGTTCATACATCATGGCATGTGCATACACATCGCATACAACATTATCTCATTTATTTTGAGAACATCGTCACAATGCATTTCATACATCATGACATTGCATATGACTAACTCTTTCCCTTTTTCAGGGAAAGATCAAATCAACAAACATCACTACTTATGTGACCTGGTAGTCTTCTCAAAGGCTACGTCAGATGAAGGGCTATTTCAGCAATTTCCTCAGAAAGATGTCCTCCCAAGATTTTACCTAGTTCAGTCAGATCGACACTAAGATCTCTCTGATTTCTATTCCAGTTGAAGATATTCCAAGACTTTTGTCTGGTTCAACTAAATCGATGCTAAGATTCATCTGATTTCCATTCTAATCAAAGTTAATCCAAGACCTTCTTTGGTTCAGTTAGATCGTCACTAAGATCTCTCTGATTTCCATTCCAATTGAAGAAACTGTGAAGCCTGGATTTCAACCAGATAACAGTATAAGGTGATGTGAAGCCTGGAATTCGACCAGATAGTAGTTCACTTCTCCAAAGACACTGTGAAGCCTGGATTTCAACCAGATAACAGTATAAGGTGCTGTGAAGCCTGGAATCCGACCAGATAGCAGTTTACTCGGTCAGTTACTATGAAGCGCGAAACCCGACCGGATAATAGTCAATCAACAATTGAAGAAACTATGAAGCCTGGATTTTGACCAGATAACAGTATAAGGTGCTGCAAAACCTGGAATCCGACCAGATAGTAGTTCACTTCTTCAAAGACACTATGAAGCCTGGGTTTCAACCAGATAACAATATAAAGCGCTGTGAAGCCTGGAATCCGACCAGATAGCCGTTTACCCTGTCAATTACTATGAAGCCCGGAACCCGACCGGATAATAGTCAATCAATAATTTAAGATACTGTGAAGCCTAGATTTCGACCAGATAACAACAAAAGGTGTTGCGAAGCCTGGAATCTAACCAGATAGCAGTTTATTCTGTCAGTTACTATGAATCTTGGATTCGACCAGATAGTAGTATACCTCAAATTCAATTTAAAGCCTGGATCCGACCAGATAACAACTTAATTTCTTCAAATTACCGAAGCCTGGATACGACCAGATAACGGTACACCCAGATTCAAGTTGAAGCCTGGACCCGACAAGATAAAAACTTAATTTCTTCAAACTGCAAAGCCTGGGTACGACTGGATAATGGTTTAATCTCATTTCCCCAGTAAGTCGCTGTGAAGCCTGGAGTCCGACCAGATAATAGTTAGCCTTATTATCCTCAGCAAGTCATTGTGAAGCCTGGATCCTGACCAGATAGCAGTTCACTTCTGTCTCTTCAATCAAGAGATGACTCCCCAGTAGAGTAATTAACAATCGAAGCTCTTAGACTCTACTCCCCTAAAAAAACATTCCCCACTGGACTCCTCATCAGACAGCAGGAACAGGAATCCCCATAAAGAAGTATCTCATAAAATCAACAGTCTTCTGGATGGCATCTTTAATCCCATCTCTGACGACTCTCTATCATGTTCTGTGGATAACATCTTTAAGCCCATCTCCGACGGTCTCCTGTCACCTTTTCCAGATGGCATCTGTAAGCCCATTCCCAATATTTTTCACCAGCAGTATCACTTCAGACGAGTGCAAATTTCTGGGAACTCTAGTGTTCAATCATCTTCCACCTTCAGATCACGAAAAGCAGACAAGCCAATCTACATGCTCAGGTTTAAGAAGATTGAACAGGGGAAACTATTGTACCCAAAAATTTTCCCTCTCATGTTTTCCAAGGTCTTCCCTTACATGATTGACCATAAACCCTTGCCTAAGAAAAAAAGGAATTTTTTAAGTGGTGTTTTAAGTACCTTTCGATTGGAATTCTGAAAGACCCTTTGATTGGTATTTGTAGCGGTAGAAATGTTCAAGACTAAGCCATTGAATTGACTAGAATTTATACAAATCAAAATAAAATCGCCACTGCACTTTATTGTTTCCAAAGAAATGGGAAAAGAGCGAATAACCCAAAAAAGGGGGAAAGATTCAAGGTAAGGGGGTTGGTTATGCAAAGGGAAGGTATTAGCACCCTAAACATCTACGGTACTCCGCAGGAGTCTCTTTGTAAAATCTGTATATTTTGGCTATAAAAAATGTGTTATATATAAAATGAATGGTGGAGGTGAGAAAAGAAATATATTATTTTATGATTTTTGCACCCGCCGCGGTTGTGAACCTTTAGTGCCTACGTACCACCTTTCGTGCAATAGGGGATCAGGGTACACGTAGTTCCTATTTGTAAAAGTTTGAAATGCAAGTGTGTTGGTTAATTTTAAGAGATAAGACATCATCGTCATTGTCCGTGTGGAAAACATACTTACTACCCACAATCATGAGCAAGGAGAATTTTCATCATCTCAAAGTGGAGGATATGGCTTGGATTTTAAAATCAACAATGCCTCACTCAACACCCAAGTGGAAAATATCTCTCTTCACTACATAATGTAGAAGTATAGTGTATTTGCATCACTACAAGGATTGACAAGAGTCTAATCTTTTTTGAGAAAAGTTTAAAGATAAAAGCCAAAGTGGCAAAATGGTTTGAAATGAGATTAATTGGATTTTAGTCTCCTCACAAAAATATCAAGGTATTATTAATTTGATTGAAGTTTATTGATGAAAATGTTTTGAAAATGCATGGAACTAGGTCTAAGTTTATTATGAAAGTGGTTCAAGTTTAGAAATAAGAAGGGTTTTCAAAAGGAGGGAGAAGATTTTTTTGAAATTAAAGAAAATGGGAGGAGAAGAAGAGGCTATCCTAAAGCATAAGGTAAAAGCTAAGGATAAGGACCATCTAACCAACAAGAAGCCAAAACTTGACATTTATGAGCCAAGATAAAATTCCCATTCTTTGGATTGAAACCAAGCAAGCAAAGATACTAGACCTCTTCAAATGTATTAAGTCTTCTCAAAAATTGGGCAGAGTAACGACTGTATGCGAGTGAATTCCATATTACAAAGCCAAGAGTGTAATCACAAAAAGACCTGCATATAAAAACAAACAAGCAACCCAATGTCTTGAAGTAAACCTCAAGAGCTCCAGACAAAATAATCAGATAGGATCACAAGGTATCCAAGATAGGCCAAGGTTTCTAATCCTAAGTCCAAGAAAAAGTCCACTGCTCCATCATGCCAAGGATAGTAACCAAATAGTCCAAGTGCCATTATGAGTTTTTTAGGGTTTAAGTTGGTTATTAAGTATCTTAGGAAAAGGAAAAAGAAAAGCTCAAGTGAGCAAAGTGGAAATGACAAGAAAATAAATGCTCAAGTGAGCAAAGATGAAAATGACATGAAATGTAAATGCTAAAAGTAAATAGTGCATAAAGCATAAAAGAATAAAAAAGCATAAAAAATAAAGCAAGTTAATAATTAGTGGTTAGTTGGATGACCATCTTGAAACTTGCATTTGGAACTCATTAGAGGATTGGTAGAACCAAAGCCTCCACACAAAAAGTTGCATTTGCTTTTTGTCAAGTATATCATCCATTTTGGAATTCCCATAAGTACCATTTAATGATCAACGATGTTTAAGTGATCCGCGTTGACCAAAGGTGTTGTAGATCCATTAGAGGATTGGTAGAACCAAATCCTCCACACAATGAATCTCAAGGTTATTAGATCAAAGAGATCAAATTAACTTACTTGGGATTGCAATCATAAGTTTGGGCCACGAATGATCATTTATTCGAATCAGGAAAAAATTTAGCGTTATGTTAAGCAATCGTAAGTGGACTTATATAGAAGTCGCACCTATTTTGAGGCTGATCAATAGCAATCTATGTACCATTTGTTTTGATACATGATATAGGGATCATGCTCCAACAACATTTTGTGCAAGAAGAAGGGGATGAGATGAAGAGGGATTAGGGTAAAAAGATGAATAAACCACTTTTGAATTAAAAATTTAATCAAACTATTATTAAAATCATTCATCCATTTTGGTGGAGTTGAACTCAACATCCAAGATCCAATGATGTTAATAAAGTCATGATCAAAAAATCAACTCAACACAGCCAGAAAATAATCACAAAATAATAATATATTTAATATATACATTTAATGGGTTAAAAGAGAAAGTTTAAAATAGAAAATAATGAGAAAAATATCAATTATGTTCAAATTAATTAAGAAATAAAATATAAAACCATAGAAAAATCAGAAAGGGGTCCAAATATTTTTATAAAAATTTTGGGAATTTTTAAAAGTCAGAAATTATTTTTAAAAATTAATATACATGGGTAAAACAGATAAAAATAGTGAAAAATAGTAAAGTCAGAAACAAAAATAAAATAAAGTCACCAATACTTGTCAAAATGTCATTGGATCATTCCATAATTTTTTCAGAATTAAAAAATATGCAAAAGTATTTTTAAACATTTTAAACAAATCAAATAAATGTAAATTTCATAAAAAATACGAAAACACAAAAATAAATTGTGAAAAAATAAAAATCAGAAAGAGAATAATCAAAAATATTTTTCATAATATTTTCAGATATTTTGGACTAAAAATGAATTTTCTATGATTTTTTGAAATTTAAGACAATTAAAATATAAAAATCAGAAAAAGAAAATAAAAGAAAAGACGTGGACCATTGGATGAGATTCAAAACGCGTTAGTAATCAAATCCAAAGGATCTGGCGCACTGTGCATATCATGGTCTTTACTGAATAAAGCACTGAATCAAATGTAAAATCAGAAATTAAAAAAAAAAACAAATGACACGCTTTCATTGGTTAGAAGGTGACACGTTGGTCATCTTCAACCTCCAACCTCACGAATTGCAGGTCTCTCAAACTGTAAAATTAGAAGCTTAGACCTATGCCATTTGTTTCGTCTCTTAAAGATGAAGACAACCATACCCTCGCGCCATTTTTATATAAACTGTAACTCAAGGAATTTGGAAAGAAAGTTTTGAAAGGGGATTTGAAAATACATGGTCCAAGCGTGTTTCCAGAAGGAAGTAACTATTGCAACTAGAACCAGGGCAATGAGAGCAACACAATGATACCAAAGTTTTGAAGAATTGATGAAGGAATCTACCTATTGAAGTTGAGTTGCAGAGCTCTGAAACTGGACTTCTATGGAGCAATGTAGGGCACGATTCTTGAATGTAATGGTATGGTTAGGTTCATGGAAGATCAAGGAAGGTGAATTGATGGAGAAAATGGATTGAAAAAGGCTTGAGAATAGAATTCGAAGTAGCTGAATTCTGAGTTGTGAAGCAAGTTTGGCAAGGTGATTCTGGCTATCTAAGCTTGGGAATTTGAATGGGGAATGACCCTCTATTTATAGGGAATCAAATGGAATGCTCAAGTGTGTGGAATGATGCAAATTGGAGGGAAATCCTGTGAACCTGATACACGAGCAAGGTGTGATCTGATTTTCATTAAAACTCATCAAATCCTTGTGTTTCAAGGCTCTAATCCACTTTGGCAACTTGGTTAAACATGTTTAGACCACAAACGCGTGCTAATTTGATGTTTAAAGGACAAAACATGGATTTCAAATTCTGACTCATGGTGAAACTTCAGTTCCAAGTTACCAAGTTCAATCCAATGGCATTTCCACCTCAAGGGGTCTTATGGAAAGATTCTTGATGCTTTGGAAAGATGGTGTTACAAGCTTTGTAATGGAAAAAGAATGGAATCAAATGGATGCTTGAGCTGAAATTTACATGGAGTCAAAGTTGAAGAAAAAGAGTTGACTTTCCATACTTAGAAATGTTTCAAAATCTTCTTTAAAAATGACTTATAATCTCTTTCTTCCAAACATGGCCTTGCACCTAGAATTTTCTCTTGACCCAAAAAGATGGAATGAAGTAGACCTCTTGAATGACATTTTGCAATTTGAACCACTCATGAAATGACCTATAATCTTTTGCATTCTTAAGGAAACTTCTATCCATTTTCTTACTTTTCACATAAAAGAAGGAATGAAGTACACATCCTTAGGATCATCATGGAAAAAGAATGGCCTCAAGGTCATAAAAATTGACCAAGTTATGACCATTTGAAGTTACATATGGAAAAATTGGGGATTCATCTGGGTGACTTGTAATCTTTCTTCTTCACCTAGTTTCTTACACATGAAAACTCCTTGGGACGTTTGAAGTGATTTGTTGGTAACTCTTTGAGGAGAATAATGTTTTTGGAATCACTCAAAAATACCAAAAGATGAGCAAGATATGCCCTTTTGAAGTCCGAAACCCTAGCCTCTAAATCAAGAGAAAGCTTGGTGGAACCTTGCCAAGTTTGAACAAACTTTTTGTGCCAATACTCTCCCTTTGTGAATAGAAATTGTTGAGGATGATGATGAGGACTCATGGCCACAAAAACTACTTCCATACCAACTTCAAAACAACTTCATGGGTGAGGTTTGAATCTCTCAAGCTTTGACCAGGGCATGGAAATAAACTCATGAACCCCTGATGCAACTTCCTAAACCTCATTATTTTTACCTACATTATTAGCAAGTAAGACAAACCAATATTTCATTTTGTTAATTAGAGAAAAAAATCAAAGCAAAATATCCATGAACATAAGAGAAAACAAGTTAAGGTTCCTGGTAACTCCTCATAGAGCAAAGCTAAAGATAAGTAGAAAAACCAAAAGCCCTAATGTGATTTTGTGGTGATTGAAACAATATGGTATGATGAAGGGATCTTAGGGTCAAAAATCGGGGTACAACAGTTGCCCTTATTTAAGTTTCTTCTATCTGGAGATACGAAGGTTAAAAATCTTTGTGTCGACATGATTGAAGACACTTAAATATAAAACAAACCCTATTTTTGGCCCTAAGATTCTATGCAAACATTTATGCGTATGAATGCATATGAACAGAATAAAAGAGATACGAAGCAACATTAGGGATGTGACATAAAATGTAGCCACAAAAAGGCAATCCCAACAGGAACATAAATCACTAGTAAACCCCAAGAGAAGAAATCAGAGAGGAGGATAACAAACATCGACGTTCACTGCCGAAGCACTACCAACATTCACTGGAGGTAGGAAGAGAAAATATATCATATCACCGCCGTTCACTGACGATAAAATATCAACATTCACCGAAGATAGCAAAAAGATAACAAACACTGACGTTCACTGCCTATGTACTACCAACATTCATTGAAGGTAGAAAGAGAAAATATATCATATCACTGTCGTTTACTGACGATGAACTATCAACGTTCACTGAAGATAGTAAAAAGATGAAAAACACCGACGTTCACTGTCGATGTACCACCAACATTCACTGAAGGTAGAAAGAGGAAATATATCATATCACCTCCGTTAATTGACGATGAACTATCAACGTTCACTGAAGATAGCAAAAAGATAACAAACACCGACGTTCACTGCCGATGTACCACCAATGTTCACTGAAGGTAGAAAGAGGAAATATATCATATCACCGCCGTTCACTGACGATGAACTATCAACGTTCACTGAAGATAGCAAAAAGAAAACAAACACCGACGTTCACTGCCGATGTACCACCAACATTCACTGAAGGTAGCAAAAAAGAAAGTAACATATCATCACCGTTCACTGACGATGTACTATCAACATTCGCTGAGGATAGCAAAAAGATAACAAACACTGACGTTCACTGCCGATGTACTACCAATGTTCACTGAAGGTAGAAAGAGAAAACATATCAAGTTTCCCCAAGATTCTGGTGTTTTGCCGAGAACGGGTCCCAACTTCTTCTTTAACCAAGGAAATCTGCCTGGAAAGGGTACTACATAATCTGTCTCAAATAAAGAGACTTCCACTTATTATCAAGGGAAATTCAAAGAGCAATGACTTTATGGGAATAGAAATATGACTTCCCGGGGAAATGCCACGATATTCCTGCTGAGGAGATAAAGTCCTCCCGTGCAAAATAAATGCACGAACCAAAGCTAAAAGTTTTCAGAGATCCATAAACAATTCAGAAATAAACTGGAGCAAGGCAATCAGTGTAGATACATCCTTTGAGAAATAAACCCAAGCGGGACAACCAAAATCAACTGAGCCAAGAACGCTGCAGGAAAGGTCAGAACACAATGTTAATGAATGATGATTTTTAGTTATGCATGATACATGTATGAATGTGTGAGTTCTATCATGCATATGCTGATAAAAGGATACATAATCAGCACAAACAAAGAAAACCACCTCAGGTACTAACAATAATAGGCTAACTTCAACCAAAAAGATCAATTCAAAAGGGTAAAAACAACGGCAGAAACCAAACCCATTGCTTGCCTTAAATTTATTGAGGAGAACATAATCCGGGTGTGACCAAGTCAAACAAATATCGGGATAGAGCATCTTTCTTCCAGCTTCATCGGAGAAAACATATTTTCAAAAGAAACATGCCTACTGGAGATTGCGAGACCAACCTCAAACAAAGCAGACTGATGCCGACACAACCAAACTTCTTTGGGGAATTCAAGCCTACTTCACTGGAGAAACCTTTCATCACGAATACTCATTACCAACAAGAGATGCCCTGGCATAACCTTCCTATGAAATCAAGAAGTCAACTGGGGATAGTGGGGTCACAAATCCAATACTGCACCTTGAACCCACTGATATCGTCCTTAACCTTCTGAAAGGCATACAAGGATTGCGCATCTACCAGCAAAATGACCTGAGAAATACTTTCATGAAGGGAGTAACCTCCCTTAAAACAACCGGAGTTTGTTCATTACTGGGATCACCAATCTTGTTGTCATTGTTTCATCACAAATTCCAAAGTAAATTGAATTATAAAAATCTCTTTTTTTTTTTGAAAAGTCAATTTTGCTTTTTAATCTCTTTTCTTTAAAAGTTATTACCAGTAATAAATGACGTCTTTGCAAGCTAAATAAAAATAAGAACACAAAGAATTGGGCAAAAGCTCGAACTTCATTAATAGAATGGTAGTCTGCGAATGGAGGGACTCCATGGATGATTACAATGTTTGGGAAATGGTAATACATAATGGAAAAGATACATTGAGATACAATGACCACTATCCCCCTAGCAACTTTTGAAATCCTGAGCAGCAGCTTTTGTTGAAGTATGGTGAGGATCCGAGAAAATTGTTGCTTCAACGATCAAGTCTTGTCTGACGTAGTTACTCACCAAGAAAAATCCCTAACTTTTGCCTAAGCTGCCCTTGCGGGTTTTCAACTTAGCGGGAAATTTATTCTGTTTATGTCTCTAATTTTTTCCTAGACCGCCCTTTCGGGTTTTCGGCCTACCGAGACGCTCCTTTTTGCCTAAGCCGCCCTTTCGGGTTTTCAACTTAGCGAGCTGTTCTTTCATTTCTTTAGGCGAAGTATTTCTTGACTGCGTCAACATTCATGGGACGTGGGAACTCCTCTCCATCCATAGTTTCAAGAACTAATGCACCACCAGAGAAGGCTTTCTTGACAACATACGGGCCTTCAAAATCTGGAGTCCACTTGCCCCTTGAATCAGTGTTGAAAGACATGATCTTCCTAAGCACGAGGTCGCCTTCTATGAATTCACGAGGTTTGAACTTTTTATCAAATGCCTTCTTCATTATTTTCTGATATAACTTCCCATGACATAAAGTTGTCATTCTCTTCTCTTCAATCAAATTCAATTGGTCAAACATATTCTGAACCCATTCAGCCTCTGTTAATTTGGCTTCCATTATCACACGTAATGAGGGAATCTCTACTTCGACTGGGAGTACAACTTCCATTCCATACACTAGGGAAAACGGGGTTGCTCCTGTTGAAGTGCGAACAAATGTTCGATATCCATACAGAGCAAAAGGAAGCATTTCATGCCAATCCTTATAAGTGACAACCATTTTCTGGATGATTCTCTTGATATTCTTATTAGCAGCTTCAACAGCCCCATTCATCTTTGGCCTGTATGGAGATGAATTGTGATGGACAATCTTGAATTCTTCGCACAGTTCAGTCATCATCTTATTATTCAAATTCGAGCCATTGTCAGTGATGATTCTTCTTGTCACACTATATCGACATATAAGATTGTTTTTGATGAAACACACCACCACCTGTTTGGTAACATTGGCATATGAAGCAGCCTCTACCCATTTGGTAAAGTAGTCAATTTCTACCAAGATAAAACGGTGTCCATTTGATGATTTAGGTTCTATCATCCCGATCATGTCAATACCCACATAGAGAAAGGCCACGGGAAGGAAATCACATTGAGAAGTGTCGGAGGTACATGAGTCTTATCTGCGTAAATCTGGCATTTATGGCACTTCTTTGCAAACTTGTACCAATCAGATTCCATTGTCAACCAATAATATCCCGTCCTTAGCATCCTTTTAGCCATTGAATGTCCATTAGCATGAGTGCCAAATGAATCTTCATGGATCTCATGCATCAACATGTCTTCTTCGTGTCTATCCACACATCTGAGCAAGACCATGTCAAAATTCCTCTTGTATAACACATTTTCACTGAGGAAGAAACTGCCTACCAATCTTCTCAGTGTCTTTCTATCTTTCTTTGACGCACCAAACGGGTATTCCTGAGTCTGAAGAAAATGCTTGATATCATAATACCAAGGTTTCTCATCTTCTACCTCCTCTGTCACAAACACGTGAGCGGGCCTATCGAGCCGTCGAACTGTAATTCAGGGTATATCATTCCAAGTATTCACTTGGTACATGGAAACCAGAGTTACCAGAGCATCCGCCATCTGATTTTCATCCCTAGAAATGTGATGGAATTCAACTTTATTGAAGAAGGGTAATAATCTTCTAGCATAATCTTTGTAAGGGATTAAGCCAGGGTGACGAGTGTCCCATTCTCCTTTAATTTGATTTATTACCAAGGCCGAATCACCAAAAACATCTAGATTTTTGATTCTGAGATCAATAGCTTCTTCAAGACCCATGATGCAAGCCTCATATTCTGCCATATTATTAGTGTAATCAAATGTTAACCTCGCAGTAAAAGGAATATGCGATCCATGGGGAGTAATAATCACAACACCAATTCCTTTACCATAAGCATTCACAGCTCCATCAAATACCATACTCCAACAAGATTCAGGGCCGGGGCCTTCCTCGGGCAATGGTTCATCACAATCCTTCACTTTCAAGAATATCACATCTTCGTCGGGGAATTCGTACTCTGCAGATTGATGATCTTCCACCGGATGGTGAGCAAGGTAATCTGCCAACACACTACTTTTAATAGCTTTTTGGGTGCGGTACTCGATATCATATTCAGACAACAACATCTGCCAGCGGGAAATTCTTCCAGTAAGAGTAGGCTTTTCAAAAATATACTTGATTTGATCCATTTTTGAGATCAACCAAGTAGTATGATTCAACATATATTGCCGCAAATGCTTTTCCGCCCAGGGCAAAGCACAATATGTTTTTTCTAGCATAGAATACCGCGACTCAAAATCAGTGAACTTTTTGCTGAGATAATAAATGGTGAACTCTTTCTTTCCTATTTCATCCTGTTGTCCCATAATACAACCCATGGATTTATCCAATACTGTTAGATACATAATCAACAGTCTTCCTTCGACGGGAGGGAGCAAGATAGGAGGTTCAAGCAGATACTCTTTAATACTTTCAAATGCCTTTTGGCAGTCATCCGTCCACACACAACCTTGATCTTTCTTCAACAACTTAAAGATCGGTTCACACGTTGCAGTCATGTGGGAAATAAATCTGGAGATATAATTCAAACGCCCAAGGAAACCCCTGACCTGCTTTTCAGTTCTTGGTGCTAGCATTTCTTGAATTGCTTTGACTTTGTCAGGGTCAACTTCAATTCCTTTCTGGATAACAATAAAACCCAATAATTTCCCCAATCTAACTCCGAAGGTGCATTTTTTTAGATTCAAGCCGAGACGATATTTCCTCAAACGCTGAAACAACTTCAACAAATCTTCTATATGCCCTTCTTCAGTTTGGGATTTGGAAATCATATCATCAACATATACTTCGATTTTTTTGTGCATCAGATCATGGAATAGGGTTCTCATAGCCCTCTGGTACGTTGCACCAGCGTTCTTCAACCCGAAGGGCATCACTCTGTAACAGAATGTTCCTCAGGGTGTGATAAACGTTGTTTTTTCCATGTCCTCTAGAGCCATTCTTATTTTATTATACCCGGAAAATCCGTCCATGAACGAGAATACCTTGAATTTTGTTGTGCTATCCACTAACATATCAATGTG
Organism: Vicia faba; assembly: GCA_948472305.1. Lineage (NCBI taxonomy): Eukaryota > Viridiplantae > Streptophyta > Magnoliopsida > Fabales > Fabaceae > Vicia > Vicia faba. The sequence continues at coordinate 1,175,721,690 of OX451739.1, read as the reverse complement.
AGGCAATGGAAAATCATCTTTTAGACTAGCTTTATTTAGATCTCTAATCCACGCACATGCAGACTTTTCCGTCTTTTTTTGGTACTGGGACAATATTGGCAATCCATTGAGGATACACTGACGTCACAAAAAAACCAACATTAATCTGCTTTAGGACCTCCTCTTTGATCTTTATTGCCATATCCGGGTGGGTTCTTCTCAACTTTTATTTAACTGGCGGACACTCTGGCTTCAACGGAAAATGATGCTCGACAATGTCTGTATCTAGACCAGGCATATCTTGATAAGACTAAGCAAAAATATCCACATACTCTTTCAATAGCTCAATCAACCGGCTTTTTACATCAGGATGCAACGATGATCCAATCTTGACTTCCTTCAGATCTTCCTCTAAACCCAAATTAACCACTTCCAAAGGCTCTTTGTATTGTTGAATGGTATTTTCATAGTGCTTAAGAAACCGTGAGACCTCTTCTGGAATATCATCATAATCTTCTTCTTCAGCCCCAAACACAGGACATTCAAAGTTGGGAGAGGCTGCAGGGTCATTGTATTCAACGGGTTTTTTAATTAATCTGCACATATGATTTATGATTACTTTTAGAAACTGACACATATAACAAGTGATCTTGCAGATTAATTTTCAGTTAATATTTATTTTGAAAGTTTTTTTTATTATTACCATTTCCCAAGAAAAAGGCAGAAAATAAAAGACATAATTTGGAAACAAAGACAATTTTTATTAATGATCTTAACCGTTATAGCAAACAGATAAGCCCTACAACATTACTACTTCCACCTTGGGCAGAGTGAAAGCTTTTCAAAAGAAAGAAACAGATTAACAAAACAAATTACTTTGAAACATGTATGCAAGAAGGGATATCAATGGTGACCCAGTTCTGAACTCGGACTCCATGCGTCACATAATTCGGTACTTCCTGCTATGCTTCATCCTCTTCAACAGCATTAATTCCATAACCAATCGGATGGAGATAGCCTCCGCTGTAGAAAACATCTTGATAACTGTTCATAGAAGACTTTGACTTCAAACCTTCGCCTTTACCAATCTTCGGAAAGAAACCCAAACCAGCTCTGTTTTTGTTCACAGGTGGATCCACAAGTCGTCCCCAAACTACATTATAACCATTGCGCACCACCTGCTGCGCGTCCTTCAGGGAAACTACAAAATTCTCATTCTTCCTTATGTTGTCAATGGATAAGGATTGGAACTGGGTTCCAACATCAGCCTCATCCGCTTCTACAATACTGAAAGAGGATAAATGGGATATCAACAATGCCTGCTCCCCATTTATGATCACTACCTTCCCTTCACGCATAAACTTTAGATTCGGATGCAGAGTGGAAGCGACAACCCCTGCTTCGTGTATCCATGGCCGTCCAAGAAAACAACTATATGCAGGAATAATGTCCATTACCTGGAAAGTTATCAAGAACAAGTGCCGTCCTATATGGATGGGCAAGTCCACTTCACCGATGACAGATTTTCTCGACCCATCAACAACCTTCACAATGATGCCACTCGGGCGCATAGGTGTCCCCTGATACTTTAACTTTATGAGGGTACTTCTCGGTATAACATTCAACGCAGATCTGTTATCAATTAGCACATTGGACAGTGAATCCTTCTTGCAATTCATAGAAATGTGGAGGGCCAAGTTGTGATTCCTCCCTTCATCTGGTAACTCATCATCGCAAAAACATAAATTGTTACATGACGTAATGTTTCCAATTGCGCTGCTTAACTGATCTAACGGCATGTCATTCTCCACAAAAGCTTGGTCTAGTACTCTCATTAGTGATTCTCTATGAGCGGAGGAATTCATCAATAAAGCTAGGATGGATATCTTTGAAGGAGTCTGCAATAGCTGATCTACAATCTTGTAGTCGCTAATCTTAATTATCTTCAAGATATCATCCACTTCTTTCTCTAATGTGGCTCCACTAGTCTCTCCTGCAGTCTTCTTAGGCTCATCGTTCTCAGCAATTTTCTTTCCAGCAATGTCTTTTTGAATAACTGGTGCAAACATACGACCACTACAGGTCACCCTGCTACTATCAGCTATTTTTCCAACATCTGGCATTGGCTGGATGGGAACTTCCACCCCATCTTCCAAGATTGTAGCATTGTATTTGCAAGGCACAACCTTATCCGATTTATAGGGAATAGGACCTGGAAGACTAATTACCATTGGGGTAACTGCTGATTTGCTATGGTATTCCACTTCAAGATGAGCGGGTGCACCAAAACAAGGTACAATGACATTTACACCTTCCTCAACACAATCAACCCTCAAAAGGTCACTTATGGAAAAAAAATCTTCGTATAAAGAGAAATACTCATCCGCGGAGGCATATTCTTCCTCTGACTCTTCTTCCATTAAACAAACTTCAACCATATCAATCTCGTGATAATCATCTCTCTAACCTGTGATCTTGATAGTTCCATTGTCTAACAGTAATTGAACACCCTCTCTCACAATAGAACATCCTCGGGGGTTCTGGCAACAAACAATGCAAGATCCATATTGGTGTTCCACCTGACCAGCAGTACGGCAAAAGGTAGCATGCAAATGTACGAGATCTTCATTCAAATGCTCCACACTGAAAATTCTGAATTCACCAGGACATCCAGAAACCATATTCACTTCCTCTTCATACTCTTCCCTAGGGCTGATTATATGGATTAAACCTTCATCCATCATCTCCTGCAAATTAGCCTTTATCCTCTTGCAACCCTGTATATTTGTACTATAAACAGCACAACCGGCGTGGTCATGCATATAATAACTGAATTCACAGAGGTCTGCGTGCATTTTCACCAGATCTCCTCTAACCAGATTAATGTTAAAAATACGGAAGTCATCTAGACAACCGGCCACCATATTCACAGTACTCACTCCCCCGTGCTTGGGCAGAGGATTATCTTTCACATTAGGTCCCATGTCCTTGAAAGATAAAATTCCAGACTTCACCAACCTTTTCACTTCAGTCTTCAAAGGATAATAATTTTCAACACTATGCTCTGGTGCTCCCTGATGAAAGGCACACGTCTGGTCTGCTTTGTAATACCAAGGCAATAGAGATGGTATTGCTGGAGGTGGTCGCGTCTGGACCAACTACTACTGAATTAATGCTGGTAATAGCTCTTCATAACTCATGGGAATAGGGTCATAGTTCTCCCTTCTTTGATTATTCCCCTGGTTCCCCTGCTGGGACTGTCTCTGATAAGCAACGGTAGTTGGAACGACATTCATAACGGGAGTGACTGAAGCAACTTGCTGGTGATGCTGATAATTCCTTCTGGGAGCGTTCACCCTCTTCTCTTGTATAACAACATTGGTATCCCCCTCTTTCTTCTTTGTAAACCCATAAGCTAGCTTTTTCATACTTCCGGATCCTTCACCCTTTGTCAAACGGCCTTCTTTTACTGCCTCTTCTAGGCGGACACCCATTCCTACCATCTCTTTATAATCACTCGGGGCACTTGCTACCATTCTTTCGTAGTAGAAAGCGCCTAGCGTATTTAGAAAATTTTTAGTCATTTCCTTCTCCTCCATGGGAGGAATCACTTGTGCAGCCACTTCGCGCCATCTATGCGCATACTCTTTGAATGATTCTCTGTCTTTCTGAACCATGGCCCTAAGCTGGTCACGATCGGGTGCCATGTCCACATTGTACTTGTATTGTTTTATGAATGCTTCTCCAAAATCATTAAAGGTATGAATGTTGGCGTTATCTAAACTCATGTACCATTTCAACGCTACGCCGGTTAGGATATCTTGGAAAAAGTGAATCAGCAGACACTGATCATCGGTGTGGGTAGACATTCTCCTTACATACATCACCAAGTGAGCACGAGGGCAAGTGTTTCCCTTGTACTTCTCAAACTCCGGGACCTTAAACTTAGAAGGCACTTTGACATTCGGGACCAAACATAGCTCATTCACATTCTGTCCAAATAACTCTTTTCCCATAAGAGCCTTCATCTCTCTTTGCATTCTATCAAACTGTTCTTGGAAATCATCCATTCTGTCAAAAAGACCCAAGTCTTCACTCGGCGGAGGGAAAGGACGACACATATCTTCATTAACAATCAGAACCAGATTCACCGAAGGAGGTGCAACAGGAATAGTATGCACCACAGAAGGTGTGGTAGTAACAACATTTGGAACCATTGGAGCATCTTGGGGGCCCAAATTGAAACCTTCAGATGCAAAATTCTCTGGCATTCCCCACGGGTAACCCTGAGGCATACGGTTTTGAACAACAGTCGGAGTAGCGGATACTGGAAAAAAAGGAACTTCAGCATTTGCCCTTGTTGGTTGAGGTTGAACACTCGGTGGCTGATTCTGAGCAACCACCAAAGCTTCCATCAGAGTAGTCAAATTGGCCAATCCGACCTTCAAAGCAGAAACTTCTTCATGCAGCTCGCGATTCTCCTGTTCTAAATTGTCCATCTTCTTTTTGGAATTAGCCCGAGTGTTGTAGTGATGAGTCATCTTACTAAACGAAGCAAAAAGTCGGGTAAGACACCTGGACATGCATAGTAAATGCAAGAAATATGTGCAATATGATGCATGATATGCAATGCGTGTGATTTTTATCGTTTAAAATTTCAAGGGATTTAACGTTTATAGACATATTGCAAACATCAAAATAACAAAGCCTTTGAAATACTAAATTTTTTTATTATAATAACTTCAAAATGGATTACAAGTTTCAGTGATCCCAAGTACAAGATGAAAATACAATCTAAAATCCTGAGAAAAAGAACTGATGGAGATCAATTTGTACGCTGGCGCTTCCCTGTGAGCCTGGCAATCTGAGCTCTCAACCTCTGCTTTTCCTCCACATGTCTGATGAAAACCTCCTTCCAATCATCTGAATCAGGAAGTGAACGACCTGCACCTGTTTGAGGCTCAGGGGAAAATAAATCCCCTTGCCTCTCCATAGACTCCACCGCTCGACTCTCAAGGATCTCGATCAAATCGTCTTTCTCCTTCAGGTCTGCTTTATAGGAACTCTCTAAAGTTTGGAACTTGTTCTTCCAAGCATCCCTTTCCTGTTGCATCCTAACCAAAGCAAGCTGCAACTCTTCTAGATCATCCGATAAAGGAGGAGTGGTCTTTACAAACAGATCAGGCATGGGTGTATCTTGAGTATACGGCATCTTCAACTGGATAGCTCTCGATCGAACCCACTGAAGATATGGCTCCAAAGAAACAGCACCCCTAGGTCCCAAATCTTTCCTACCTTTCTTATGAATGTGACGCCAGGCTTTCGCAATCTTCTCCCTAGCTTCCCTGTGGTCTTCTCCTTCCTTCAGAAAGAAACTACTCAAATGAATACTGTTTGGTTTATCCCTCATCGGATAACCAAGTTGTCGCCACACAAGAACAGGGTTATAGTTGATTCCTCCCTTTGTACCAAGAAGAGGTACATTAGGAAAACTACCACAACTGTCAATAATCTCTATATCCTGATAAGCTCGATGATACCAATCAATATCCGAGTGATTAAGTGCCATGATCTTAGGAGCCCAACGAGTTTCCTTCTTGACATCCCAAAAAGAATCAGACTAAGGCATATGAGAGATGAACAACCAGTACAACAAAGGCGTGCAACAAATAATCATTCCCTCATGATAGGAACTCCGAAGATGAAGAGAGTAATAAGCATCACCCAACAGTGTAGGAACTGGGTTTCCAATCATGAAAATCCTAATAGCGTTAATGTCGACAAACTTGTCCATATTAGGAAATAAGAATAATCCATAAGCAAGTAAAGAAAAAATGGCCTCAAAAGCAATCGTACTCTTCATTCTGGCAAAGTAACGAGCTTTCTCAAATAAGAACTGAACTGATAATCCTCTAATCCCTCCTTTAGTAGTCATATGAGCTTCCACCTCAGACTTCCCCAGATGAATCAAAGCAGCAATCTCATGTGGTTTTGGCTCACCCACTAAACCAGTAAAAGGAACACGATCGGTAATAGGTAAATCCAATAGATAGGAATACTCCTCCAGTGTAGGCATCAGCTGATAATCGGGAAAAGTAAAGCAGTGATACAACGAATCATAGAATTGGACCAAGGTTGAGAGAAAACCCTCCTTCATCTTCAGCTTCATGAGAGGAATAATAGATCCATACTTCTTCCGAAAGTCTGCAGGACACTCAATCTCTGGAAATAGACTGATCATCTCATCTATCTTGGGATCCTTGAAACTGTATTTCCCGGTCTTTCTCTTTCCATAATCCATGGTTAATAGTACCTGAGATGTTCACAAATAGTCAACCTTTAAATCCCTTGAAATATTGTTTTCTTTCAAAAGATGCTTATGAGTGCATGGATGCATGATGCAACAATCACACACAATATCACACATATAGGATTCATAGGTTCAACATCACGAGTATGAGGTCTAAGGTACTACCCATAAGGTGTTGGTTTAAAAAGTTATCACCTGCCGAACAAGGTTCTAGAGGTTCCCAAAGTCTACATCCTTCCTTCGGATATTACCAACTTCCTGATTAACTCGGTAATTAGTAATATTCTCAAGAAAGACTCGTCCGAGCATAGTATCGCGTGATAAATACTTCTGGATTACTCCGTCATAGCTTCTGCACTACACCTAAAAGGCCAAGATGGGTTAGGTATTCTACGGTCCTCAGTTTCAGCAGGCTCCCAGTTCGAAAGCAGTATGTCTTCCCGATTACCCGGTAAACGACACTACAGTCAAAGGGGCCTCCACTGAGTGGGGGATCTCACGCCTCCTTTTTTGGGATTACTCCCTCAAAGTTAACATGACTATACCGCCCGTCATATCTTAAAGTTTACCCAAGTCCGGGTATAGGACTTATGAGTAATCACCAAGCACCCTGAAAACCAGGAAAATCCAAACAAACAAATATACAACATAGAACACATAAACAACAATAGCACATATACATATATAAAAAAAGACAGGCTTAACCCACTTAGGGATGGACCAGTGAAGTCGCCATTTTTCTGTAGCGGTAGAAATGTTCAAGACTAAGCCATTGATTTGACTAGACTTTATACAAATCAAAATAAAATCGCCACCGCGCTTTATTGTTTCCAAAGGAATGGGAAAAGAGCGAATAACCCAAAAAAAGGGGAAAATATTCAAGGTAAGGGGGGTTGGTTATGCAAAGGGAAGGTATTATCACCCTAAACATCTACGGTACTCCGCAGGAGCCTCTTTGTAAAATCTGTATATTTTGGCTATAAAAATATGTTATATATAAAATGAATGGTGGAGGTGAGAAAAGAAATATATTATTTTATGATTTTTGCACCCCCCGTGGTTGCGAACCTTTAGTACCTACGTACCACCTTTTGTGCAATAGGGGATCAGGGTACACGTAGTTCCTCTTTGTAAAAGTTTGAAACGCAAGTGTGTTGGTTAATTTTAAGAGATAATACATCATCGTCATTGTCCGTGTGGAAAACATACTTACTACCCACAATCATGAGAAAGGAGAATTTGCATCATCTCAAAGTAGAGGATATGGCTTGGATTTTAAAATCAACAATGCCTCACTCAACACCCAAGTTGAAAATATCTCTCTTTACTACATAATGTAGAAGTATATTGTATTTGCATCACTACAAGGATTGACAAAAGTCTAATCTTTTTTGAGAAAAGTTTAAAGATAAAAGCCAAAGTGGCAAAATGGTTTGAAATGAGATTAATTGGCTTTTAGTCTTCTCACAAAAATGTCTAGGTATTATTAAATTGATTGAAGTTTATTGATGAAAATGTTTTGAAAATGCATGGACCTAGGTCCAAGTTTATTATGAAAGTGGTTCAAGTTTAGAAATAAGAAGGGTTTTCAAAAGGAGGGAGAAGATTTTTTTGAAATTAAATAAAATGGGAGGAGAAGAAGAGGCTATCCTAAAGCATAAGGTAAAAGCTAAGGATAAGGACAATCTAACCAACAAGAAGCCAAAACTTGACATTTATGAGCCAAGATAAAATTCCCATTCTTTAGATTGAAACCAAGCAAGCAAAGATACTAGACCTCTTCAAATGTATTAAGTCTTCTCAAAAATTGGACAGAGTAACGGCTGTATGCGGGTGAATTCCAGATTACAAAGCCAAGAGTGTAATCACAAAAAAACTTGCACATAAAAACAAACAAGCAACCCAATGTATTGAGGTAAACCTCAAGAGCTCCAGACAAAATAATCAGATAGGATCATAAGGTATCCAAGATAGGCCAAGGTTTCTAATCCTAAGTCCAAGAAAAAGTCCACTGCTCCATCATGCCAAGGATAGTAACCAAATAGTCCAAGTTCCATTAAGAGTTTTTTAGGGTTTAAGTTGGTTATTAAGTATCTTAAGAAAAGGAAAAAGAAAAGCTCAAGTGAGAAAAGTGAAAATGACAAGAAAATAAATGCTCAAGTGAGCAAAGATGAAAATAACATGAAATGTAAATGCTAAAAGTAAATAGTTCATAAAGCATAAAAGAGTAAAAAAACATAAAAAATAAAGCAAGTTAATAATTAGTGGTTAGTTAGATGACCATATTAAAACTTGCATTTGGAACTCATTAGAGGAATGGTAGAACCAAAGCCTCCACACAACAAGTTGCATTTGCTTTTTGTCAAGTATATTATCCATTTTGGAATTCCCATAAGTACCATTTAATGATCAACGATGTTTAAGTGATCCGCGTTGACCAAAGGTGTTGTAGATCCATTAGAGGATTGGTAGAACCAAAGCCTCCACACAATGAATCTCAAGGTTATTGGATCAAAGAGATTAAATTAACATACTTGGGCTTGCAATCATAAGTTTGGGCCACGAATGATCATTTATTCGAATCAGGACAAACTTTAACGCTATGTTAAGCAATCGTAAGTGGACTTATATAGAAGTCGCACCTATTTTGAGGTCGGTCAATAGCAATCTATGCACCATATGTTTTGATATATAATATAGGGATCATGCTCCAACAACATTTAGTGCAAGAAGAAGGGGATGAGATGAAGAAGGATTAGGGTAAAAAGATGAATAAACCACTTTTGATTTAAAAATTTAATCAAACTATTATTAAAATCATTCATCCATTTTGGTGGAGTTGAACTCAACACCCAAGATCCAGTGATGTTAATAAAGTCATGATCAAAAAATCAACTCAAGACAGCCAGAAAATAATCACAAAATAATAATATATTTAATATATACATTTAAGGGTTAAAATTAATCAATAAATAAAAAATAAAACCATAGAAAAATCAGAAAGGGGTCCAAATATTTTTATAAAAGTTTTGGGAATTTTTAAAAGTCAGAAATTATTTTTAAAAATTAAAATAAATGGGTAAAATAGATAAAAATAGTGAAAAATAGTAAAGTCAGAAACAAAAATAAAATAAAGTCACCAATATTTGTCACAATGTCATTGGATCATTCCATAATTTTTTCAGAATTAAAAAATGTGCAAAAGTATTTTTAAAATTTTTAAATAAATCAAATAAATGTAAATTTCATAAAAAATTCCAAAACAAAAAAATAAATTGTGAAAAAATAAAAATTAGAAAGAGAATAATCAAAAATATTTTTCATAATTTTTTCAGATTTTTTGGACTAAAAATGAATTTTCTATGATTTTTTGAAATTTAAAACAATTAAAATATAAAAATCAGAAAAATAAAATAAAAGAAAAATATGTGGACCATTGGATGAGATTCAAAACGCGTTAGTAATCAAATCCAAAGGATCTGGCGTGTTGTGCATATCATGGTCTTTACTGAATAAAGCACTGAATCAAATGTAAAATCAGAAATTCAAAAAAAAAACAAATGGCACGCTTTCATTGGTTAGAAGGTGACACGTTGGTCATCTTCAACCTCCAGCCTCACGAATTGCAGGTCTCTCAAACTGTAAAATTAGAAGCTCAAACCTATGCCATTCGTTTCGTCTCTTCAAGACGGAGACAACCATACCCTCACGTCATTTTTATATAAACTGTAACTCAAGGAATTTGGAAAGAAAGTTTTGAAAGGGGATTTGAAAATACATGGTCCAAACGTGTTTCCAGAAGGAAGTAACCATTGAAACTAAAACCAGGGCAATGAGAGCAACACAGTGATACCAAAGTTTTGAAGAATTGATGAAGGAATATACCTATTGAAGTTGAGTTGCAGAGCTCTGAAACAGGACTTCTATGGAGCAATGTAGGGAACGATTCATGAATGTAATGGTATGGTTAGATTCACAGAAGATCAAGGAAGGTGGATTGATGGAGAAAATGGATTGAAAAAGGCTTGAGAATAGAATTCGAAGTAGCTGAATTCTGAGTTGTGAAGCAAGTTTGGCAGGGTGATTATGGCTATCTAAGCTTGGGAATTTGAATGGGGAATGACCCTCTATTTATAGGGAATCAAATGGAATGCTCAAGCGTGTGGAATGATGCAAATTGGAGGGAAATCGTGTGAACCTGATACACGAGCAAGGTGTGATCTGATTTGCATCAAAACTCATTAAATCCTTGCGTTTCAAGGCTCTAATCCACTTTGGAAACTTGGTTAAACATGTTTAGACCACAAACGCGTGCTAATTTGATGTTTAAAGGCCAAAACATTGATTTCAAGTTCTGACTCATGGTGAAACTTCAATTCCAAGTTACCAAGTTCAATCCAATGGCATTTCCACCTCAAGGGATCTTAGGGAAAGATTCTTGATGCTTTGGAAAGATGATGTTACAAGCTTTGTAATGAAAAAAGAATGGAATCAAATGGATGCTTGCGCTGAAAGTTACATGGAGTCAAAGTTGAAGAAAAAGAGTTAACTTTCCATACTTAGAAATAGTTCAAAATCTTCTTTAAAAATGACTTATAATCTCTTGCTTCCAAACATGGCCTTGCACCTAGAATTTTCTTTTGACCCAAAAATATGGAATGAAGTAGACCTCTTGAGTGACATTTTGCAATTTGAACCACACAAAATCTCCAAAAATTGAGCAAGTTATGACTTGTTGAAGTTGGCCAAAATATCATGAAATGACCTATAATATTTTGCATTCTTAAGGCAACTTCCATACATTTTCTTACTTTTCACATAAAATAAGGCATGAAGTACACATCCTTAGGATCATCATGGAAACGGAATGGGCTCAAGGTGATAAAAATTGACCAAGTTATGACCATTTGAAGTTACATATGGAAAAATTGGGGATTCATCTGGGTGACTTGTAATCTTTCTTCTTCACCAAGTTTCTTCCACATGAAAACTCCTTGGAACTTTTGAAGTGATTTGTTGATAACTCTTTGAGGATAATAATGTTTTTGTAATCACTCAAAAATACCAAAAGATGAGCAAGATATGCCCCTTTGAAGTCCAAAACCCTAGCCTCTAAATCAAGAGAAAGCTTGGTGGAACCTTGCCATGTTTGAACAAACTTTTGTGCCAATACTCTCCCTTTTTAAATAGAAATTGTTGAGGATGATGATGAGGACTCATGTCCACAAAAACTACTTCTATACCAACTTCAAAACAACTTCATGGGTGAGGTTTGAATCTCTCAAGCTTTGACCAGGGCATGGAAATAAACTCATGAACCCCTGATGCAACTTGCTAGACCTCATTGTTTTTACCTACATTATTAGCAAGTAAGACAAACCAATATTGAATTTTGTTAATTAGAGAAAAAAATCAAAGCAAAATATCCATGAACACAAGAGAAAACAAGTTAAGGTGCCTGGTAACTCCTCATAGAGCAAAGCTAAAGATAAGTAGAAGAACCAAAAGCCCTAATGTGATTTTGTGGTGATTTAAACAAAATGGTATGATGAAGGGATCTTAGGGTCAAAAATTGGGGTACAACAATATTCTGAAGGAGTCTTTTGATTGGCATAAACAATGCTCTTCGATTAGCATTATAGCCAAGCCTTTCGATTGACATTCCAAATGCTTCGATTGGCATGATGGCCAGACCTTTCGATTGGCATCTCTAAAATGCCCTTCGATTGGCATCTACAAAATGCCTTTCGATTGGCATCTCCAAAATGTCTTTCGATTGGCATCTACATAGCGCCCTTCGATTGGCATTTCAACAAGGCCTTCGATTGGTATGGACAAAGGCCCTTTGATTGGCATTCCAAAAGGTCCATTCGAAGAAGCTTTCAAAGGGTCCATTCGAAGAACATGCAAAGGTCCATTCGAAAAAGCTTTCAAAGGGTCCATTCGAAGAACATGCAAAGGTCCATTCGAAGAAGCTTTCAAAGGGTCCATTTGAATAACATGCAAAGGTCCATTCGAAGAAGCTTTCAAAGGGTCCATTCGAAGAACATGCAAAGGTTCATTTGAAGAAGCTTTCAAAGGATCCATTCGAAGAACATGCAAAGGTCCATTCGAAGAAGCTTTCAAAGGGTCCATTAGAAGAACATGTAAAGGTCCATTTGAAGAAGCCATCAGCCCCTTCGAAAGGGTGCATTCGAAGGCCAGTTACATATCATTCAAAGTTCAAAAAAAGGGACAAGATCCCATGTGTTTGGCCAATGTTACAAATTCTCATTCATGGCTTTCAAACACACAATCAAGGCTATTTAAACCTTTGCCTTCTTTTCCCCTATGCCCCCTATATATAAAGAGATCAAAAGTGTTGCAAAGGGGATGAAAAAAAAGATTGGAGAGACGCTGCCCACAAAATCCATCAAAGGTTGTCAAAATTTTCCAAGCCAAAGCCACCCTTCAACGAAAATATCCAAGCCCAGAAGTTCCAAATCGAAGGTGCCCACATCCAGAGTGCTCCCAATCAAAATACATTTTTTGCAGGCATCCCCATTCCAAAAGAATACCAGATTCGAATCCACACCCATCACCACAGACTCATACCCCACCGTTGGTAAGGGAAATGTAAGGAATCAAATTCTATACCTACTTTGCACATCATAGTCATTATATTTTTCATTCATGATCGAAGGATCTGGGTGTGGTACCCAGGCCCGTATTGGTTTTCTTTTGCTTCTAACACCTGTTGCAAATCCAGCATAAATAAGGCCACAACACGCATGATCGAAAGACCTGGGCTTAGCACCCAGGTCATGCTTTTCGTTTTTGCTAGCATACTTTTACAGATTCATTGTCCTTATAGCATCCATCCCTGGATCGAAAGACAATCATCTCTCCCTGGGTCGAAGGACACCCATCCCTCCTGGATCGAAAACTTCATCTATCTCCAAATCGAAAGTCAACATTCTCTGAATAGAAGCCCCCACCTTTCCCTGCAATCGAAGGGTGCCTCCATTTGTATTTTTACTTTTTTGTTCATTTCTCTATTGACTTATTTTTATTTTAATATTAAAATAAAAAATCACTAAAAAAACATTAGGCTTGACTTTTTACATGAAATTAATTTTTTCAATTAATTATGTAATTATTTTAGCATCTTTTTCTTAAAATTAAAATTAAATAGACTTAGGCTTTATTTTCTTTTATACCAAAAACAACAAAATGATTTCTTTTCTTTAGAATTTTTAGACGTCTTCTCTATTTCACGCACGTTTATTTAATTCCATATTTTTACTATTATTGTATCTGTTTACTGGGTGTAATAGATAAATTAGGATATTTACTGCTTTATTCCCCATTATCCTTGTATAATGTAAATTCCCTCCCCGAAGCATTATAATAGCGTAGGACCTCTATTTTTTGCATTTTCTTTTACTGCTTTTCATATTAACTGCTAGTAACTAGACATGTATGACAAAGACTGAAATCAAACGCTATCAAACTTAATAAAAAAACAAAAATAACTGAAACACAACACAATTGCACACAAGAACCTCTAAGGTATGCCCACTTTGGTTGCCTTTAAAAAACAGTCATGAGGCAGGAATGCGTTAACAAAGACCCGTAAAATCAAAAAATCATAGTCCCTCGATGACCCTACAGTTGCCTTCTCGGTAAATGATCTAGTCCCTAAAACAGAATTGCTAAAGCATCTCCATAAAATTGCCTTCATGACTGTAACGTCCCTTCGATGTCCCTTAACATCCAACAACAAGGATACCTACTCACTAATAGTAGGATAGCACTGTCTAAAGGAAAATAGGAAAAGAACGACCCTTTTCGAGTAACAAAGTAGATAGCTGTTAGAAGTTTGCTCAACTTTTTTTTTGCACTTACACAGAAAAACAACTTTTCGATAAACGTTTCAAAACACTTTGTATATGTTCTCTACTATCCCGAGAAACATTACAAAGTTCACCATACTAAGGCGTTTTCAAATTATTTTCAAACACAAAGCACAAAAGCATCTTGAAAAATGAGCAAACCTCTAAGAGCCTGTGGAAAACCTCAGATGGAAAGGATGCTAACACCTTCCCTTTCCATAATCTATCCCCCTTACTCAAAAAACATCTCAAAAAGGTCTTTTTCTGTTCTTTTCACCCTTTCTTTTGTTGGATAAAAGAAAATACGGTGACGTCTCTTGCTTACCGCACATTTGTAAACAAAAAACGCAAAACTAGTATATAATTGTCGGTTCTGCCACCATATCACAGAACTTAGGAGAAATTTTGTTTTGTCTGCAATATGGCCCTCAAGACTTTTGAACCTTGTTAACGTGGAAATAAGAGAGGTTTTGACTTGGTCCAATAAGCAAGTTCATGTTTGCTTAAGAATTCAAGTTCAAATGACATTTGCAAATATTAAGATTTTATCTAAAGATTAAAGATTCAAACCACCGTTTTTTCCATACCAGTTTCAACATTCATCCTCATTCAAGACTAAAAATTCTACAAAGTTTACAAGTTTACAAGGTTCTTGCAAGGGACTCTTACATCCAAATATGAACTTTCTCTAAAGTTTTGTTACAAACATAATTCAATTCCTAAGCATTCTAAATACTAAGATACCCCATGGGATTCTATTTGCTAGAGATTCAAATTCTTCACTTCTTCAAATTTCCTCCAATCCTTTCTATGGCTAACCACAGTTTCCTTCCACCCTTGTCAACTATCCATCATCAATCATCAATTTGCTTTTCCATTTCCATCATCAATCATCACATGAAACAAGAAAAGAGAAATAGTTAGTACAATCATCAAAACTTGAACAACAAACAAGATTTTTCAAAGAACTATTCCAATTTCATCATTAGGGTTTTGTTTAAGGAATCAGATTAAAGGGTTGTTTCTCAATCATGTTCATATGCCAAAAAGCCTCATATAAAATTGGATTTAATCATAGGCCTAGGTCTATTGCAAATCACAAATAAATTGGTTCATAATAGACAAATTCAAAGAGGTTCAAAATAGAATTCCAATCACAGTTCTAGCCCAATAGAAAAGTAAAAAAATCACAAGACCAACCTAGTTACAGCAAGTCAAAATATCACAAATTCAAGCCCAACAAAAGCCTCAATATTTTACAAACAGAATCAGATTCAAGTATCAATCACATGCCAAGTTTCACCTTTACTAAAAATCACAAATAAATTGGTTCACAGTGAGACAAAATCAAAGAGAAAAACTCAGAAAAAGGTTCATCATAGTCAGAACTGTCAAACAAAAAGCATCACAGAAAACCAGAATTCACAAAGCCAACAAGAAACAAGTACAAACTCATGTACTGCACAAGTACAAAAAATCAAAGCCAGTAAGTAACAAGTACAGAAAATCAAAACAAGTACGAGCTCAATACAGAAAATCTGAGCCAGCAAGCAACATGGCCAACAAGTAATAGGTATAGCATAACAAAATCCAGTAAACAACAAGTACAGAAAATCATAAGTCCTTGGCAAAAAGAAAAGGCTCAAGACCTGTTATCACAAGTCAATTTCAACAGCAAACCCTAAGGCTGTTCTCTCCCATCAAAGTTAAACCCTTCAAAAAATGGTTCACAAAGTTCACAACATATACATATACAGACATAGTTCAGACAACAGGAAGTGGCAGAAACAGAGGCCCCAACAGAAACAATTCCCAAACCCTTCAAAAGCGTTCAGAGAGAAAGAAAAGAGAGATTATTATTCATATCGCAGAAACAGAGCCACAACAAGAACAAAACAGAAAACCTAGTTTTGTTTATCATTTTCCCCTCACAAACCCTTCAGAATTATAGGAGAAAAACACATAATCGTGAACGAAAAGAAGAAAAGGAAGATATTTCATAACATAAATCAGAAAAATCTCACTGGAAAGAATATCTGAGCGCCAGGGTTTCGTTCCCTCCCTTTTAAGATCTACTCAAAACTGCGTACCATCTGCAAAATCAAGCCAGAGATTAGCAAAGAGGAGAACGAGACGAAGCTAAAGATGTAAAAAAATCACGAATCAGAGCCAAGACGTTGTGAGAACCGTCGTCTGCCGCCGCTAGGGAGATTTTCGGCGAGCTCAAGAAGACAGAGGAGAACGAGAGAACACAGAGAAAAAGAGAGATAAGTGTTTCTTTGTTTTAATGAAAATGAAGTTTTAATTCTATTTTTGTTACATTTTGTTTTTTAACTCAATTAATCTGGCGGTGACACTTGTCACCGCCCTTGTGGTCACGGGCTGAATTCCATGCAAGCATCCCACCATAGCTATCATGCGCCTTCACTCAATATCACTTGATCAACATCAAACTCCCAAGACACGCTGCCACATGATGCACCACCACAACCCAGACGTACAGGATCCAATATTAGAAGCTTATTGGGCCTAAATTGTTTTGAATTCTCACCCCTTTTTTTATACACTGCGCAGGCCCAAATGACAATTTCTTTACCACAAACATTTTTTTCTTTTTTGATTTCAACAAAAAAAAAGACATGGGCCTGTTTTCTATTTCTAACACCCTTTTTTTACTTTTAACACCCAGGCCGAATTATTTTATTTCTTTTTATCTTTTCTTTATTTTTCATTTATTTATTTATTTTACCTAAGCCAAAAAATACCAAAAATATTATTTTCTTAAATAATTAAATAAAAAATATTTTTTCATAAATATTTTTGTTAATTAAATTAAACTTTATTATTTTTCTTTTACAAATTAATACTAACATTCATACTATTTTCTAAACAAAATTACCTTAGATTTAGGTTTATTTTCTTCTTAAAGTTAAGTAACTTAGATTTTAGGTTTTGTTAAACAGTTAATTGACTTTTCTTGTAGTTAAATTAATTAGCTTAGTTAGGTTAATCTCTAAACCTTTTCATCAAAAAACCCACAAAAAAACATTTTCTTTTCACTTTCCATTTCTTTGCGCATTTTTATTATTTCGCATTTGCAATTTATGTAATTGTCAAAGTCTTGTAATAGTA
Organism: Vicia faba; assembly: GCA_948472305.1. Classification (NCBI taxonomy): domain Eukaryota; kingdom Viridiplantae; phylum Streptophyta; class Magnoliopsida; order Fabales; family Fabaceae; genus Vicia; species Vicia faba. The sequence continues at coordinate 1,175,704,395 of OX451739.1, read as the reverse complement.
ATTAGGTTTTATTTGTCATCTCCATTTGTAAATTTGTATCCCCCATTCCCAAAAGTATTGAAATAGCGTAGGACATTTTAATTCCGCAATTTATCGCTTTCCATATTATTGCTAGTAATTAGGGTTTGTATGGAAAGACTTAAAATCAAACATTATATAACCCTAATTCAAAGATAAAAATAATTGAATCAGACACACTTTGCACACATGCACCTCTAGGGTAACCCACACTTGTTGCCTCAGATAAAAACAATCATGTCCCTTGAACGTGGGATGTTTTAGCAAAGACCCTCGATTTAAAGATCATAGTCCCTCGACGACCCTCCAATGTTGCCTTCGGTAAATGATCTTAGTCCCTTATGAAAATTGCTAAAACATATTACAAGTTGCCTTCTATAATTATTTGATGACCCATGCCCATCCCTCACATCCAATGATATGGCTTTCTATCAACCAATGGTAAAGTAGCACTATCTAAAGGAGGAGGAAAAGAACAAAGACTTTTTTGAGTAGGTAGATTGCTCGTAATTTCTTTCACACAAACAAAACCATTTACACCTCACACTTTAAAAAAAACACTTTTCTAACAACATTTTGTATACATTCTCAACGATACGAGAATCATTACAAAATGGCGTTACATTGGCATTTTCAAAAATATTTCCAAAACACTTCCGTTCAACTAATATTTTCAAAACCAACACTTTGTATGCATTCTCAACGATGCGATATTTATTGCAAATTTTTCCGTACGAAGGCATTTTCAAAATATTTTCAAACTTACACAAAATACAAAGCATTTCAAAGTGAGCTAGCAATTAAGAGCCCGTAGATAACTACAGATGAGAAGGGTGTTAACACCTTCCCTTTTCATAAACTACCCCCCGAACTCAAGAAAATTCTCAAAAGGTATTTCCTATTCTGTTCACCCTTTCCTTTATTAGATAAAATAAAAGTAGGTGGCAACTCTTGCTATCCGTAACATTTGCGATAAAACGCAAAACACCAAGTCATTTTTCCCACCATATTACAGAACAGGCGACTCTGTTGGGGAGAAAACTAAAAGTGAGGTTACCTTAAGAGCTAGATCACCTTTATTTGCTTTACTTGTTTGCTTTGTTTGCTTTACATTTTTTGGTTATGTTTGGGTTTATTTCTTATATAGATCCTATACCTGGATCTGGGGTATATTAGTTAAGTAGCAATAGATCATGGGGACTATGCAGCGTATACCGACATGGTTGAAGCGATGGTTATGCTAGTGTGACACATTTGTGGGTACCAGTGTCCCTTGAGTTAAATCAAGGAGAATATGGGGCCGCTGAGTGGTGTCCTGAAGCACTAACTGACCGTAGAACCTTAGTTGAACAACTTGGCAATTAGATAGTAGTGAGATAGCCATATTTGGTGCAATATTAAAGTTGGTTGATACTCGATACTGCACTCATTGTGATTAGACTTTCAGAATATTTTGGCCGCAAGAAAAGATTGATTGTGCTGAAATAATGCCCGATGAAGAAAGATTAATGATATTGAGATTCCTTAGAAACCGGTTACTTCTTTAGGATAGGTTGAACCAAATAAAACTTCAAGAGGGTACTTACATATAAACTCCATGCAAGCCTTTAAACCTAAGGCTAATTGTGTGACTTGGTTGAATTTATGATCTGACAACTTGAACTCCTTGTAGGGTTTGTCTGTATTCATTATCTAACAAACTTGAATTCCTTGCAGGATTTGTTTATAGTCATACTCCAATAACCTGGATTTTTTGCAAAACTTACTTGTTTTCACCACCTTACACTTTTTCTTGGTGCATAGTATATACATCATAACATCATACCATATCATTCTCACTGACCAACTCAAGGATCTCAAGGGGAAGTGATGCAGGTTATCATGAACCAGACGTTTAACAAGGGGCAGGGGGATTTATTTTCCTCTAACCAATAATTTCAAATACTAAATCATGTTATCTTGAGTCAAAGGATAGGACCCACTCGACATGGTGAGCTTGATTCTCGTAGAAGGACATTCAACGATACGAAGTTCTTCAATCAAAACGGCAGTCAGATTTGACTTAAAACACTTTCTTCTGTTTACCCTGCGAGACCCTTGAAAACATTACATCTGCATATCATGCATCATGTCATAAAAGGTTTTCCCTATACAGGTTTTCTTATACGCTTACTGTTTATTTCAATAAAAATGGCTCTCGAACATACCATCAGAAATCTCCAAGTTCAAGATGCTCAGTTCAAAGAAATGTTTCTGAACCTATACAAGGGGAAAGAAGAATTGAAGGCACTCCTCACTGAGAGCATGGGCTAGAAGATCCTGAAGACAATAAGGATAACCCGTTAGAGCAATTGCAAGACGAGATGGCAACGATGAGAATTCAGATGATGGGATAGATGGCTCTTATCCAAAACTTAGCTCGGGGACAAGAGGAGTTGAGAACTCTCATCAGTGAACTTCATCAAGACAAATATAACCGTATGGGACAAACGAATAGAATTGGGGATAAAGTCATTAGTCAACCTCCGAGGAGACAAGAAGAAGGCTTGGTTAAAAGTATGCCTTTCCGGATTGCTACTACATCGCAAGTCCAACAACGTCCTCGCCAACAACGACAGGGGAATCAATGTAAGTAGGATATACCCAAAAGACGATTTACCCAAATCAACATGTCATTGGCTCAAGCATTGCAACACATGTTGAAGGCCAAGTTGGTAACATTGAGAGATCCTCCTTAAAATACCAATACTTCTTCTTCTCGTCACAATCCTAATGTATGATGCGCATACCACTCCAACAGTCTTGGGCATGACACTGACAATTATTAGGCGTTGAAAAATTATATTCAGGATCTGATTGATGAAGGATTAATCAAGTTCATACAAGATGGTCAGATCGAGTTTTCTGTTATCCCCCAAATGCCGAGGCTGCAAGGCACACCATCTAAACTGACAAGTTCAGGCGGAGAAGCTCTTTTGTTCATTTGAATTTTTGTTTGTAATTTATCTAGTTGATTCAAACATTTATCTTTATGTCAGACTTTTGGTCATCCTCATTAATGCATTGCATATGTTTGTCTTGAACTAATCCATTTGTTTTCATTATACTTAAACTATGCTTTTACTTCCTTTTGTGATTTTCAACTCTCGATTTAAAGTTATAAACCTTTAGAGGCAGGATGACGAAAAATACCGTAATCTCTACAGTATACTCTTGAATAGATCTTACTAACGATGTACATGCGTTGTTTCAAATCCCAAATAGTGGAGTTATAAGGAAGATAATCCCTAGTAAACCCCTTTGAGCCTAAGAAGTAGAAGTTTTCTTTTTCGTATAAATTGAAACCTTTAATCATAAACTAGGGCAGGGTAGTTTCTCAGTTAATTCAAATATGTATTCAGTCGCAAGCTTTCACTTCATACACAATAAATAGCATCAGAGACGTCCTTCCAAATCAAAAGACAGTGATGGTTCCCCGTAAAATAGGCAGTCATTATCTTTCAAAAAAGAAAAGCCCGTTAAGTCAAAACCTATGAAGGAGACTTAAGAGAAAAAACGGGGGCATCCCACTAACTATAATCGCTAAAGAAATACTTCAGGAAAAAGGTAGGGATAATAAAATCAAAAAGAGGTCACTACAAATCCTCGACAACAGAAAAATGTTACAAAAATGACTGCCTTCTCAAGTAAACTTCCAATATCGAAACCATCACCAAAACATCATTCCAGACTCAATTGGAATCCAAACGGACAATTAACTGAGAGTAGGGGTGAAGAACATCACGGAGAACGAGTTGGGTACAAATAAACTTTAAGCCGTATCATTTGTTTCTTAAACTTTGAACCAGGCCATATTACAACCCTTAAAAGTCCTAGCTAAAGCATAGGTTAGTTTGAAAGCATACTATTACAAAAGGTATCCTAACTTCTGTAAGGCTTATTATAAATCCTGAGTTGAATTCATATCCTTACAAAATTCGATTGTTTATTAAAAAAGCATTTTCTAAAACTTCAAGACGGACATAAGCTTTGCATTTTAAATACCATTGTTTGCATATAACTAATTGTTCGACAATAGAGAAATTCGCACGACGAATATTTAATGAACGAAAATCCTCTCAAATGAGCAGAATCACTTCAGATGGAAAGACACTTCAAATGATAAACCTTCCATAAGATAGGGGAATAACATGTTATTGTCTAACTCATCTGGGGCAGTCAAATAAAAATTCAAAGAATCTCTCAAAAGTGATGAATAGCCAAGGGCAGATCTCCATCTGAATCACTTGGGGCATGTTACATTGATCAGGGGTTCCCGTAAAAACCACTTTGAAATCTAAACCTTCGGTATCATCAAATTTCTTATTTGTGCCAGTAGTATCAGATGGTGTCAGTATCATATCTTCGGATCCTCCCATGACAGTTTTTAGAAAAATGGTGAGAAAGATCAAAGACTATCGGAAACTTGATCAAAAATCTTCGGTATCATCAAATTGCTTATCTGTTCCAGTAGTATTAGATGGTGTCAGTACCATGTCTTCAAATCCTTCTATGACAGTTCTTAGAAAAATGCTGAGGAAGGTCAAAGACTGTCAGAAACTTGATCAAAAATCTTCGGTATCATAAAATTGCTTATATATGTTAATTGTATCAGATGGTGTCAATATTATGTCTTTGAATATTTCCATGATAGTTCTTAAAAAAATACTAAGGAAGGTCAAGACTATCATAAATTTGATCGAAAAAATTCAAACATCAGGTGCACCAGACTAACCCCAGAGGTAAACAAGCTTCCATATATGAAAGGTCACATGCAATCAAGCAAACATTTTCTGGTATTACTATAACACTTACTGCCATAGAGAGTAACAACTCTCCACACCCTATGAATACGGACATAGTTGGAAGATATTATGCATAAAAGAGACCCGCTAGGTTGACATACTTAGGAAAAAGTGAGGGCATCTTGGCGAACCAAAAGGGTTTGGGCAAAAATTAGGGATATATACATAAATATGGTACACCCGGAAAGTCGAAAACCTGAAAAGGTGGCTTGGGCAAAAAAGGGTATTCTGGTGGACTGAAAACCTGAAAAGACGGTCCAGGCAAAAGTTAGGGATTAAAGCGTACGACTATGTCCCGTTATCTCATCACTCATCTATCAGTAAAATATTTATCACTCTGATGAACATTTACCGAGGACTCTAGGAGATAGGAGAATGTTCAAGTCATCCCCACAGAGAAATCTCCACAGGATTATCCCCAGAGTCATCTTCACCAGCTCATCTTCAACAAAGATACATTCCTCGACAAGTCTAAAATGCCTTCAAACAGGAAGTGGGGTATCTTCAAGCTGATAACAAAGTCATACTCACCAGCAGACCCCCCTAGCGGATAAAGGAGCATGACCTTCTCCCCGACAATATCGCCCACCTATGGAGTTTCAATTAGTACAGTTCATGGAAATCATATTCCCTAACTAAGTTTGAAAACTATAAAACTCCTACAGATTTCTTCTCTTTAGCAAACTCAAATTCCCCAGGAGAGTTTGTTTCCTCAACAGAGCATGTCTCTGATAACATGGTTTATTTCCCCAACAGGGTTTATTTCCCCAATAAACTACAAATTCCCTAGCTAATCACTGACAAAATTCTTCTCCCCAGTAAAGTTACCATTATCCCAGAGACTTGTTGAAAAACCTGGAATCGAACCTGATGTCAGTTAAGAATTATCTTCCTCAAACGAGTCGGAAGGCTATCCATCTCTTTTATCCCCAGTCAGGGTGTATAAGAATTATCCTCCCCAAACGAGTCAGAAGTTTAACCATCTCTTTTATCCCCAATCAGGGTATATAAGAAATAAATTCCCCAGTAGAGCAACGGACGACCAATGCCCCTAAACTCTACTTCCCAAATAGAAATCAATACATCCTTTGCAGAGTTTCCTCAAACAAGTAAGCAGGAATACCTGGCTGAAGCATGCTATACAAGATTGAAGATACACATACTCTTCATCCCCAGCGATAGTCAGGGATTTATTTTCCCAAACAAAGATACCGCATGGGTTTACAAATACACTTCAACAAGCATCTTACACTCATCATGGAATATGCATACGAAATGTATATAGCACAATCTCATTTATTTTGAGAACATCATTACACAGTGCATTTCATACATCATGACATTGCATACAAGCTAACTCTTTACCTTTTTAGGAAAGATCGATCAACAGACGAATATCATCAACAATTTTTTAAATAGGTCCAAGATTAATTCCCGAAACAAGATAGGGCAACTATTTATGAGACCAGGTCAAAGATTAATTCCTGAAACAAGACGGGGAAACTATCTCAATGGCCAACAAAGAGAAAGTTCCAGATTAATTCTTGAAACAATACAGGGAAACTATCTGCGAAGAATAGATAAAGATTAATTCTTGAAACAAGACGGGGAGACTATCTTTATCACCAAAGGTATGAACTCCCGAAACAGGACGAGTTTACCAACAAACTGATTGTAGATCAATTCCCGAAACAAGACGGGGATACTATCTACATGATGAGCAGCTACTCAAACACCTTTCCCAGAGTTTCATTTTGGAAAGCAAGGTTCAGATACAGTCGGGCGAAGACTCATTCTGATCCATTTTAAGATACAGTCGAGCGAAGACTCATTATGATCCACTTTAAGATATAGTCGGGCATAGACAAATTCTAATATATTTTTCAGATACAATCAAGTAAAGACATCTCCTGGTTCAGTTTAAATCGCCTAAAGGTTTATTCTGATTCTTTTCCAGTAGACACTTTTTCTGGTTCAGTTTAAATCGACTAAAGATTTATTTTGATTATTTTCCAGTTAAAGACAAATACAAGATATCTGCTGGTTCAGTTTAAATCGACCAAAGGTTTATTATGATTATTTTCCATTAGACACTTTTTCTGGTTCAGTTTAAATCGACTAAAGATTTATTCTGATTCTTTTCCAGTTAAAGAGAAATACAAGATATCTGTTGGTTCAGTTTAAATCGCCTAAAGATTTATTCTGATTCTTTTCCAGTAGACACTTTTTTTGGTTCAGTTTAAATCGACTAAAGATTTATTCTAGTTCTTTTCCAGTTAAAGATAAATACAAGATATTTGTTGGTTCAGTTTAAATCGACCAAAGATTTATTCTGATAATTTTCCAGTTGACACTTTTTCTATTCAGTTTAAATCGACCAAAGATTTATTCTAATTCTTCTCTAGTTAAAGATAAATACAGACATCTGCTGGTTCAATTTAAATTGACCAAATATTTATTCTGATTATTTTCCGGTAGACACTTTTTCTAATTCAGTTTAAGTCACCTAAAGATTTATTATGATTCTTATCCAGTTAAAGACAAATTCAAGACATCTGATGGTTCAGTTTAAATCAGACAAATATTTATTCTGATTCTTTTCCGGTAGACACTTTTTGGTTTAGTTTAAGTCGCCTAAAGATTTATTCTGATGCTTATTCAGTTAAATATTTAAAAACATCTGCTCGCTCAGATTAAATCGACCAAAGATTTATTCTGATACTTCTCTCAGTAGACCTTTTTCTGGCTCAGAGTAAATCAACCAAAGATTTATTCTGATACTTCTCTCATTTAAAAGATTTAAAGATCTCTGTTGGCTCAGATTAAATCGACCAAAGATTTATTCTGATACTTCTCTCAATAGACCTTATTCTGGCTCAGATTAAATTAACTAAAGATTTATTCTGATACTTCTCTCAGTTAAAGATTTAAAGACATCTGCTGGTTCAAATTAAATCGACCAAAGATTTATTCTGATACTTCTCCCAGTAGACCTTTTTCTGGCTCATATCAAATCGACCAAAGATTTATTTTGATAATTCTCTCAGCTAAAGACTTAAAGACATCTGTTGGCTCAGATTAAATCGACTAAATATTTATTCTGATACTTCTCTAAATAGAATCTTATCCTTTACCTTGAAATTCAAACTTGAAAGTCAAGTTTAGTTTGAATTTGGATTTTATTTGGTTTGAAGCCTATTTCATTTTATCATCACTTGATATTATCCATTCTCACTACAAAATTCGTTACCACATCTTTCCTTTAAATTTTCATTCTAAGTGTTTTTTGGAACTTAGGAGAAAATTTGTTTTGTTTGCAATATGGCCCTCGATACTTTTTAACCTTGTTGATGTGGAAATAAGAGAGGTTTTGACTTGGTGCAATAATCAAATTCATGTTTTCTTAAGAATTCATGTTTTCTTAAGAACACTAGGGATTTTTGGACAGAGTTTCACAAGGTTTTCTTTACTAGAGTTTTTTGTTCCTCTTCTAGCAATTTTTTCTGGGTCTTTTTTCACGTCCCTTTTGATGGACAATGGTGTCCTATTTATAGGCAAGGCTTTATGGATTTTTGAACGTTAAATGGCGCCAATATTATGCAATAGAGGTTAACTTGTTTTTGAAGGAAGTTCATGAAAAGTTGTGATGATGGAAAGCTTTTCAGCCTAGGTTGGAACAGTAAGTGAGGATTAAGGAGAAGTGACACCTATAGGCGAAAAGTGGTGCATAAACCCATGCCTAAGCCTGCACAAAGGTGTTACCAAGCCACACGTGGAGAGACCCCTTGGATGAATGTTCAGAAGTGGTTGTGAGCATTAATGAGCATTAAATGGTGATGAGATTTGTCAAAATCCAAAATCTTGTAATAGGAGATTTTGTATCATTACCTAAAACCTGAGCCAGCAGTTCTGCTTCACCAAAAAAAAGAACAACATAAACTAAATTCTGACCTTGGCCTCTTGCTGCCTCAGCAAACTCTGAGAGTTTTCCAGTATGATCCTTTGATCTGCCTTTAAAGACTCTGGACTTAGTGATCCTGCTTCAGTATTTTACCCAATCTGCTGATCCCATTACATTCTGAAGGAGTTTCAGGCTTTGTTGCCTTCTTTACACTTCTCCAACAAACTCTGGCTAAACTTTTGTGTAACTGCTGAAAGCGCCATGTTCTGTTTAGAGATCACGTGTTGAACCACGTTTACAATCTCTGACTGAGTTGGTGTAGCTGCTGAAGAGCCACCCTCTGACTGAATGTTATGTGCTGAGCCAAATGTGCAACTTCTGACCATTTCTGCCTAGAGGTTGGTTCAGAAGCTCTGAGGTGCCATTTTCCTCTTAAGCACTTTTCCCTTTTTTAGGAAAATTCTAAGTATTTAGAATTTAACTTTTCCAAGGTAAAAGTTTTTACCTTTGAGCTTGCAAATGATCATTTTGCCCTTGTAAACTGTTTACTTGGAAAGGAATGATAATAAAGGGCTTGGATTTGTTTAAGAGAAAATATGAGAGTTCAGGATGAATTCCTGAAGGATGAGAGGGCAAATTTTGGGGTACAACAGTTGCCCCTGTTCAATCTTCTTGAACCTGAAGAGTTAGATTGGCAAATCTGCCTTTTGTGACTCGAAGGTAAGAGAGGATTGGACACTAGAGTGACCGTAAATTTTCACTCGTCAAAATGCAAGTTGAGGAAATTGGCTTAAAGATGCCATTTGGAGATGATAGAATATTTCTGGAGATGGGCTTAGAGATGCCATCCAAAGTGTTTGTTAAATATCAGTAGAATGAACATCAGAATGGTATCCGTATCTGGAACGTATCTGAGTTGTATCTGGAGATTGGATCTGTATGAGCAAAGGAATGACGTCCTTGTCTGGAGCATATCTAAGCTGTAACTGTATTTGATTATCGAATGAATATTAGAATAATTGTCGTGTCCGGAATGTATCTGTATTGTATCCGAAATATGAAATCATAATAAGTGACAGAAATACATCCGTGTCTGGAGTATCTCTGGTCTAGGGAATAGGTTTGAATGAGTGATATAATGGCAACCGTGTCTGGAGCGTATCTGGACTGTATCTGAAGTTGAGATTTGTATGAGTAGCAGAATGACTTCCGTTTCTGGAGTGTATCCGTACTGTAACTGGATGAGAAATAGAATAGCTTCGTGTCTGGAGCGTATCTAGTCTGTATCTGATTGTTGAAGTCTGAATGAGTAGCAGAATGACCGTCGTGTCTGGGGTGTATCCCTACTGTATCTTGACTTTGAAATTCTAAACGAGTAATAGAATGACCGCCGTGTTTGGGGTGTATCCATATTGTACCTGAATGAGAAATAGAATGGCTTCCGTGCCTGGAGCGTATCTAGTCTGTATCTGATTGCTGAAGTCTGAATGAGTAGCAGAATGACCGCCGTGTTTGGGGTGTATCCATATTGTGTCTTGACTTTGAAATTTTGAATGAGTAATAGAATGACCTCCGTGTATGGGGTGTATCCATACTGTATCTGAAATCTTTGAACATTTGTTAAAGGTAGCTTTCAATCTTATCTTGAAAAGGGTAAAATGTTAGCTAAAACACAAAGTTATGTTGTATGACATGTATGACGCAATAAAAATGTGTTCTATCAATGTTTATGATATATGAATGTAATGTATGCACATGTAAGCTGAGTAGCCGTCTTGTTTGAGGGAAATAAATCCTTGATAGTTGGAGATAATGAAATCTTTGACTACTGCTGGGGAAAATAAACCCTTGACTGTTGTTGGAGATTCAAAACCTTTGATTGTTGAGACTGAGAATGTACTTTGGACTACTGCTGAGGATTGAAAATCCTTGGTGACTTGTGGGGGATTAACAAGAGCCTTGATAACTTCTGCGGGACATGAGAATCCTTCATGACTTTCCTGGGAAATAAGGAAAGCTCTGACGATCCCTACTGGGGAATTAAAACCTGGGAGGCTTCAACTGGAGAGATTAGGACAAGAATCTTCGTTTTGCTGGGAAATAACTCTGTGGGGAAATGTTTGTCCTGTTGGAGAGTTTTTCCAAAAGCTTGGGTTGTATGCCACTCTACTTGGGGATAGGAGGAAGTTGGATAGTACTCCACCAGGGTTTAAGATTTGAAGTTTTGGATTCTGTTGGGGAAGAAAGTTTAAAGTATTCTGGCTCCGCTGGGGATTGGGAGTTTTAGAACCTTAGTCCTGAGGACGATATGTTTTTAACTCCACTGGGGATGTTGAACTTTAACTCCGCTGGGGATGTGTATTTCAAGGTTTTAGCTCCGTTGAGGATCTGAGTGACATACTGTAAGGGATTTCTTCCGGAATATCCTAAAGATGTTTTCCTATACTTTCGACCTATCAGTAATTATCCTTTCTTATTTCGTTTTATTTGTAAGCGGTGATTATATTCAAATGCATATGCTCATTTAACAAATCATTGGACGTTTTCAAATAAAACATAAGTGTAAAAAGAAAGAAAAGGCAAGCAAATTTCTGCACTTTGAAGTATCTTTGTATTAGCTTCGTAAGTATTTTTGTACAAAGGAGACAGTCATCCTAGTAATAGAATGTTATCGTAAAAATGAGAAAAATTTATACAAAGCGGGATGGCTATGTGTAACAATTCCATGGGATTCCCATTCTGCTTATAGCCTTCGTAACTCTGAGTATCTTGTCCATTCATTGTTTCGTCTGCAGATGATTGGATAGGTCAGAAGCTTGGATCTTGTCCGTGAAGAGATTGTCCTTAAAGTGATCTGACAAGGCATAGTCATACGCTTTAATTCGCTAACTTTTTCTTGGACCGCCCTTTCGGGTTTTTGATCCACCGGGAAACCCTTTTTTGCCCAAGTCCCCCTTTCGGGTTTTCAACTTGCCGGGTGTAAAATTTTTTTTATTTATCCCTAATTTTTGCTTGAACCGCCCTTTCGGGTTTTCGATTCACCAGGATGCCCATTTTTTCTCAAGTCGCCCTTTCGGGTTTTCAACTTGCCGGGTGTACATATTTTTTTATTTATCCCTAATTTTTTCCTGAACCGCCCTTTCGGGTTTTCGATTCACCGGGATGCCCATTTTTTCCCAAGTCGCCCTTTCGGGTTTTCAACTTGTCTGGTCATTTTATGCATAGTATCTTTTGACTATGTCTGCATTCGCAGGGTGCGGCAGGTCATCGCCGTCCATGGTGGTTAAGATCATTGCCCCACCATAAAAGATGTTTTTGATCACAAATGGTCCTTCATAAGTAGGAGTCCACTTGCCCCTGGGATCACTTTGCGGCAAGATTATCTACTTGATTACAAGATCTCCGACTTGATATACCTGACGTCTGACTTTCTTGTTGAAAGCCCTGATCATCCGTTTTTGATACGTCTGACCATGACAAACAACAGTAAGTCGCTTCTCGTCGATTAAGTTAAGTTGATCAAGTCAGGTTTGAATCCAATCGTCTTCACTTAAACCAACATCCTTCATAATCCTCAAGGAAGGAATCTGAACTTCCATAGGTAAAACAACCTCCATGCCATATACCAAAGAAAAGGGGGTTGCCCCAGTTGAAGTACGCCCCGTGGTACGATATCCATGTAGAGAAAACGGTAACATCTCATGCCAGTCCTTGTATGTGACTCTCATCTTTTGAATGATCTTCTTGATATTTTTGTTCGCAGCTTCAACAACATCGTTCATCTTTGGCCGATAGGGAGATGAGTTATGATGTTGAATTTTGAACTGCTCGCACAGAGCGGTGATCACAGTGTTATTCAGGTTTGTACCGTTGTCTGTGATGATCCTGTCGGGGATACCATACTGACATATGAGGTTCTGCTTGATGAACCGGGCAACCACATTCTTTGTAACGGAGGAGAAGGAAGCTGCTTCGACCCATTTGGTAAAGTAATCAATAGCCACCATGATGAAGCGATGTCCATTGGATGTCGTAGGCTTGATCTCTCCAATCATGTCGATACCCCACATCGCGAATGGCCAATGAGCTGTTAAGACATTGAGAGGAACTGGAGGAATATGTACCTTGTCAGCATAGACTTGGCATTTGTGACAAGTACAGGAGTACTGATGACAGTCAGCTTCCATGGTAGACCAGTAGTAGCCTGCCCTTAGAATCTTTTTAGCCATCGTATGTCCGCTCAAGTGGGTGCCAAATGTGCCACTATGCAATTCAGTCATGATCAGCTCGGCTTCAACTTTGTCCACACAACAAAGTAGAACACAATCATGGCTACGCTTATATAGGATACCATTGCTCAGGAAGAAATTGGCAGTAAATCTCCTTAAGAACTTTTTGTCGTTGACTGAAGCTCCTTCAGGGTATTCTCGAGTCTTGAGATACCTTTTGATTTCATGATACCAAGGTTGTTCCATTACTTCTTCGGTATTAATCTCATGACAGTGTACAGGTTCGTCCATTCGCTCGATGGTGATTTGGGGAGCCTCATTATCCCAGCTGAGTTTAAACATGGAAGACATTGTAGCCAGAGCATCTGCTAGCTGATTTTCTTCTCGCGGAAAGTGTTCGAAGGTGATCTGCTCGAAATGAGGTAACAATGTCAGGACATGTTCTTTGTATGGGATAAGATTAGGATGTTTAGTGTCCCACTCACTTTTGATTTGACTGATAACCAAATCTGAGTCCCCAAATACAATCATAGATTTGATTCCCAAGTCAATAGCAGCCTTGAGACCAAAGATACAAGCTTCATACTTGGCCATGTTGTTGGTGCAGCTGAAGCAGAGTCTAGCAGTGAAAGGTGTATGGCAACCTTCTGGAGAGATAAGTATCGTGCCAATACCGTTGCGAAGTGCATTTGAAGCACCATCAAAGTACAGGGTCCATCGGGATCCTTGTTCAGGTCCCTCATACGGTCCGTTACCTTTAATGTTGTCCAATGTCATAATATCCTCGTCAGGGAAGTCGAACCTCATAGATTGGAAATCTTCGACGGCTTGATGAGCTAGATGGTCAGCTAGTACACTCCCCTTTATAGCTTTTTGGGTTTTGTATTGGATATCATACTCAGTCAGGAATATCTTCCATCTAGCGATTCTTCCAGATAAAGCAGGCTTCTCGAAGATGTACCTGATCAGATCCATTTTGGAGATCAGTAGAATGGTAAGTGTCAACATATACTGCCTTAGCCGGCGAGTAGCCCATACCAAAGTGCAGCAAGTTTTCTCGAGCAGTGAGTAGCGAGTCTCACAGTCGGTAAACTTTTTGCTAAGGTAATAAATGGCATGCTCTTTTCGGCCAGACTCGTCATGTTGGCCTAGTACGCACCCCATTGAATTATCCAAAACAGTCAGATACATGATTAACGGCCTTCCTTCGACGGGTGGCATTAAGATAGGAGGTTCTAGCAAATACTCCTTGATTTTATCAAAAGTAGTTTGACAGTCATCATTCCGTTCAACCACCTGATCTTTCTTCAACAACTTGAAGATTGGCTCACAGGTACATGTTAGGTGAGAGATGAACCTTGCAATATAGTTTAATCGTCCCAAGAAACCTCTAACCTCCTTCTCAGTGCGGGGGGCAGGCATTTCTCGTATAGCTTTGACTTTGGCAGGATCAACCTCGATGCCTTTGTTACTGACGATGAATCCGAAAAGTTTACCAAACCTAACTCTGAAAGTGCACTTGCTAGGGTTCAGTTTGAGCTTATATTCCTTCAATCTGACAAATAGCTTTTGCAAATGGTCGAGGTGTTCTTCTTCTGTTTGTGAACGGGCTATCATGTCGTCTACGTAGACTTCAATTTCATGATGTATCATGTCATGAAACAAAGCTACCATGGCTCGTTGATAGGTTGCCCTGACATTCTTCAGTCCGAATGGCATCACTTTATAGCAGAAGGTACCCCACTGTGTAACAAAAGTAGTCTTCTCCATGTCTTCGGGAGCCATTTTGATCTGGTTGTATCCCGAGAATCCGTCCATGAAAGAGAATACCATGTGTTGAGTTGTGTTATCAACCAAGATGTCAATGTGTGGTAGTGGAAAATCATCTTTAGGGTTAGCCCTATTCAAGTCTCTGTAGTCCACACACACTCTGACTTTGCCGTCCTTCTTAGGTATGGGCACAATGTTAGCAACCCATTGTGGATAGGAAGTAACAGCCAGAAAGTCAGCATTGAACTACTTCATCACCTCAGCTTTGATCTTTTCGGACATGTCGGGCCTCATTCGGTGGACTTTCTGTTTGATTGGTGGACAGTCTTCTCTTGTAGGGAGACGGTGAACCACAATATCTGTATCCAGTCCCGACATATCTTCATAGGACCAGGCGAAGATCTCAATAAATTCATTCAACAGCTGAACTAAGCGTTCTTTGACACTTTGCTCCAGGTTGGCACCCACTTTAACCTCTTTTCTGTCTTCCTTTGTTCCCAAATTTATAGTCTCTAACAACTCTTCATGGGGCAGAATAGCCCTTTCTTCTTGTTGCAAAAGTCTAGCTAACTCTCCAGGCACTTCACATTCATCATTACCTTCGTACTCGGCGTGATTGACCAAATCCTCAGAGTCACTGAAGGCCAAAGCTGAATAGTCACCCATGGAATCCAGAGTGGATGGGTACCTGCATTTTGTAAGTGTGGGTGTGTGTATGGGATAGCCATCTCCTAAACAAAATAAAATGTAAAAGAGAAATAAAATGAGCACAAAAGTTTTTAGATGAAAACGTCCATGATTCATTAAAAATGGCATATGAAAATGAAGAATCAAAACCCTTACAAACGGACCTATATACCCAGGGTAAGGCATAAGGCGAAAAGAGTGTACGAATTTATTACAGACCAAACAGGAAATGTTCAAAATATAAATTACTGATTGATGAAAGTGATAGGAACAAAGTCTTTCACCTCCCAGTTGTTCAGTCCTCCTTCGATGGTTGGAAAGATCCAATCTTCAAAAGTGCTTTCTTCATCATCATTTTCTAAAGCATGAACTACATGATGAGTGATTTTCAGTGGTGGTCCTCCAGCCCGGGAGCGACGCACAGCTTTCTGGCTAGCAGCAGTGAAACCCAATCCACACTTATCTGTCTTGTGAGGAAAATCTGGTAGTTCACCCCATATGGTACTTCCTCCTTCCTTGATTACAGCCTCCGCATCTTTAAGGGATGACATCCGGGACACAGGCTTGGTAATGATGGGCACATCATTCATTTCTTTGGCTACTTCAACTTCAGGAGAAACCCCTTCAAAGTTTTGGAAAGGTGTTTCTACGAATTCACCATCTAACTCCACGTAACGGAAAGAGTTAAGGTGGCTTATCATATACTCCTCCTCACCATGAACTGTTATGATTTTACATTGGACTGGGTATTTGAGAATTTGGTGTAGAGAAGAAGTGACTGCCCCAGCATTGTGGATCCATGGCCTTCCCAACAAGCATGAATATGAAGGACGGATGTCCATCACATAAAATGTAGAGTTGAAAATTTTCGTTACCACCTTGATTGGGATGTCCACTTCTCCGTGAACCATCCACTTAGAACCGTCGAAGGCTCTAACAATGATATTACTGGGCTTTAGGGTCAAACCTTCACAGTCCAATATGTCCAATGCTTTCTTTGGTAGAACATTTAAAGATGAACCAGTATCAACCAGAACATGAGCAAGTGTGGTCCCTCTGCATTCTACCGAGACATGCAGGGTATCATTATGCTTTCTTCCCTTAGGGGTCAAATCAGCATCAGAGAAGCCAAGACCATTGTCGGCTGTAAGGCTAGCATCGCACTCTTGAAACTGATCTGCAGAAGTTTCTTGAGGCACGTGTGCCGTCTTCAGAAATTTGATCAAGGCCTTGGCATGAGCCTCGGAGCAGAGCAATAGAGCCATCATAGAGATTTTTGAAGGGGTTTGCCCCAGCTGCTCTACGACATCATAGTCGCTCTTCTTAATTATCTTTAAGATTTCCTCCATCTCCTTTTGGGTGGTCTCGGGGATAACCAAAGTCTGAGCCCTCGTCCTAACGGGCGCTTCTTGGATCCCCTTACCTTTATCGGCAGTAATAGCAGAGGCTATAGCTTCGGGAGCATCAATTTTTTCAATCACTGGACTTTGCACAGATATCTTGACAGGCACAAGAGCACTTGAGGGTACGAAGACTGCCCGTGGAGGAGCAATCTCCGGAGAGAAGATTCTTCCACTATGAGTTATCTTACTTGTCCCTGCAATATTCCCTATATCAGGAGTTTCTTCATCGGAATTTTCTTCGACTGATTCGATCTACTTAACACCATGGTAGAAGATCTCTCCTCCATAATTCCATGGTATTGTCTTGTTGTACTTATATGGGATAGGCCCCGACATGGTAATTTTCAACGGTACAAACTTAGGATCAGGCGTAATCTTAACAGGCCTTTTGCAGGTCTTGGAAAGATTGTTGGAAATGGTGATTATAGAAATGTCATTGATTGGAGTAACAAAGGTAATAGGAGTAACATGAGTGATAATAGCAACAAGAGTTTTCTGAAAGAGGATCTCTTGAGTATCCATCAGGCGTTGGATGCTTGATTTCAACAGTGGGCAGACGGATTGCAAGGTTGAACATAAGTAACAGTCTTTTTCACAGCCTGGGAATATCCCAGCTTTCAACAGATTCATTTTAATCATTGGCAACAGAGTCATTAGGTCATCAACAATGGTAACATGAAGATCTTCCCCAATTACATGGACATTATGACCATGTTTTGGCATAGGAGCGGATATCACATTAGGTTATTCAGGGGCATCAAACTCTACCTCCTTGGCATCTATCAAATCTTTGATCATGTTTTTAAGGGCCCAACAGTTGTTGGTGTCATGCCCTACACTGCCCGAATGGTATGCACATTTTGCATTTGAATGATAATAGGGAGAAGAGGTATTTGGGTTTTTCAGCGCTTCTTTCAAGTTGGTAAGGTTCAACTTTAACAGATAAGGGAGAACCTGAGTCGGTGTCATATTAATCCGGGTGAACTGTCGTTGTGGCCTTTCTACCCTTTGTTGGTTAGCTCTTGGTTGATTGCTGTGAGGTTGATTGGCTAAGGAGTTCTGGATCATCACAGCCCCTACCGCTGGTCGGCGCTCCATTCTTCCCTGATTTCTCTGGGAACAAACAGCAGAAGCTTCTTTCTTGGCTGGGAAGGTCTTCTTGATATCATTGGAAGCGAAGGCATCTGTTGTACCCCAAAATTTGCCCTCCCATATTCTTCTAGAATTGCCAAGTCAAAGCTTCAAAGTCTCCCCAAGGGTTGCACAATTCAAGGGCCTCCTAACAGTCAAAAACTAGGGTTTTGGTTCTGACAAAGGAAATGAAGTTTCCAAGGGTCCAATCAAGTCCTACATGCCTACAAACATGGTCAAGCATCCTCATACCAAGTTTCAAGACTTACAGCATAAAATTGCACAGTCAAAAACCCTAATTGCTCTACAGTCAACTGTAGGGGCAAAATGGTCATTTGACAGTCAAAAGTTCAAATTTTTGGTCAACATCTCATTTTGAAGCCACAAACATCATTTGATCAATTCTTGATCATGATTCTCAAAGTTTGGCTCAAAAAGTCTCAAGATGCAAACGTTTCCATATTTGGACAGTTGAAAAAGTCAACTGTAACTTGACCAAGGCATAACTTCCACATGGATTATCAGAAAAATTCCACCCAAAGCTCATTTTGAAGAGAAAGACATTTCCTACAACTCCTCTTCACACTTCAAGTCCAAGAAATGCTCTCACAAAAAGTTATCAATTTCAACATTATAGGTCATTTTCAAAATTCAACAAAAAGGGACTTTAAGTCAAAGGCCATAACTTGAGATTGGTAAATCAAAATGACATGGGACCAAAGGCATTGGTTAGAGGACTTCAAGACCTTTCCAAAATGTCCAAGAACATGATCAAAGATTAGAAATTGAGCAAGATATGCCTTGTGGAAGTTGGGCAATTTTTGGGTATTTTGAAAAGTCAACATTGCTTCAAATGCCTTAAAAATGCTAATGGGCCTCTTTTTCTTCCAAAATCCATCATCCAAAACATGTGCACGACCATTTGGCCCAAAGGGAAGTTATTCATCATTTTTATTTATTTTATTTGAATTTTTAATTACTAATAATTCATTTAATTAAAATAAATATGTGGAAAATACCAAACCAATGCAATCAAATCTTTTTATGCATGAAATAGCCTCAAAATCTCGTGCATGATCAGATAGGGAAAGAATCAATGGTAATTGGACATGATTGGTATCAAATTAGCATGAAAAAGATTGAAAATTATATGCATGAAAATCAAATATTCTTTACATCAATGCTTTGATTCTTTGGACCAAAAACCTTACCCTAATCGTTCACATACTTATACTCATGCAAACCCTAGTGTTCAGAACATGGAAGCTGCGCAGAAACACCATAGACAACCTTGCATTTTTTCAAAAATACTCAAATACTGAAAACACGTTTCTAAGGCTTTTCAAGATCAAATAACCACTCCATTAGCTTGCCAAGGTTACCAGGAGACTATTCCAATCAAGAATATTGTCCCATACTCAAGGAATTGGTATATCAAAGTCATACTTTTCACGAAAATATTCATAATCGTATCATGAATTCTATGTATTTTTCATGTGTTTTCTTTACTGATTTACACTAATTGATTGATTCTGAAGCTAACCCTATAGTTTGATTGAGTTTTTATGCATTGTACGTGATTTTACCATTAAAGCCAGCTAGCGTTCTTCAAGCTACAAATTGGGCATTCTTGAATACTGTAAAATTGGGACTTCCCAATACCATGACTGAACTCAGGAAGATTGGACGATTCTAATACACCCCTCGCGCCTAATTTATGTGACAATATGGGCTAATCGCTATTTCTAAAAAGGTTGTATTTTGGGGGGGTTTAAAACCCCCGTTAACTCTTTTTATGTTTCAGGGAAAATCCAAACAAGGAAGAAGAAGAGTAGGTGGCACCATCTGGTTGGAGCATTTGAATTTCGCGCTAAAATCAGCCACTAACGCTTGTTTTATCTTATGTTATTTATTTGTTATTATATATTCAAAGCGCATCAATAGCTCCACTGGTCAAGCGTAGCACTGGTAATCTCTGGGACCTGGGTTTGAACCCCAGGTCCCCTTCCTCTCTCCATATTATTTTTCTAACCTTGCTTACGTACAACTTCAGTCCAAGCGTTCACCATACGTCCCTCATCCAGGCGTGCCACGCGCTTATTGAGATCAATCAAAGGGCTATGATTTGGAGACCATCGTGGACCTGAGTCAACGCACCTGCACGCTCCCAGGGAAAGTCAAATAAGGCCTTAGACATTGGGTCAAAAATGCTGGACTTTACCTCCAGTTTGGGGACAGCACCCCCATAGGTTTGCTTGTTTCATTCTTTTTTTTTTCATATTTTCTTTGTTTTGTTTATTTTCTAATTAAATCTTTAAATTAATTTATAAAATATAAAAATAACAAAAAAATCAAAAGGTCATAAAAATAAAATATATTTTATTTAAAACTTATTTTTGTAAATAAAGTCTTATTAATTAATTAGTTTTTTTATTCTTAAACTTAATTTTGACATTTTTCAATAAACTTAAAATTTGTAGAATTAGGTTTTAATTACTTTAATTACTTTTTCTTTTATTTTCTCATCACCAATAATTAATTATTTATTTTTATAAATCAAATTGCATTAATTAATTAGGTTTAATTTTAGGTAATTTTCATATTTTCTTAATAAATTAAAAAATAGCTAGAATTAGGTTTAAATTTCATTTAATTCACATAAAAAATCATAAATACCAAAAACCCTCAAAAATAATTTCTTTTTATTTTAGTTTAATTAATTTGTTAATAATAATTTAATTTCATTAAAAAGTGTCCAACGCCCTCGCTTTCAATTTTAATTTAATTCGCGCATTTATTTCTTTTCTTTTAAATATTAATGTAATTCCCCCAAAGCCATGTAATTCGAACATTTTATTCTCGCATCTTTATTTTATGTCAAATCGGGTCCTGGATTTAATTTGGCGATGTGGACCCGCGCCTTTGTAATAGTTTAGGAACTTTACATTTCTCGCAACTTTTTAACTGCTAATAATTGCATGCAAGAATGAATGTCTAAAATAAAAACAAAAGCGTAGATCACCCATGACATGAACAAAACAAAATATCTGAAAACGACACACGAATCACACACCACCCCTAGGGTACGCCTCACTGTTGCCTTGCCTCGAAAGGTGATCGTCGAGTAGAGGATGTCTTAGTAAGTCCTCATGATCCGGGAACCTGGCATGAGGGTAGCTTCTAAGGTGTCTTCATATTGCTCTGGTGATCACCATGCCCCGAACCTCGAATTGACCCGAACACCTCCAACGGTGGTGCTACCTACCTCTCAATGGTGGGATGGCACTACTTTAAAGGACATTTACACAGACGAATTCCTTAGGGTAGGTAGACGACTCTAGATACTTGCTCTAATTTCAAAACAAATCAAAAATACTTTTCACACCGACACCTTTTCAAAAAGCTTTCAAAAGCAATTTTTCAAACACTCTCGAGGACCGATACAAGAGTCGAACTGGAATTTTCGAAGAAACTTTTTTTAAAACCCACAATTGAAAAGCAAACAAACCATTTTGAAAACACAAATGAGCAAGTATCTAAGAGCCCATGGATAACCATGGATAGAAAGGGTGCTAACACCTTCCCTTTCTATAACCTACCTCCCGAACCGAGAGCAATCTCTTTAAGGAATTTTTCTGTGCTTTTGTCCTTTCCATTTGGAGAAAATAAAAGACGGTGGCGACTCTTGCTTCCGCGACATTTCGCGAACCAGCGTTAAACAGTCAGTTCCAGATCCACCGATCACAGAACTGGCGACTCTGCTGGGGAATCTTTTTAAAGTGAGGTGTACCTTAGGATAGTTCAAAACTGTGTTTTCAATTGTATTGACTTGCTTGCTTTATTATTGTGGGACTGTCTTGGGAGTTCTATAGATCCTAACCCAGATCTGGGGATACCTTCTTAGAAAGTAGCAACAAGGCTGTGAGGGAACTGTGCGGGGTATACCGACATGGTTGAAACAGTCTGCTACGTTGATGTGGCACTTTGGTGTGTACCGGTAACCCTTGAGTTCAGTCAAGGAGAGTACGGGGCCTCCGCGTGGTGTCGTGAAGCATCAACAGACCTTAGGAACCTTAATTGAACTATCTTGGCCTCTTTAGGGTAGTGAGATAACTGACTTTGGTGCAGTCCGAGGTTGGTTGATACTCGATACTACACTCAATTGAGGGTTGCTTTCCTGGAATATTCCGGTCTCCAGTTCAGTGGCTAAATCGAAACGATGAACAATGAAAGCAATCCCGTGATATTGGGACCCTTAGAACCCGATTACTTCTAATAGGACAGGTTGAGCCCACCAACTTCAAGAGGGTAATACCCAGACCCCATGCTGGCCTAAACTCTAAGGGCTTGTCTTGTGTGCCTTGTGTGCCTTACATGTTTGTCTTTGTAAATATCTGTGGTGTGTTTAATCATAGCATCATGACATCATCCAGCATCATATGCATTGACTAACCATTTCAGGGGTTCGAATCTTCATCTTTGTTCTTATTTTGTAGGACATGGAAACTGTTCGCAGAAAGACAATTCAAATCAGCCTTGTAAGGATCCCTCCTCAGCTTAAGGAACTTATATCCAGGATTCCCGAGAGCTCTTCATTCAGTGAAAGACATGGAAGACTCATTAGCTTGGTCAATACCAACATTGAGGAAGATATGATAAAGGTCCTGTTCCAATTCTTTGACCCTCTGCATCACTGTTTCACCTTCTTGGATTATCAGCTGGTACCTACATTGGAGGAGTTCTCCCGGCTCCTGAAGATCCCTATCCTTGATCAACTACCCTACAACGGTACAGAAAAGGAACCCAAGCTTGAAGAGATTGCTAAGGCCTTACACCTACAGTCATCTGACCTCAAGGGACATTGGGAAGTTAGAAGTGGTATCAAAGGGTTTTTAGCCAGGTTTCTGTTGGAAAAGGCCCATGAATGTTGGAGCTCCCTTGACTTACAAGCTTTTGAAGAAGTTGTGGCCCTCCTTGTCTATGGTTTGGTGTTGTTCCCTAACCCAGATCAGCTTATAGATATCAGTGCTGTCCAGATCTTCATGTCCAGAAATCCTATACCTACGTTGCTGGGGGACATCCTTCACTCATGTTACACTCGAACCATGAGAAAAAGAGGTGTCCTTATGTGTTGCACTCCTCTCCTGGGAAGGT
The DNA here is from genome assembly GCA_948472305.1 of Vicia faba. Classification (NCBI taxonomy): domain Eukaryota; kingdom Viridiplantae; phylum Streptophyta; class Magnoliopsida; order Fabales; family Fabaceae; genus Vicia; species Vicia faba. The sequence continues at coordinate 1,175,681,258 of OX451739.1, read as the reverse complement.
GGTTTATTTCGCACCTTCCACAATCAGTTTTGAAAAATGAGCGGGGTTTGAGGTGGTCACAACGGTTGATGACTCTTACACATGCAGACATACATTGGTGCCCTCGGTCTAGAGAGGATGTCACTATCATTGATCGTTGCGGGGAGTACCCTAATGTTCCTTTACTTGGAATCAGAGGAGGTATTACTTACAACCCATGCCTGGCTTGGAGACAGTTTGGTTATGCTCGGAGGGATGGCCCTCATGATATGTTAATTCCTGACATAGTTTTTGACTTCGACAACGATGCACAAGGACTTCGCCAGAGATTTATCAGAGCTTGGAGGATGCCCAGTAGGATAGACAGCAAGACACTGGGGCACAGGAACTCCATCCCGTTGGAACCTTATCTCAAGTGGGTACGCGCCCGCTCCCAGAAGTTAGTAATGCCTTATCCTCATATGCTCCCAGTAATCAAAGAGCCAGTCTCAGAAGGAGAGGTGTCCTACACCATTCAGCATCCTGACATGCCCACGTCCTGGGAAGAGATGCAGAAGAGCTGGATCCAGCTTAAGGAAGAACGGAATTCTCTTGAGACCAGTCTACATGCTAGTGAAAAGAAGGTCCTGGAGCTCAACCGCCTATTTCATTAGGAGAGGAATCTCAACACCTACATAGCTCCAAAGAGGATGCGTAGTGTCTTTTGGGATTGATTTGCTTTTGTTTTGTTTTGCCCATGAGGCTTTGATGTACTGAACAATAATTTCCTTAATGATAACGTGTGTTCTTTTTTGTCTACAACAAATTTGAACTTTCGAACCCTTGAATGCATTGCATAAACACATATCATTCATCATGTGCATAACAGGTTTTCTTCTTTTCAGGTTGCTTACCGTTCTTCGCTGTTTATTTCAGCATCATGAATCCTGACTCATCATCAACTGAGATGTCCATCAAGGCTCTCCAGGCGCAGAATGCGCAATTTCAGGAACTAATAATGGGTTTGGCTCAGGGCCAAGAAGAGCTGAAGGCTCTGCTCCTGAAGAAAGAGAAGAAGAAGAAGAAGAGAACTATTCTTTTCAACTCGGGCCGAAGGTTTGGCAACACTCTGCAGAATGAAGAGGCTGGTTCTTCTATAGGCAAGGGTAGCCCCCAAGAGGGAAAATGTCCTAGTCCGGTAGTCTCCGACAACGAGACTGATTTTGATGAGGAACAGTATCCTCCTGCTGAAGACCGGTACAAGAAGTTGGAAGACAGACTGAATGTTATGGAGATCCAACAAGTGCCTGGGCTGGATTTTGGAGACTTGGGTTTGTCTACTGGTGTGATCATTCCTCATAAGTTCAAAGCACCATCCTTTACCAAGTATGACGGGGCGTCTTGTCCCAAGCTACATCTCAGATTGTATGTGCGGAAGATTCAACCGTACTCAGTTGACAAGAACTTGTGGATCCACTTCTTCCAGGAGAGTCTTTCAGGGACTCATCTCGAATGGTTCTATCAGCTGGATGGGACCAAGGTTCGTAACTGGGAGGAGTTGGCTACTACTTTCTATAAGCAGTATCAATATAATGCCGACCTTGCCCCTACACGTACCCAACTCCAGGGTATGTCGCTAGGGTCAAGCGAAGGTTTTAAAGAGTACGCGCAGAAGTGAAGGGATCTGGCTGGCAGGGTGCAGCCTCCGTTGACTGACCGGGAGTTGGTAGACATGTTCTTGGGGACCCTGTTTGGGCCGTTTTTCAACCATCTTATCGGTAACTCGTCTGCAGGGTTTACTGATCTTATTCTGACTGGAGAGAGAATTGAGGCCGGGTTGAAGTCTGGTAAAATTCAAAAGGGTGCATCGTCAAGTTCTGAGAAGAAACCCTTCAAAAAGGAGGCTAGTGCTGTATGTGGGGCTAGAAGACAAGAGAAACCTGAGCGCCGTCAATCTGTCAACGCGGTGATGATTGCTAAGCCTGTTGCCGCTCCTCGGCAAACCAATCCTCCAAGGGCTGAAAGACCTAGAAGGGAGTTTACCCGTTTGAGCATGACTCTATCATAAATCTTGCCGCAGTTACTGTCCACCAACCTAGTGACTGTCAGAGAGGCCCCCAAAGTTGTAAACACTGCCTCTCCAAAATACAATCCAAATGCCCGCTGTGCTTATCACTCCGATAGCCCGGGGCATTCCACCGATGACTGTTGGGCCTTGAGGAATAAGGTGCAAGACCTTATCGATGCAAAAGAGATACAGTTTGAAGCGCCTGAGAGGCCAAATGTGGTGACTGCTCCTATGCCCCAGCATGGAGTAAATGATGTTGATGAAGATGTATACGCTGTTTCTGTGGATGATGTGGTTACTCCCTTAATGACTGTCAAGAGGAACCTACTGTCGGCCGGTTTATTTCCGGGTTGCAGTGAGGGTTGCCTTTTTTGTGCTGTTTCTCTCTCTGGTTGTCCTTTGCTGAAGTTGGGCATCCAAAGCCTAATGGACAGCAAAGAGATTCTATTCAAGAAGTCCGCTGTTCAGTTGGTTCTGGTAGAAGAAGTTGTTGTTGTTACAATCTTCAATAATCCAATCAAGGCTCTCCCGAGGAAGCCTGTTCAAATCATGACCGTCGCACCTGTTGTTATTACTGTTCCGGGGCCTCTCCCCTACGAATCTGATAAGGCTGTCCCCTGGCATTACGGGGCAGCTGTATATGTGAATGGAATCAAGCAAGAGTTCAACACTGGCACCAGTATTAGCAATATCACTGGTCCAGCAAAAGTTACCCGCAGTGGCAGGCTCTTCTCGCCTGACATTGCACCGCCCGCTATTCGAAGACCCCTTACTATAACACCTGCAAGTGTACCTGTGCCCATTTCTGATCAAGTTGTTTCCCTGTCTGCCGAGTCATCCAATGCCCGGGGCAAAGGGATTGAAGATGAGCCTGCCCGGATGGAGGCACCAAGACCTGTAACTGCTGAGGCCTCCCAACAAGAGATGGAGGAGATTCTAAAAATAATCAAGAAGAGTGACTTTAATGTTGTCGAGCAGCTGGGGCATACGCCCTCCAAAATCTCCATGCTCTCCTTATTACTGTGCTCAGAGGCCCATGCTAAGGCCTTGATCTCATTTCTCAAGACGGCCCATGTGCCACAGGAGACATCTGCCATCCAGTTCACTGATTGCGTAGCAAATCTGACAGCGGACAACGGATTGGGTTTCTCGGATGCTGACCTTACTGCCAAAGGAAGGGACCACAATGACGCCCTGCATGTCTCTATTGAATGCAGGGGCACTACTCTGGCGCACGTGTTGGTGGACACCGGTTCTTCCTTGAATGTGCTACCCAAGAAGGCCTTAGACCGTTTAGATTGTGAAGGCCTGGAGCTGAAACCTAGCAATATCATCGTCAGAGCCTTTGACGGTTCCAAGAGGATGGTTCATGGAGAGGTTGACATTCCTATTCGTGTGGGCTCTCAAGTATTCGATTCCACTTTTTATGTGATGGATATCCGTCCATCTTATTCTTGTCTACTGGGTCGACCTTGGATCCACAAAGCTGGGGCAGTGACCTCTACCTTGCACCAGAAGCTAAAATACCCTGTCAGAGGGAAGATCGTCACTGTGCAGGGAGAGGAGGAGTATATGGTGAGCCATTTGAATTCCTTCAGGTACATTGAGATGGACGGGGAGTTTATTGAAACCCCCTTTCGGCATTTCGAAGAGGTACTTCCAACTTTAGCAGCAGCAGAAACAGCGGTCGAAGAGGATGTTCCCTTGAAGATGGCTTCCTTGAAGGATGCCCGGGCTGTGATTCAGAAAGGTGAATGTGCTAACTGGGGCAGGCTCCCTGATTTTACACAGAAAACTGACAAGTTCGGACTGGGTTTTACTGCAGAGGGACAAAAAGCTATGCGGAAGGCAAAGACCAGAAGACCTCCTGTGCTCATTACTAATCCAGGAGTGAATGCTATTGGGGAGGATAATGAGGTGGATGAAGCTGAGTTCAATAGCTGGATCTACCCGACAACTGATGGCGGATTGACCAATTGGATTGCCAAAGACCATACTCCTGTTACTTTTGTTACGCAGTAATAAACTTCTTTGTTTTGTTATTTGTAATAAACAATTAAAACTCTATGGCCCGGTGTCTTACCCGAGGCACTGTGGTTTCATTTGTGAGGGCATATAAATTGTCATTTCATATATCATAAATAAAGATCTTGGACGTTTTCTCGCATTTCAAATCTTATGCTCCTTTTCTGTCTTTCCTTCCTTTATATATTTCAAAACAGCTGTATTTACACACACTCACTCATACAGGTTTCAATCCACTCTGGATCTCACTGGTAACGACTCTGCTACTGCCAGTTATGACTTCGAAAATCCGATCAACTTAGCCGAAGACGAAGGTGAAGATGATTGCGAAGTGCCTGGCGAGCTTGCAAGACTGTTACTCCAGGAAGAGAGGGAAATTCAACCACACGAAGAGCCTGTGGAAATAATAAATCTGGGTACTGAGACAGACAAAAAGGAGGTAAAGATTGGTGCCAACCTAGAGCTCAGCGTGAAGCAACGGTTGACTCAGATGCTACATGATTATATGGAGATCTTTGCCTGGTCCTATGAAGACATGCCCGGGTTGGATACCGATATTGTGGTCCACCACTTGCCTACTAAGGAAGAATGCCCTCCGGTTAAGCAAAAGGTCCGCCGTATGCGTCCAGAGATGTCTGAGAAGATCAAGGCCGAGGTTATGAAACAGTTTGATGCCGGGTTCCTTGCAGTGACTTCTTACCCTCAGTGGGTTGCTAATGTGGTGCCGGTACCAAAGAAGGACGGTAAGGTCAGAATGCGTGTCGACTACAGGGATCTGAACAGGGCCAGCCCCAAAGATGACTTCCCCCTACCCCACATTGATGTCCTTGTTGACAATACAACTCAGCATAAGGTGTTCTCTTTCATGGATGGTTTTTCAGGCTACAATCAGATCAAGATGGCACCTGAAGACATGGAAAAGACTACCTTTGTTACTCAGTGGGGAACCTTCTGCTATAAGGTCATGCCTTTTGGATTGAAAAACGCTGGGGCAACCTACCAACGTGCCATGGTTGCTTTATTTCATGACATGATCCATCATGAGATAGAAGTATATGTTGACGACATGATCGCAAGGTCCCAGACTGAGGAAGAGCACCTAGATCATCTGTAGAAGTTGTTTGACCGGTTGAAGTTGTACAAGCTGAGGTTGAACCCGAACAAGTGCACCTTCGGGGTAAGATCTGGAAAGTTGCTAGGCTTTGTTGTAACTGATAAGGGTATTCAAGTGGACCCTGCCAAGGTTAAAGCTATTCAAGAGATGCTGGTTCCTAAGACAGAGAAAGAGGTCAGAGGCTTTTTAGGACGCCTGAATTACATTGCTCGGTTCATCTCACACCTGACTGCTACCTGTGAGCCAATCTTCAAGCTGCTGAAGAAAGATCAGGTAGTACGTTGGAATGATGAATGTCAGGCCGCTTTTGACAGAATCAAAGAATATCTCCAAGAACCACCCATCCTTATGCCACCGGTTGAAGGGAGACCTCTGATACTATACTTGATAGTGCTTGACAACTCAATGGGGTGCGTGCTGGGGCAGCATGACGAGTATGGCCGCAAAGAGCATGCCATTTATTACCTTAGCAAAAAGTTTACCGACTGTGAGACCCGATACTCACTGCTTGAGAAAACTTGCTGCGCTTTGGTATGGGCTGCTCGCCGGCTGAGACAGTATATGCTGACTCACACTACCTTGTTGATCTCAAAGATGGATCCTATAAAATACATATTTGAAAAGCCTGCTCTGTCTGGGAGAATAGCAAGATGGCAAATGATCTTGACAGAATACGACATTCAATACACAACCCAGAAAGCCATCAAAGGAAGTGTATTGGCAGACCACTTGGCACACCAGGCAGTAGACGACTATAAGTCAATGAACTTCGAGTTTTCGGACGAGAGCATCATGATAGTGACTGATTGTGAAGTACCTGGACCGGATGAAGGACCTGAGGAAGGATCCCGATGGTCTATGCACTTTGACGGAGCCTCCAACGCTTTGGGTAACAGCATCGACGCTGTGATCATATCCCCTCAAGGCACTCATACTCCAATCACTGCCCGACTATGTTTCAACTGTACCAACAACATGGCGGAGTATGAGGAATGCATCATGGGTCTCCAAGCTGCGATCGACCTAAGAATCAAGTTTATGAGTGTCTTCGGAGATTCCGCTCTCGTGATCAATCAGATCAAAGGAGAGTGGGATATGAAACATCCGAATCTTATTCCTTACAGAGAATGTGTGTTGACATTGATCCCCCACTTCACAGAGATAACCTTTGAACACTTTCCGAGAGAGGAGAATCAGTTGGCGGACGCGTTAGCTACAATGTCTTCTATGTTCAAAGTCAAATGGGATAATGAGGCTCCCCGGATCATCGTCTGGAAACTGGACGAACCGGCATACTGTTGTGATCTCGAGACTGAATTGGTGACTGAGAAGCCTTGGTACCATGAGGTGAAGAGATATCTGGAAGCTCAGGAATACCCTGAAGGTGCGTCTGTCAATGATAAAAAGTTTCTGAGAAGGTTCGCAGCAAAGTTCTTCCTTAGCAACGGCATTTTGTACAAGCGAAACCATGATTCGACCTTACTACGTTGTGTGGACAAGACAGAAGCAGAAAGGATCATGGAAGAGCTACATGAAGGGACCTTCGGAACACATTCCAGTGGACACACTATGGCGAAGAAAATCCTTCGGGCAGGGTATTTCTGGTCCACCATGGAAGCCGACTGTTACCAACATTCTCGGACATGCCATAAATGCCAGATATATGCTGACAAGGTGCATGTTTCTCCAGTTCCTTTGAATGTTCTGACTGCACCTTGGCCGTTTGCAATGTGGGGCAAAGACATGATCGGTGAGATTAAACCTACGGCATCTAACGGGCATCGCTTCATCCTGGTAGCGATTGATTATTTCACGAAGTGGGTTGAAGCAGCTTCCTACGCTACGGTAACCAAGACTGTCGTGGCACGGTTCATTCGGCACAACCTGATCTGTCGATACGGCGTCCCAGAAAGAATTATTACAGACAACAGTACCAATCTTAATAACAAGATGATCACTGAGCTCTGCAAGCAGTTTAAGATACAGCACCATAACTCTTCTCCTTACAGACCGAAGATGAATGGGGCTGTAGAAGCAGCAAATAAAAATATCAAGAAAATCGTGCAGAAGATGACAGTGACTTATAAAGATTGGCACGAGATGTTACCGTTTGCTCTACATGGGTACCGTACCTCAGCCAGGACGTCAACCGGGGCAACTCCTTTCTCCTTGGTTTATGGTATGGAGGCAGTCTTACCGATCGAAGTGCAAATACCCTCTCTCCGGATAATGAAGGATGCAGATCTGAACGAAGATGATTGGATCCAGACACGACTTGATCAATTAAACCTTATTGATGAAAAGATGCTTGCTGCTATCTGTCATGGTCAGACGTATCAGAAACGGATGATCAGGGCATTTAACAAAAAGGTCAGACCACAAGAATATCAAGTTGGGGATCTGGTAATCAAGCGAATCATCCTTCCTCAGAGTGATCCAAGGGGCAAATGGACCCCTACGTACGAAGGGCCATTTGTGGTTAAACATGTGTTCTCAGGAGGAGCCATGATTCTAACCAACATGGATGGTGACGACCTCCCTCACCCCGCTAATGCAGACATAGTAAAAAGATACTACGCATGAAAAAGACCCGCTAGGTTGACATACCTAGGCAAAAATTAGGGCTTCCCGGCGAACCAAAAGGGTTCGGGCAAAAATGAGGGATGAAATGAAAAAAATCTGTATACCCGGCAAGTCGAAAACCTGAAAAGGCGGCTTGGGCAAAAATGGGTATCCCGGTGGACTGAAAACCCGAAAGGGCGGTCCAGGCAAAAGTTAGGGATAAAGCGTAATACTGTGTCTCATTGGATCACTTTGCATCCAGAATCCGGTATCTACATCAAGTTCAGACGGCATCGATCAGTCAGCTTCATCTTCAACTAAGGTCATCAAGTGATGAGACGTTCGGAGATATAAAGGCAATAGCAGAGTTGAAACCCAGTGGATCATTCATTTCACACAGCTGTTTTATTTTCTCTTGTACAAATTTGTATACTTTTTTGTTCGGCAGTGTTCTCTTACTAGGACGTCAGCCTCTTGTACATAAACGCCTATTTTACAGGCAAATTCAAAATCAATACAAATATAATTTTCAGTTAAAATTGCCAATTGTTTTTCCTTTTTTGTTTTGTTTTGCGAAGAACGTCCAAGGTTCAATTTGTGATATATGCATTGACAATAATTTGCTAACTCATGAATATTTGCATACGAAACAAAGGATTAATTACAGGTAACATTAGAAACAGGGGCAATAAAGAGTTGTCTAAGCAATCTAATTGTTCTATCCTCCAAGGTACCAAGGTAGGTTCAGCTAAAGAAACATAACCAGTACATCCAAATTCCCCAGAGAGTGAGCCAGCAAGTCAGTACACTTTCCCCAAGCAAAGCTATTATCAAACCTTAAGGAAGTTGGGTATCCCCCGCATATCTCAACATTCCCCGACACGGCATATATGGATATTCTTAACAAGCATCCCCGACAGTCTTGGTCTAAAGATTGTTCCCCGGCGGTATATCAAACATTCAGCGGAGTCACTTCCCCGGTACAGTTCAAAACTTCCCCAGGAGAGTCATATCTAGTTCCCAAGGAAAGTTGGAATCCATCTCCCAAAGCAGTAAGCTTATCCCCAGTAGATTCTGGAAGCTTATCCTCGCAGAGCACGAACGCGTCTCCCGACTTTATTCAAAGAGTTATTTCCTTACCAGGATATAACTGGGTTATCCTCAGCCAAAAGCCACGGAAAGATCATCCTCGATGAAGTCTTCTTATCCCTAGCGAAGTCTATTAGCACTTCCAACACAGCAAGGGTATCCCCAGCAAGTTACCATCAACGTTCCAACAAAGTATCTCTCTCCTCACAGAGTATTGCTTCCCAGCAAGATCGTTAGAGTACTTTTCTCCCTGCAGAGTAATCCATTCGCCAAGTTTATTCCCCAACGGAGTTATCTTCTCCTACCGGTATTCTTGCAATTATCATCCCCAGCGGAGGCAAAAATCTATTCTTCAAACATCAGCCCAGGAGTGACTTCCCGGCACCCGTCAAGGATTTATTTTCCTAAGACGAAAAACATATGTTCATAAACATCACATTTTCATACATCATAGCATGCATTAACGCATCATATCTTACAAATATCACTTTCATTGAGAACATCATTGCCTGATCCATATCATGTATTGCACATAACTGACCTTTACCTTTCAGGAAAGATCCAGTTAAGTTCTCAGCTATTTTCAAGACCTTGACCGGTTCAGTTAAATCGACCCTAAGATTTTACTGTTTCTTATCCAGTCAAAGGCCTTCTCTGGTTCGGTCAGATCGACCCTAAGATCTCCCTGTTTCTTATCCAGTTGAAGATTTCAAGACCTAGACCGGTTCAGTTAAATCGACCCTAAGATTTTCCTGTTTCTTATCCAGTCAAAGGCCTTCTCTAGTCCAGCTAAATCGACCCCTAACAGATTTTCCTGATAAAGACTCAGTAGAAGATATCCAAGATTCTCTCAATGATACTGTTGAGGTTGTAGTCGCCTATGGTTCTCTCCCCGTTACTGCGGAGGTAGTAATCACCCCAAGATTCTCTCAGCGTTACTGTTGAGGTTGAAGTCGCCCAAGATTCTCTCAGCGTTACTGTTGAGGTAGAAGTCGCCCAAGATTCTCTCAATGATATTGTTGAAGTAGAAGTCGCCCAAGATTCTCTCAGCGTTACTGTTGAGGTTGAAGTCGCCCAAGATTCTCCCAGCGTTACTGTTGAGGTTGAAGTCGCCCAAGGTTCTCTCAGCGTTCCTGTTGAGGTAGTAATCATCCAAGGTTCTCTCACCGTTCCTGTTGAGGTAGTAACCATCCCTGGTTCATTCATCGCCGTTTGAAGCTCCAGATCCAGCTCCTGTAACCAGACAGGACACATCCATACAAAGGGTTTGAAGACCAGCTCCTGTAACAGGTCAGGTAATCATGTTTCTTGTGCAGGTACGCAAGTTCTCGCTAAGGAATCTCTTACGCGATCGATCTCCAGATGGCATCTATAAGCCCATCCACTCATCCATCATCTCTTAGCATGGCATCTACAAGCCCATCATCCTATCCATCAATCTCCAAATGGCATCTATAAGCCCATTCCACACATCACACTACTATGTGAGCGCAAATTTCTGGGCACTCTAGTGTTCAATCATCTTCCACCTTTGGATTACGAAAGGCACGTCAGCCAATCTGCATCCTTAGGTCTAAGAAGATTGAACAGGGGCAACTGTTGTACCCCAAAATTTTCCCTACCATATTCTTCAAGAATTGCCAAGTCAAAGCTTCAAAGTCTCCCCAAGGGTTGCACAATTCAAGGGCCTCCTAACAGTCAAAAACTAGGGTTTTGGTTCTGACAAAGGAAATGAAGTTTCCAAGGGTCCAATCAAGTCCCACATGCCTACAAACATGGTCAAGCATCCTCATACCAAGTTTCAAGACTTACAGCACAAAATTGCACAATCAAAAACCCTAATTGCTCTACAACCAACTGTAGGGGCAAAATGGTCATTTGACAGTCAAAAGTTCAAATTTTTGGTCAACATCTCATTTTGAAGCCACAAACATCATTTGATCAATTCTTGATCATGATTCTCAAAGTTTGGCTCAAAAAGTCTCAAGATGCAAAAGTTTCCATATTAGGACAATTGAAAAAGTCAACTGTAACTTGACCAAGGCATAACTTCCACATGGATTATCAGAAAATTCCACCCAAAGCTAATTTTGAAGAGAAAGACATTTCCTACAACTCCTCTTCATACTTCAAGTCCAAGAAATGCTCTCACAAAAAGTTATCAATTTCAACATTATAGGTCATTTTCAAAAGTCAACAAAAAGGGACTTTAAGTCAAAGGCCATAACTTGAGATTGGTGAATCAAATTGACATGGTACCAAAGGAATTTGTTAGAGGACTTCAAGACCTTTCCAAAATGTCCAAGAACATGATCAAAGATTAGAAATTGAGCAATATATGCCTTGTGGAAGTTGGGAAATTTTTGGGTATTTTGAAAAGTCAACATTGCTTCAAATGCCTTAAAAATGCTAATGGGCCTCTTTTTCTTCCAAAATCCATCATCCAAAACATGTGCACGACCATTTGGCCCAAAGGGAAGTTATTCATCATTTTTATTTATTTTATTTGAATTTTTAATTACTAATAATTCATTTAATTAAAATAAATATGTGGAAAATACCAAACCAATGCAATCAAATCTTTTTATGCATGAAATAGCCTCAAAATCTCGTGCATGATCAGATAGGGAGAGAATCAATGGTAATTGGACATGATTGGTATCAAATTAGCATGAAAAAGATTGAAAATTATATGCATGAAAATCAAATATTCTTTACATCAATGCTTTGATTCTTTGGACCAAAAACATTACCCTAATCGTTCACATACTTATACTCATGCAAATCCTAGTGTTCAGAACATGGAAGCTGCACAGAAACACCATAGACAACCTTGCATTTTTTCAAAAAAACTCAAATACTGAAAACACGTTTCTAAGGCTTTTCAAGATCAAATAACCACTCCATTAGCTTGCCAAGGTTACCAGGAGACTATTCCAATCAAGAACATTGTCCCATACTCAAGGAATTGGTATATCAAAGTCATACTTTTCACGAAAATATTCATAATCGTATCATGAATTCTATGTATTTTTCATGTGTTTTCTTTACTGATTTACACTAATTGATTGATTCTGAAGCTAACCCTATAGTTTGATTGAGTTTTTATGCATTGTACGTGATTTCACCATTAAAGCCAGCTAGGGTTCTTCAAGCTCCAAATTGGGCATTCTTGAATACTGTAAAATTGGGACTTCCCAATACCATGACTGAACTCAGGAAGATTGGACGATTCTAATACACCCCTCGCGCCTAATTTATGTGACAATATGGGCTAATCGCTATTTCTAAAAAGGTTGTATTTTGGGGGGGTTTAAAACCCCCGTTAACTCTTTTTATGTTTCAGGGAAAATCCAAACAAGGAAGAAGAAGAGTAGGTGGCACGATCTGGTTGGAGCATTTGAATTTCGCGCTAAAATCAGCCACTAACGCTTGTTTTATCTTATGTTATTTATTTGTTATTATATATTCAAAGCGCATCAATAGCTCCACTGGTCAAGCGTAGCACTGGTAATCTTTGGGACCTGGGTTCGAACCCCAGGTCCCCTTCCTCTCTCCATATTATTTTTCTAACCTTGCTTACGTACAACTTCAGTCCAAGCGTTCACCATACGTCCCTCATCTAGGCGTGCCACGCGCTTATTGAGATCAATCAAAGGGCTATGATTTGGAGACCATCGTGGACCTGAGTCAACGCACCTGCACGCTCCCAGGGAAAGTCAAATAAGGCCTTAGACATTGGGCCAAAAATGCTGGACTTTACCTCTAGTTTGGGGACAGCACCCCCATAGGTTTGCTTGTTTCATTCTTTTTTTTTCTTCATATTTTCTTTGTTTTGTTTATTTTCTAATTAAATCTTTAAATTAATTTATAAAATATAAAAATAACAAAAAAATCAAAAGGTCATAAAAATAAAATATATTTTATTTAAAACTTATTTTTGTGAATAAAGTCTTATTAATTAATTAGTTTTTTTATTCTTAAACTTAATTTTGACATTTTTCAATAAACTTAAAATTTGTAGAATTAGGTTTTAATTACTTTAATTACTTTTTCTTTTATTTTCTCATCACCAATAATTAATTATTTATTTTTATAAATCAAATTGCATTAATTAATTAGGTTTAATTTTAGGTAATTTTCATATTTTCTTAATAAATTAAAAAATAGCTAGAATTAGGTTTAAATTTCATTTAATTCACATAAAAAATCATAAATACCAAAAACCCTCAAAAATAATTTCTTTTTATTTTAGTTTAATTAATTTGTTAATAATAATTTAATTTCATTAAAAAGGGTCCAACGCTCTCGCTTTCAATTTTAATTTAATTCGCGCATTTATTTCTTTTCTTTTAAATATTAATGTAATTCCCCCAAAGCCATGTAATTCGGACATTTTATTCTCGCATCTTTATTTTATGTCAAATCGGGTCCTGGATTTAATTTGGCGATGTGGACCCGCGCCTTTGTAATAGTTTAGGAACTTTACATTTCTCGCAACTTTTTAACTGCTAATAATTGCATGCAAGAATGAATGTCTAAAATAAAAACAAAAGCGTAGATCACCCATGACATGAACAAAACAAAATATCTGAAAACGACACACGAATCACACCCCCCCCCAGGGTACGCCTCACTATTGCCTTGCCTCGAAAGGTGATCGTCGAGTAGAGGATGTCTTAGTAAGTCCTCATGATCCGGGAACCTGGCATGAGGGTAGCTTCTAAGGTGTCTTCCTATTGCTCTGGTGATCACCATGCCCCGAACCTCGAATTGACCCGAACACCTCCAACGGTGGTGCTACCTACCTCTCAATGGTGGGATGGCACTACTTTAAAGGACATTTACACAGACGAATTCCTTAGGGTAGGTAGACGACTCTAGATACTTGCTCTAATTTCAAAACAAATCAAAAATACTTTTCACACCGACACCTTTTCAAAAAGCTTTCAAAAGCAATTTTTCAAACACTCTTGAGGACCGATACAAGAGTCGAACTGGAATTTTCGAAGAAAATTTTTTTAAAACCCACAATTGAAAAGCAAACAAACCATTTTGAAAACACAAATGAGCAAGTATCTAAGAGCCCATGGATAACCATGGATAGAAAGGGTGCTAACACCTTCCCTTTCTATAACCTACCTCCCGAACCGAGAGCAATCTCTTTAAGGAATTTTTCTGTGCTTTTGTCCTTTCCATTTGGAGAAAATAAAAGACGGTGGCGACTCTTGCTTCCGCGACATTTCGCGAACCAGCGTTAAACAGTCAGTTCCAGATCCATCGATCACAGCATCCTTCTGAATTTTACCACTCTTAATGCCAGCTTCAACCCTTTCACTTGTCAGTATTAATTCGGTGAACCCTGCAGATGAGCTCTCGATTAAGTGATTAAAGAATGGACCTGACAGGGTCCCTAAAAACATGTCAACCATCTCTCTATCCGACAATGGTGGCTGCACCCTTCCAGCCAAATCTCGCCACTTCTGGGCATACTCCTTAAATCCCTCATTAGAGGCCATACCCATACTCTGTAGTTGAGTACGAGTATGCGCTAAATCCGCATTGTATTGGTATTGTCGGTAAAAAGCAGCAGCCAATTCTTCTCAGTTATGAACATCCGATCTCTCAAGTTGATAGAACCAGTCCAATTGTGTACCCGACAAACTATCTTGAAAAAAGTGGACCCACAGATCCTTATCAGAAGAGTGAGGTTAGATGTTTCTAACGTAGGATCTTAGATGCATCTTCGGGCAGGACAAACCGTCATATTTAGCAAAAGCAGGCACTTTGAACTTGGGAGGAATGACGATCCCAGCAACCAACCCTAGTTCTTCGAAATCTAGCCCAGGTACCCTTTGCACTTCCATGGCCGCCAACCGTTGTTCCAGATTTTTATACCTATCATCCACAGGGGGATATTGTTGTTCAGAGTAATCTTCCTCTTCTTCTTATTCTTCCTTTTCAACTTCAGACTCGGAGGGCATTGCAACTCCCTTACCTTTACCAGCCCCTTTGTCAGACATCGAGGGGAACTCGAGGACCCTTCTAGCCTGGTTCTCAAATCTCCTTCCCATAGTGGCTACACCAGCCCTTTTCTTATTTTTCTCTTTGTCTTTCTCTTTCTCTAACAGTGCTTTAAGGTCCTCCTGACCTTTTGCTAAGGTCATGAGGAGTTGTTGAAACTGAGAATTTTGTGCTTGCAGATCTTTGACCCTCTGCTCTATATCCATCTTGCTGAAATAAACAGCAGAAAGATAAGGAAACCTGGTGTGAAGACCTGTTTATGCATATGATGAATGATATGTATTCATGTAATGCATTCAAGGATTCAGAAATTCAAAGTTGTTGTAAACAAAAAAGAACACACGTCATATTAATAAGAAGAAATTTGTTAGTACATAAATGCCCCATGGGCAAAAATATTACAAAATCCTTAATGTAAAAAGACATTGCGCATCCTCTTTGGTGCGATGTAAGTGTTAAGAGTCTCCTCTTCGTGAAGTCAGCGGGTAAGTTCCGAAACCTTCTTCTCACTGGCATAGAAGCTGGCTTCAAAAGTCTTCCGCTCTTCCTTGAGCTGTATCCAACTCTTTTGCAATTCTTCCAATGATGTTGGCATGTCAGGATGTAGGAGGGTGTATGGAACCTCTCCTTCCATGACAGGATCTTTGATCACAGGGAGAATGTGGGGGTAAGGCATCATAAGATTCTGGGCGCAGGTTCGTACCCACTTGAGATAAGGCTCAAGGGGGATTGAATTCTTGTGTCTCAGTGTCTTACTATCCACTTTGTTGGGCATCCTCCAAGCTCGGATAAACCTTTGTCGAAGTCCTTGAGCGTCATTGTCGAAGTCAAAGACCAAGTCATGGATTAGCATGTCATGAGGGCCATTCCTTCGAGCATATCAAAATTGTCTCAGAGCTAAACAGGGGTTGTAGGTAATGCCTCCCCTAATGCCAATTAGTGGGACATTAGGGAATTCTCCACAACGATCAATGATGATGATATTTTCTCTAGACCAAGAACACCAATGAACGTCAGAATGTGTGAGGGTCATCAATGCTTGTGACCACCTTAAACCCTGATCATTCTTCAAAACTGACTGGGGAAGGTGAGAAATAAACCACCTTGCTAGAAGAGGAGTACAGCACATAGGAACACCTCTTTTCCTCATTGTTCGTGTGTGAAATGAGTGTAGGATGTCCCCAAGCAATGTAGGCACAGGATTTCGAGATATGAAAATCTTGACAGCATTCACATCTATAAGCTGATCAGGGTTTGGGAAGAAAACCAACCCATAGATGAGAAGTGCTACAATTTCCTCAAAATCTTGTAGATCTAGAGAATTCCAGCATTCTTGTGCCTTCTCAAACAGAAACTTTGCCAAGAAACCCTTGACACCACTTCTGGTTTCCCAATGACCTTTGATATCAGATGGTTGCAAGTGTAAGGCTTGAGCAACATCTTCAGGATTTGGTTCTCTTTCCGTACCGTTGTAGGGTAGTTGATGAAGAATAGGAATCCTCAAGAGTTGAGAAAATTCCTCTAAAGTAGGAACTAGTTAGTAATCAGGGAATGTGAAACAGTGGTGTAGGGGGTCAAAGAACTGGAAGAGAACTTTCACCATGTCTTCTTCAATGTCGGAGTTGACCAAGTTGAGAAGTCTACCATGTCTTTCACCGAAGAGAGAATTCTCTGGAATCTTGGAAGTAAGCTCCTTGAGTTGAGGAGGGATTCTCACAAGGTTGACCTGAATTGTTTTCCTGCGGAGTGATTCCATAACCTACAAAACAGGAACAAAGATGAAGATCCAAACCCTTGAAATGGTTAGTGGATGCATATGATGCTTCATGATGTTCACGATGTATGCACAAGTATATGTACAAGCAAGTCACACAAGTTCCTAGTTTCAGGCTTGCATGGGGTTTCATAGGTAAGTACCCTCTTGAAGTTAGTTGGCTCAACATGTCCTATAAATAGTAACCGGGTTCTGAGGAGCTCAATATCACTGGATTATTTTCTGTGTTCATTGTTTCAGTTTAGCCACTTAACTGGCGACCGAAATATTTCGATAAAACAACCCTCAATGAGTGTAGTATCGATTATCTACCAACTTCAGACTGCACCAAAGTCGGTCATCTCACTACCCCTAATAAGGCCAAGATGGTTAAGTAAAGGTTCTAAAAGTCCATTAGTGCTTCATGACATCACTCAGCGGCCCCATATTCTCTTTGATTGACTCAAAGGCTATCGGTACCCATAAACATGTCGCACTAATATAGTTATTGCTTCAACCTTGTCGGTATACCCTGCACGGTTTCCACAATGTATTTCTATTTACCTATGAATGTTTCCCAAATCCGGGTGGAGGATTTCAAACCCAAACAATAGAACCAAATGTAAAGCAATCAAAGCAAACAAGGTAAGCATGTAAATGTGATCTAAACCCTAAGGTTACTCCACTTTTCAAATAGTCCCCAACAGAGTCTCCAGTTCTGTGATACGGTGGGAGAACTTACTTGGGATTTTGCGTTTTGTGTTCGCAAATGTTTTGGTTTAGCAAGAGTCGCCACCGACTTTTTATTTTATCCAAAGGAAAGTTCAAAAAGCACAGGAAAGACCTTTGAGATGTTTTCTTGGGTTCGGGGAGTAGATTATGAAAAGGGAAGGTGCAAGCACCCTTTTCATCCATAGTTATCCATGGGCTCTTAGTTACTTGTTTAGATCACTTGCTTTTGCTTTTCAATTGTTTGAAATGGTTCTTTGTGTGTGGTTTGAAAATGTTTTGAAAAGAGGCCATCGTTGTGGCAACCTTTGTAATGATTCTTGTTTGAATGTATACAGAGGTGTATCGTCTTTTGAAAAGATTTTTCAATGTTTGAAAGTTTTATTTGGGAAAGGTTTTAAAATTGTGTTGTGAAGTGTGTTTTGGAAATAGCAAAGATGTTTTGCAAGTTTTTATCAAGTAACCAAGAGTTATCTACCCTATTTTACTCAAAGATCTTTCCTATACGTTTTTAACCCTTTTGACAGTGTTGTTTTACCATTGCATTTGGTAAACAACCTTGTATTAGGATGTTAAACGGGACAGGCGTGGGTCATCGTATTGACCATGATAGCAATTGTGCTAAGTATCTTTAGCAAATTCTTGAGGGACTAGATCATTTTGTTTAGGAAACTAAGACAGCGTCATCGAGGGACTATGATCTTTTGTTTTGTTTTTGTTTTGCCAAGATACCTAGCATGCATACCATGGCCATTTGTTTAGGCACCCAAGTGGAGATACCTTAAGGGGTGTTTGTCTGCAAGTGTGTTTTATTACATGCATGATTTTATCTTGAATTAGGATTTTCTATTTCATTGATTTTATCTTGCCATACATATCCTAATTACTAGCTGTGATCGGTGGGAATAGAACTGACTGTTTTGGAATGCTGGTTCGCGTTTGCGTTTGTTTTCGCAAAATGTCGCAGTAAGCAAGAGTCGCCACCGTCTTTTATTTTATCCAACAAGGAAAGGACAAAAGCACAAAAAAAATCCTTTTTGAGATGTTTCTCGGGTTCGGGAGGTAGATTATAGAAAGGGAAGGTGTTAGCACCCTTTCTATCATTGGTTATCCACGAGCTCTTAGGTACTTGCTCATTATGTTTTCAAAAGTTTGCTTTTCTTTGTGTTTGTGGATTTGAGAAGAGTTTTTGTTTGAAAGGGGTGTAAGTGCGAAAAGTTTTGTTTTGTTTTTAAAAGGAGCAAGTACTTAAGAACATATACCTACTCAAAAAGGAATTAGACTGTGCAAATGTCCTTTAGACAACGCTATCACACTATTGAGGAGTAGGTAGCATCGTCGTTGGAGTTTTCGGTTCAATTCGATTAAGGGACGTGTGGTCACTAAAGCAATGTTAGGATGCCTTAGCAGTAACCCTAATGTCTTAGATCATTTATCCGAGGCAACCGTTTTGAGGCAACTTTGATCTTTGGACAAGAGGGCGGCCTCTAAAACTTCCTATACTCAATGACCATGTTCGAGGCAACCAAGTGAGGTGTACCCTAAGAGTGGCATGTGCGAGTGTATTGTTTTTCAGTTATATTATCTTTGTACATGTCATGGTGAGCTACTGTTGATTTTAAATTAAAATTGATCTTGTCATGCATTTCCTATTATTCAAACATCTAACAGTTAATAGTTACAGAAATTAAATTGCGGAAAATAAATCTAAACTATTACAAGGCGTCAGGTATTTACATCGCCAAAGACAAACCCTTAAAAATTAAATTGCGAAAAGTAAATAAAAGCGATAAATAAATAAATAAAGTCCTAAATTAAAAACTATTACATCCTCGAAGCAATTACAATATTGAAATATGGATCAAAAATAATTTGCGCGCGAGAAAATTAAATCGGAGTGTTTTTTAGGGTTTTGACCCTTTTTATTAAAGAAAGCATATTTTTGTTATTTTTTTTTAATTGAAAATTAATCTAAATTAATAATTGAATTAATTAATTAAATGAAAATATTTTTGGGTTTTATTTTAATTAAGGAAATAAAATAAGAATGGCTAAAAATAAATATAAAAAAAACCTAATTCTAAATTGATTTTAATTTAATGCAAAATATATTATGGTTAGACCTATTTAAACTAAATAACTTAATTAATTGTTTATTTACAAAAATAAATAATAAAATTAATGGAATTAATAAAAATATTATTTTTTTGTTTCCTGATTTTATGAAAAAAAGTTAATTGGTTAATTAATTAATTAAGATAATAATAATAATTAATAAAATAAATAAATAAGGAAAAGAAATAAAATGTAAAAAGAAATACTCAGGGGGTGCTGGGCCCAAAAAGGAGGTGAATCTAGCAAATTCCATGGTCCAAAATGTCCAGCCTTGTTTGACTTTTGTGGTTGGCTATGCATGCATTGACCTGAGACCATGGTGGTCCTTCATTCATGACCAACAGACTTGGCCTGAAGGCCATCTGGCGCGTTGATTCTTGAGGTGCATGGTGGTCTTCATACCTGGAAATTCATTGGAATATCTGCAAGAAAATAATAATAAGCATTTTGGGGGACCTGGGATTCGAACCCAGGTCCCGTTGGTTTTTTCATCCACCTTCTTGCCAACCCAACTAGCGTGTGTTTTTGTTATTAGAATAAGCAATGAATATTATATGTAAAAACAATCAATACGCTGTAAGCAAAAAAATAAAGCGCGCGAGATTTGAAAGGACAAATATGAGGGAGACGCGTCAGCGTCTTCTTCGTTGAGCCACTGGTTTCTTACCTGCGGATTTTTATCCGCAGCAAGATCTGTAGGTTCTTCCTAAAATCACTTCCAGGCAATATAAATGCAAACTAAAATCATCCCCATGCTCGTTTCGTCCTCCTGAGTCCATCCATGGTCATGGCTTACTTCAATTTTCCCTGTAACTCAAATGCCTAAAAACAACACAATGAAACCCTAGGTTCGGGTACATGATTATAGGCCATGAAAACGAAATTAAATAATGAAGACTTGTTAGAAATTTGATAAGGATCAAGATTATGTCAATAGTTTATCAAAAGGATGCAAGAATGAATGGTTTCGATTTTATGTTCAGAGCCGTTTTCAAGAACACTTACAGAGCTTTTCAGATAGCTTCAGGCCTTGGCTTTGGTTGCTATAGCTTCAGAAGATTGCAAGCAAGAGCACCACGTTGTGATTTTGGATTGAATTCGTCTCCAATGTTGATTTCGATCTTCACTTTTTCAAGCTTTTTTCCAAACTTTGTATGGCCGTTTCAACAGAGCTTTTTGCGTCCTCTAGGTCTGTGTGGCTTGTGTGCATATAATGGAATGTGTTTAGGTCAAAATTTGGGCCATAATCCTTATGCATTGAAGATGGAATATTTGATATGATCACCATTGATAAGCTTTCCATAATTGCATCAAATCTGAGATTTTGTGCATGTTTTGACTTGGCACGAATTTGACTGAGTGTTATATGAGATTTGCAAGCTGTAATGACCACAAGAATCTCTTTACATCAATTTTTAGATTTTATTTGATTTAATATTGATTAAAAATGAATTAAATCAATAAAAATAAAATAAAATAGAAAAGCAAATGAATGGCCATGAAATTAAAGATGGAACACGTGTGTGGCATGACAAGACTATATCAAGTGGAAAAAAGTGGGGCCTTTTTGTCAAAAATTGGAGTTTCGAGGATAGTTGACTTTTGGCAAATTTGGAAAAATGCCCAACTTCAACAATGCATAACTTCTTCAACTTTGAACTTTTGGAGGTGTTCTTTGACTTTTTAGAAACCTTGAGATGTCCCCTAATCAACCCTTTTCGTGACATCTCATTTTGATGTTCCATGCTCAAGTTATAAGCTTTGGAAAAAAAAGTGTTTTTGTTGACTTTCAAAAATGACCTATAATGTCCAAATTTGTAACTTTTTGTGAGGGCATTTTTTGATCTTGGGGTGTGAAGATGGATTGTAGGAAATTGAATCATCTTAAAAATGAGCTTTGGATGGGTCATTTATCATAAAGTATGAGAAAGTTATGCTTGGTAAAAGTTGGGTTGACTTTTCCTGCAAAACCCTAATTTAGCAACTTTTGAATCTTGATGAATCTTGAGAAATCCTTGATGAATCATGATTAACCCTTGATCAAATGATGAATTATCCTTCAAAATGAGAATGTTGACAAAAAATCTTGAGGTTTGACTGTATTTGGGACACAGTTGACTTTTGCCCTAGCATGGTCGATTTTTGGGCCTCTTGAGCAATTGATTGACCAAACTTCCTCTGCAAGGCTTGAAATTTGACATGGATGAACTTGAGAGAATATTAGGGCATTGGGGAGAACTTGAGGTCATTTAGATGCAAGGACCTTGATGCAACACAAAACCCTAATTTTGACTTGACTGCCTTAGGAGGTGACTTGACTGTCCAACCCTTGAGCCAACTTGAGCAACTTTGAAGATTATTCTTGACATGTCCTGAGGAATATGGGAGGGAAAATTTTGGGGTACAACAGTTTCCCCTGTTCAATTTTCTTAAACCTGAGGATATAGATTGGCTTTCGAGCTTTTCGTGATCCGAAGGTGGAAGATAATTGAACACTAGAGTGCCCAGAAATTTGCACTCACATGGTGTAGTATCAACATTGTGATGTCGGGAATGGGCTTAAGGATTCCATTTGGAGATTGTTGGTAGGAGGATGGGCTTACAGATGCCATCTGCAGTAGTGTTGATCGCATAAGAGATTCCTTAGCGAGAACATGCATACCTGTTGTTGTAAGAGATTCCGCTGGGGAAGTCTTACTTTTGTTGAGATTTAGGAATCTGGCCTGTATTTCAATTGAGAGAATGCCTCGGCTGAGTCTTAGGAATCTGTCCATAATCTAATTGGGGGGAAACATCTTCATCAAGATCTAGGAACTGTCTCGTGCTCAATGGAGTATACCATTGAGGTTATAGAACTTGTCCACAATATGACGGAGGAAAACATCAAGATCTAGGAACTGACTCGTGCTCAATGGAGTATACCGTTGAGGTTATAGTACTCGTCCACACTATGACGTAAGGAAACATCTTCATGGAAAACATCTTCATCAAGATCTAGGAACTGTCTCGTGCT
Source organism: Vicia faba (assembly GCA_948472305.1). Classification (NCBI taxonomy): domain Eukaryota; kingdom Viridiplantae; phylum Streptophyta; class Magnoliopsida; order Fabales; family Fabaceae; genus Vicia; species Vicia faba. The sequence continues at coordinate 1,175,658,808 of OX451739.1, read as the reverse complement.
CAATGGAGTATACCGTTGAGGTTATAGAACTTGTCCACACTATGACGGAGGAAAACATCAAGATCTAGGAACTGAATCGTGCTCAATGGAGTATACCGTTGAGGTTATAGTACTCGTCCACACTATGACGTAAGGAAACATCTTCATCAAGATCTAGGAATTGTCTCGTGCTCAATGGAGTATACTGTTGAGGTTATAGAACTTGTCCACACTATGACGGAGGAAAACATCAAAATCTAGGAACTGACTCGTGCTCAATGGAGTATACCGTTGAGTTTATAGTACTCGTCCACACTATGACGTAAGGAAACATCTTCATCAAGATCTAGGAACTGTCTCGTGCTCAATGGAGTATACCGCTGAGGTTATAGAACTTGTCCACACTATGATAGAGGTAAACATCAAGATCTAGGAACTGACTCGTGCTCCACAGAGTATACCGTTGAGGTTATAGTACTCGTCCACACTATGACATAGAGAAACTGCCGAGATTGAGAACCTTATCTGAAATTCAACTGAGGATAATTCAATTGAGATTTTAAGAACCGGTCAGGTCTTCGATGAAGCTGAGGACTTAACCGCATCTTTCCTAAAAGGTAAAAAGGTCAGTCACATGCAATGCATGAGATGGATTAAGCAATGATGTTCTCAACATAAATGAGATTGCATGGTATGATGTGTATATGCATGTATCATGATGTATGAAAATGTGATGTTTTACCTGGGGAAAATAAATCCCGGAGCTGCTGGAGAATAGAGCTGAGTTCTTCGTTTCCGCTGGAGGCGATAAACGAAGATGATAAACCTGTAGGAGAGAAGAACTTCGCCGGGGGAATAAACTGATGAAGAGATTACTCCGAGGGGAAATACTCTATGGGGAAGAGACGTTCTGCTGAAGACTTTAACGATAACTCCGTTGGGGATTCTATTGATAAGCTCTGTTGGGAATTTTAATGATGAACTCCGCTGGGGATAGAAAGAACTTCGCTGGGGATGATCTTTCAGTTGCAATTTGCTGAGGATAACCCAGTTAGACTCTTGGGAGTTTAACCTTCTGAATTTGGCTGGGGAGATTTATTTGTTCTCTACAGGGGATAAGCTTCCAGAATCTACTGGGTAAGATGATTCAACCCTGGCAGGGAAGCCTTTTTTAGACTGCGCTGGGGAAATGACTCCACTGGGGTATCTTGTATTCAGCCGGAGAATACTCTTATACTCCGTTGGGGAATATTAATACTGTCGGGGAAACTCTTATACTTGCTGAGGAACCTCTTTATACTCCGCTGGGGAATATTAATACTTTCTGGGGATACCAAGCCTTTTCAGGGCTGATGGTAGGTTAACTCTTCTTGGGGAGAGTATTGCTGATTTGTACATAGCTGCAAGTCTCAGTGGGGAGAGTTACCATTACTGTTTTACTCTGTAGGAGTGATGGTATCTTGGTCATATTCTTCAGCTGAACCTACCTCGGTACCTTGGTGGACAGAGCAACTACACTGCTCGGACAATTCTTATTTCCCCTGTTTCTGATATTACTCGTAATTCGTCCTTTGTTTCGCTTGTAAATATTTATGAGCAGCAATTAATGTCAAATGCATATATCAAAAATGAACATTGGATGTTCTTTGCAAAACAAAACAGATAAAGGAAAAACAATTTGACACTTGTCTGAAAATGAATTTGTATTGATTTTGAAGTTTTCCTGTAAATAGGCGTTTCTGTACAAGAGGCTGGCGTCCTAGTAAGAGGGCGCCGCCGAACAAATAAAATTTATACAATTTGTAAAAAGGAAATAAAACAGCTATGTGAATAATCCCACTGGGTTCCAACTCTGCTATTGCCTTTATATCTTCAAGCATCTCATCACTTTGCTGCTTAGTTGAAGATGAATCTGTTTGATTGGTGTCGTCCGAGCCTGATAGTTGATACCGAAGTCTGGATGCGAGGTGATCGAATGAGACATAGTGTTACGCTTTAATCCCTAACTTTTTCCTGGACCGCCCTTTCAGGTTTTCAGTCCATCGGGATACCCATTTTTGCCCAAGCCGCCTTTTTAGGTTTTTGACTTGCCGGGTGTACAGATTTTTTTATTTTCATCCCTTATTTTTGCCCGAACCCTTTTGGTTCGCCGGGAAGCCCTTATTTTTGCCTAGGCCAGTCAACCTAGTGGGTCTTTGATTATGCGTAGTATCTTTTGACTATGTCTGCATTGACGGGGTGAGGAAGGTCGTCACCATCCATGGTGGTTAGAATCATAGCTCCTCCTGAGAAGATGTTCTTAACCACAAATGGCCCTTCGTAAGTAGGGGTCCATTTGCCCCTAGGATCACATTGAGGTAGAATAATGCGCTTTATTACCAGGTCCTCAACTTGATACTCTCATTGTCTGACTTTCTTGTTGAATGCCTTGATCATCCGTTTTTGGTATGTCTGACTATGACAGACAGCAGTAAGTCTTTTTTCGTCGATTAGATTCAGTTGATCAAGTCGGGTCTGGATCCAGTCATCTTCGCTCAAACCTGCATCCTTCATGATCCGGAGAGAGGGTATCTTAACTTCGATGGGCAAGACTGCTTCCATGCCATAAACCAAGGAATAGGGTGTTTCCCCTGTTGACGTCCGTGTTGAGGTACGGTACCCATGAAGAGCAAATGGTAACATCTCATGCCAGTCTTTGTATGTCACTATCATATTCTGCACAATCTTCTTAATGTTCTTATTAGCTTCTTTTACAGCCCCATTCATCTTCGGCCGGTAGGGAGAAGAGTTATGATGTTGTATCTTGAATTGCTCGCAGAGCTCAGTGATCATCTTGTTGTTGAGATTAGTACCATTGTCCGTAATGATCCTCTCTGGTACACCGTATCGACATATCAGGTTATGCCGAATGAACCGTGCCACGATGTTCTTGGTTACCGTAGCAAAGGAAGCTGCTTCAACCCACTTCGTAAAGTAATCAATCGCTACCAGGATGAAACGATGCCCGTTGGACGCCGTAGGTCTGATCTCGCCAATCATATCAATACCCCACATTGCAAAAGGCCAAGGTGCAGTCAAAACATTCAGAGGAACTGGAGGTATGTGCACCTTATCAGCATAGACCTTGCACTTGTGACATGTCCGAGAATGCTGATAACAGTCAGCTTCCATTGTGGACCAGTAATATCCTGCCCGAAGGAGTTTCTTTGCCATGGTATGTCCACTGGAATGCATTCCGAAAGTACCTTCATGTAACTCCGCCATGATCCTTTCTGCTTCATTCTTATCCATACAGCGCAGTAAGGTTGAATCATGGTTACGCTTGTAAAGCATGTCATTGCTGATGAAGAAATTTTCCGCGAACCTTCTCAGAAACTTCTTGTCATTAATAGATGCACCCTCGGGGTACTTCTGAGCTTCAAGATACCTCTTCACCTCATGATACCAGGGATTTTTTGTTACCTCTTCAGTCTCAATATCACAACAATGTGCAGGTTCGTCCAATTTTTCAATAATGATCCGGGGAGCCTCGTTGTCCCATTTGACTTTGAACATAGAAGACATTGTAGCTAGCGCGTCCGCCAACTGATTCTCCTCTCTAGGAAAGTGTTCAAAGGTTATCTCCTTGAAATGGGGAAGCAACGTCAACACATACTCCTTATAAGGAATAAGATTTGGGTGTTTCGTATCCCACTCGCCTTTGATCTAACTGATCACGAGAGAGGAATCTCTGAAGACACTCAGAAACTTAATCCTTAGGTCAATTGCAGCTCGAAGACCCATGATGCACACTTCATACTCCGCCATGTTGTTGGTGCAGTTGAAACATAGTTGGGCGGTAAACGGAGTATGAGAGTCTTTAGGAGATATGATCACAGCGCCAATGCCATTACCCAAAGCGTTCGAAGCTCCATCAAAGTACATAGACCATCGGGATCCTTCCTCAGGTCCTTCATCCGGTCCAGGTGTCTCACAATCAGTTATCAACATGATATTCTCGTCTGGGAATTCAAAGTTCATAGACTGGTAATCATCCACTGCCTGATGCGCCAAATGGTATGCCAACACACTTCCCTTGATTGCCTTTTGGGTCGTATACTAGATGTCATACTCAGTCAAGATCATCTGCCATCTTACTATTCTTCCGGACAAGGCAGGCTTTTCGAAGATATACTTGATTGGATCCATCTTTAAAATCAACAAAGTAGTGTGAGTTAGCATATACTGTCTTAGCCAGCGAGCAGCCCATGCCAAAGCGCAGCATGTTTTCTCAAACAGTGAGTATCGGGTCTCACAGTCGGTAAACTTTTTGCTAAGGTAATAAATAGCATGCTCTTTTCGGCCAGACTCGTCATACTGCCCCAGCACACACCCCATTGAGTTGTCAAGTACTGTCAAGTATAAGATCAGAGGTCTCCCTTTAACTGGTGGCATCATAATAGGTGGCTCCTGGAGATACCCTTTGATTCTTTCAAAAGCGGCCTGAAACGTACTACCTGATCTTTCTTCAGTAGCTTGAAGATTGGCTCACAAGTAGCAGTTAGGTGCGAGATGAATCGGGCAATATAGTTCAGTCGTCCTAGAAATCCTCTGACCTCCTTCTCTGTCTTGGGAGATGGCATCTCTTGTATGGCTTTCACCTTGGCAGGGTCCACTTGAATACCTTTGTCGCTTACAACGAAACCAAGCAGCTTACCAGACCTCACCCCGAAGGTGCACTTGTTCGGGTTCAATCTTAATTTGTACAACTTCAACCTGTCGAACAGCTTTTGTAGATGGTCAAGGTGTTCCTCCTCAGTCTAGGACCTCGCAATCATATCGTCGACGTATACTTCAATCTCATGATGGATCATATCATGAAACAAAGCGACCATGGCATGCTGATATGTTGCCCCAGCATTCTTCAATCCAAAAGGCATGACCTTGTAACAAAAGGTGCCCCACTGAGTAACAAAGGTCGTATTCTCCATGTCTTCGGGAGCCATCTTAATCTGGTTATATCCGGAGAATCCATCCATAAAGGAGAATACCTTGTGCTGAGCAGTATTGTCAACCAGAACGTAGATGTGAGGTAGAGGGAAGTCATCCTTAGGGCTCGCCCTGTTCAAATCCCTGTAGTCAACACACATTCAAACCTTACCATCCTTCTTCGGCACAGGAACCACGTTGGCAACCCACTGAGGGTAAGAAGTCACTGCTAGAAAACCAGCATCAAACTGTTTCATAACTTCGGCTTTGATTTTCTCAGACATTTCTGGGCGCATACGGCGAACCTTCTGTTTTACCGGAGGACAATCTTCCTTGGTAGGAAGGCGATGAACCACAATGTCAGTATCCAACCCATGCATATCTTTGTAAGAGCAGGCAAAGATTTCAACGTAGTCATCCAGCATCTGAATCAATCGCTGTTTCACACTAAGCTCAAAGTTTGCACCGATCTTGACTTCTTTCTTGTTTGTTACAGTACCCAGATTCACTGTTTCCACCGGCTCTTCATGTGGCTGAATGACCCTCTCTTCCTGGAGTAGCAGTCTTGCAAGTTCACCAGGAACTTTGCAATCATCTTCACCTTCGTCTTCGGCTAAGTTGATCGTATTTTCGAAGTCATAACTGGCAGTAGCAGAGTCGTTACCAGTGAGATCCAGAGTGGATGTGGACCTGTATATGTGAGTGTGTGTAAAATAGCTGTTTTGTGATATATAATAAAGAAAAGCAAGGAGCGCAAAATTCGAAATGCAAAAGATGTCCAACGCTTTTATTAATGATATATGAAAATGGCACACAAAAGCCATCACAAATGAAGCCACAGTACCCCGGGTAAGACACCGGGCCATAAAGTTTCAAAACATTGTCTGTTACAAGCTCAAAACAAAGAGTTCATTACTGGGTAACAAAAGTAATAGGGATGAAGTCCTTTGTTGTCCAGTTGCTTGGTCCATCGTTGGTCGTAGGATAGATCCAGCTGTCGAATTCAGACTCCTCCACATCATCTTCAATGGCATTTACTCCCGAGTTGCTGATGAACACGGGAGGTCTTCCAATCCTTGCACTTCGAACAGTCCTTTGAGCTTCCTTTTCAATAACAGCTCGGGCATCCCTTAAGGAAGCCATCTTCATAGGAGAATCTTCAATCACAGTCTCAGTTGATGCCAGTGTCTAAGGAACCTCTTCAAAGTGTTGAAATGGGGTCTCAATGAACTCCCCATCCATCTCTATGTATCGGAACGAGTTGAGGTGGTTGACCATGTACTCTTCCTCCCCTTGAACTGTCACAATCTTTCCTCTGACAAGGTACTTCAGCTTCTGGTGGAGCGTTGAGGTTGCAGATCCAGCTTTATGGATCCATGGATGACCCAGCAAACAAGAATAGGATGGTCAGATGTCCATTACGTAGAATGTAGAATTGACGACCTGAGAACCAACTTTAATTGGAATAACAACCTCACCATGCACCATCCTTTTAGACCCGTCAAAGGCCCTGACAACGATGTTACTTGGCTTTAACTCTAAACCTTCGCAATCCAATCGGTCTAGAGCTTTCTTGGGCAAGACGTTCAATGAGGAGCCAGTGTCAACCAATACGTGTGCAAGAGTAGTGCCCCTGCATTCAATGGAGACATGCAGGGCATCATTGTGGTTCTTCCCTTTAACATTCAAATCGGCGTCGGAGAAACCCAAACCAATATCAGTAGTTAAATTAGCCACACAATCGGTAAACTGATCAGCTGATGTCTCTTGTGGCATGTGGGCAGTTTTCAGGAAGGTAATCAGAGCCTTAGCTTGGGCCTCTGAACACAACAATAGTGTAAACATAGAAATCTTGGATGGGGTTTGCCCCAGTTGCTCAACTATGTTATAATCACTCTTCTTAATAATCTTCAGAATCTCTTCCATCTCCTGTTTGGAAGCCTCAACAGTAATAGTCTTCGGTGCCTCCGTCTGGGCAGGCACATCAGTGGTGATCCCTTTGCCCCGAGCGTTAGATGACTCGGCGATAGGGGTAGGGCTAAGAACTTGATCAGGAATGGCATTAGGTATACTTACAGGTGTAATGACAACAGGTCTTCGGACAGTAGGTGGAGCAATATCAGGTGAGAAAAGTCTACCACTGCGGGTGACTTTAGCAGGTCCAGTAATGTTGCTGACGCCGGTATCAGCGTCCAACTCTTGCTTAACTCCTAGAACATAAACATCTGCCCCATAGTGCCAAGGGACAACTTTGTCAGAGGTGTAGGGGATGGGCCCCGAAACAGTGATGATTACAGGTGCGATTTTCGGAGTAGATGTAATTCTAACAGGCTTCCTCGAGGGAGCCTTGGAAGAATTGTCGAAAATGGTAATGATGGCAACTTCTTCAGTAGGGATGGAAGGAACAGCAATCTTCTCAAACAGGATCTCCTTATTATCCATCAGGTTTTGGATACCTGACTTCAGAAATGGGCAACCAGTAGGTAAAACATAACACATATGGAAATCTTCACCACAGCCCGGAAATAAACCGGCTAGCAACAGGTTCTTCTTGACAGTCATCAGAGGGGTAACAATATCATCCACGGAAACTACAAACAAGTCTTCCTCTACAGCATTTACTCAATGTTTGGGCATGGGAGCAGTCACAACATTAGGCCTCTCGTGCGCCTCGAACTCAATCTCCTTCGCATCAATTAGGTCTTGCACCCTGTTCCTCAAAACCCAACAATCATCTGTATTATGCCCCGGGCTATCAGAGTGAAAAGCGCAGCGGGCATTAGGGTTGTATTTTGGTGATGTGGTACTTGGATTCTTTGGAGCTTCTTTTAGAGTTACCAGATTGGTCTTCAGCAACTGTGGCAGAATCTGAGACAAAGTCATGCTGAGACGAGTGAATTTCCTTCGAGGTCTCTCGTCCTTTTGTTGATTGTAATGCTGAGGAGCACCAGCAGGTTTCAAAATAACAACCGCATTGACAGCTTGGCGGTGTTCAGGTCTATTTTGTCTTCTCGAACTGTAGACAGCACTGGACTCTTTCTTAAATGGTTTCTTCTCGTTGCTCGATGAGGCACCCTTCTGTATCTTCCCATCCTTAATACCAGCTTCAATCTTCTCACCAGTCAAAATAAGATCTGTAAACCCAGCTGAAGAGCTTCCAATCAGATGGTTAAAGAACGGACCCGACAGGGTCCCCAAAAACATGTCAACAAGCTCACAATCAGCCAAAGGTGGTTGCACCCTTTCAGCAAGGTCTCTCCATTTCTGAGCATACTCTTTGAATCCTTCACCCGTTCCTATTGACATACCCTGGAGTTGGGTACGTGTAGGAGCGAGGTCGGAGTTATACTGATACTGCCTGTAAAATGCAGTAGCCAAATCTTCCCAGCTGCGGATACTGGCTCCGTCCAACTGATAGAACCACTCAAGCTGAGTCCCTGAGAGACTGTCTTGAAAGAAATGGATCCATAAGTTCTTATCAGCAGTGTAAGGTTGGATCTTCCTCACATATGACCGGAAGTGCAGTTTTGGATAGGAAACTCCGTCATACTTGGCAAAGGTAGGTGCCTTGAACTTATGGGGAATCACCACCCCTGATGATAGACCCAGATCTCTGAAGTCCAGACCGGGCACCTTCTGTATCTCCATAGCGCTCAAAAGGTCTTCTAGCTATTTGTACTTATCCTCAGCAGGAGGATACTGTTCTTCATCATAGTCTTTCTCGTTGTCGGAGACCATAGGGCTAGGAGCCCTCCTTTCTTGTGGACTATTTTTCCCTCCAGATGAGGTGGTCAGATCAACTTCATTCTGCAGCCCGCTTCCAAACCCGCGTCCAGTATTGAACAGGATGGTCCTCTTCTTCTTCTTCTTCTTCTTCTTCTTCTTCTTCTTCTTCTTCTCTTTCAGAATCAAAGTCTTCAGGTCCTGCTGACCCTTAGCCAGATTCATGAACAGCTCTTGAAACTGGGCATTCTGGGCCTGGAGGGCCTTGATAGCTTGATCATTTGAAGGTTCAGCAGATATGATGATTGCTGAAATAAACAGCGAAGAAGATAAGAGACCTGTAATGGGTACCTGTTTATGAAGTGCATGGGATGAAATGCGTATGATTATGATTTCAAATACAATCGGGATTCAAATTTGGAAACAAGAAAGGAAACACACTTTATTAGATTTAAACTTCGAAATTTAAATTGTTCAACAAATTGCCCTTAGGCATTACAAGAATGGAAATACTAAAAAGTAAACAAAAACTGTAAAAGAAATCATCAAAGGTCCACCAATGCTCCCATGGTTTCTTCTTCTCAGTGCGGACATAATCGTTCAGGATCCGCTCGTTCTCCAACCGTCTGGTCAGCTTCTGGATCTTCTGCTCTTGTTCATTGAACCTCTCTCGGTAGGAATCCCGTTCATCCCTCAACTGCATCCAAGACCTCTTCAGTGCCCCAATATCAGTGGGCATATAAGGGTGGAGAATAGTTGGAAGAACCCCCTCCTCATTAGCAACTTCAAGAGTAACAGGCCTGACAGCTTCATATGGCATACCTAGCTTCTAGCCACGGATGTGGACCCATCTGAGATATGGCTCCATTGGCAGAGAAGTCTTTGGTCCCAACTCATGTGGGTCAGACTAGTGAACTCTGTCCCAAGCCCTTATGAATCTACGACGCAGCTCGTCGTTATCTCCCTGAAAATCAAAGATGATATAAGGCATCAGCATCTCATGAGGCCGTTCTCTTCTGGCTCTTCCAAACTGACGGAGAGCTAAGCATGGGTTGTAAAAGATCCCTCCATGGGTCCCGATCAATGGAACATTAGGATACTCTCCGCAGCGATCAATGATAGTCACCTCATCCATTCCTTTGAGAGTCCAGATAATGTCATTATTAGAAAGAGACATCACCCTATAAGCCCAGCCCATTCCTTCTTTGTTCTTTAGTACGGACTTAGGGAGGTGCGAAATAAACCACCTCGACAATAAAGGAGCACAGCACATCAAAGTTCCCCGTTTTCGGGCAGTACGAGCATAGAGCTGATGAAGGATATCACCCAAGAGAGTGGGTACCGGATTCTGAGAGATGAAGATCTTGATGGAATTAATATCAACAAAAGTGTCAGGATTCGGAAACAATACTAGACCATAAATCAAGAGAGCCAGAATGTCCTCGTACGCCTTGAAGTCTAAGCTGTCCCAGAAGTAATTAGCTTTGTCAACCAAAAACTTAGCCAGAAAACCCTTAGCTCCACTTCGAGTCTCCGAGTTAGCCATTACCTCCTCCTTGGTCAAGTGAAGGGCTGCAGCAATTTCTTCGGGATTAAGAATCTTTTCCCAACCAGTAAACGGAGTCTGTTCCAGGACGGAGATACCGAGCAGCTCAGAGAACTCTTCTAGGGTAGGCACCAGCTGGAAGTCCTGGAAAGTAAAACAATGGTACAGCGGATCATAGAATTGGACCAGAACACTCATCATTTGCTCGTCCAAATTTGAAGTGACCAAAATAAGAAGAGAACCATGCCTTCTGATGAAGGAAGTAGTGTCTGGAATCCTGACAACCAAATCTTTAAGCATGGTAGGTACTTGGACAAACTTGATCCGGATAGTATTCCTACGCATGAGCATCATGATAACCTACAAAACAGAGCAAAGATGAAACCCTCTTGTCTTTGAAATAGGTTAGTCCTTATGCAAGATGTATGCAATGTTATGATGTCATGATGTCATGATAAAGGCACACCACAAGTATCCACAAAAGGCAAACATGGTAGAGGCACACAAGTCACACAAAAGAGCCCTTAGATTTTAGGCTGGCATGGAGCTTAGGTACTACCCTCTTTCAGTTTCAGTTGGTTAAGACCTGTCCTAAAAATAGTAACCGGGTTCTAGAGGATCTCAATATCACTGACTACCCTCAGTCGGTCATAATTCCAGTTTAGCAACCTTTTCTTGCGGCCAGAATCATCGCGAGAGTTTAGTCTCAATGAGTGTAGCATATTGCTACTGTTCTATGGCCAAGTTGGTCAATTTAAGGTTCTAAGGTCAGTTGGTGCTTAATGACTCCTTAGAAGACCCATATTCTCCTCGTTCCAACACAAGGGATATCGGTACAGACCAAGGTGCCACACCAACATAGCTACTGCTTCATCTGTATCGGTCTACACCGTACAGATCCCTCAAAGTTTATTGCTACTTACCTAAAGGGTATCCCCAGATTCGGGTTAGGATCTATAGAACTCCGATACAAGCCTACAAAATTAAAGCATACAAAGCATACAATTGAAAACATAATGATCTAATCCTAAGGTACACCTCACTTATAAAGATATTCCCCAGCAGAGTCGCCAGTTCTGTGATTGGTGGGAATAGAACTGACTGTTTTGGAATGCTAGTTTGCGTTTGCGTTTGTTTTTGCAAAATGTCGCGGTAAGCAAGAGTCGCCACCGTCTTTTATTTTATCCAACAAGGAAAGGACAAAAGCACAGAAAAATTCCTTTTTGAGATGTTTCTCGGGTTCGGGAGGTAGATTATAGAAAGGGAAGGTGTTAGCACCCTTTCTATCCGTGGTTATCCACGAGCTCTTAGGTACTTGCTCATTATGTTTTCAAAAGTTTGCTTTTCTTTGTGTTTGTGGATTTGAGAAGAGTTTTTGTTTGAAAGGGGTGTAAGTGCGAAAAGTTTTGTTTTGTTTTTAAAAGGAGAAAGTACTTAAGAACATCTACCTACTCAAAAAGGAATTAGACTGTGCAAATGTCCTTTAGACAACGCTATCCCACTATTGAGGAGTAGGTAGCATCGTCGTTGGAGTTTTCGGGTCAATTCGATTAAGGGACGTGTGGTCATTAAAGCAATGTTAGTATGCCTTAGCGGTAATCCTAATGTCTTAGATCATTTATACGAGGCAACTGTTTCGAGGCAACTTTGATCTTTGGACAAGAGGGCGACCTCTAAAACTTCCTATACTCAATGACCACGTTCGAGGCAACCATGTGAGGTGTACCCTAAGAGTGGCATGTGCGAGTGTATTGTTTTTCAATTATATTATCTTTGTACATGTCATGGTGAGCTACTGTTGATTTTAAATTAAAATTGATCTTTTCATGCATTGCCTATTATTCAAACATCTAACAGTTAATGGTTGCGGAAATTAAATTGTGGAAAATAAATCTAAGCTATTACAAGGCGTCGGGTATTTACATCGCCAAAGACAAACCCTTAAAAATTAAATTGCAAAAAGTAAATAAAAGTGATAAATAAATAAATAAAGTCCTAAATTAAAAACTATTACATCCTCGAAGCAATTACAATATTGAAATATGGATCAAAAATAATTCGCGCGCGAGAAAATTAAATCAGAGTGTTTTTAGGGTTTTGACCCTTTTTATTAAAGAAAGCATATTTTTGTTATTTTTTTGAATTGAAAATTAATCTAAATTAATAATTGAATTAATTAATTAAATGAAAATATTTTTGGGTTTTATTTTAATTAAGGAAATAAAATAAGAATGGCTAAAAATAAATATAAAAAAAATCTAATTCTAAATTGATTTTAATTTAATGCAAAATATATTATGTTTAGACCTATTTAAACTAAATAACTTAATTAATTGTTTATTTACAAAAATAAATAATAAAATTAATGGAATTAATAAAAATATTATTTTTTTGTTTCCTGATTTTATGAAAAAAAGTTAATTGGTTAATTAATTAATTAAGATAATAATAATAATAATTAATAAAATAAATAAATAAGGAAAAGAAATAAAATGTAAAAAGAAATACTCAGGGGGTACTGGGCCCAAAAAGGACGTGAATCTAGCAAATTCCATGGCCCAAAACGTCCAACCTTGTTTGACTTTTGTGGTTGGCTATGCATGCATTGACCTGAGACCATGGTGGTCCTTCATTTATGACCAACAGATTTGGCCTGAAGGCCATCTGGCGCGTTGATTCTTGAGGTGCATGGTGGTCTTCATACCTGGAAATTCATTGGAATATCTGCAAGAAAATAATAATAAGCATTTTGGGGGACCTGGGATTCGAACCCAGGTCCCATTGGTTTTTCCATCCACCTGCTTGCCAACCCAACTAGCGCGTGTTTTTGTTATTAGAATAAGCAATGAATATTATATGTAAAAACAATCAATACGCTGTAAACAAAAAAATAAAGCGCGTGAGATTTGAAAGGACGAATGGGAGGGAGACGCGTCAGCGTCTTCTTCGTTGAGCCACTGGTTTCTTACCTGCGGATTTTTATCCGCAGCAAGATCCGTAGGTTCTTCCTAAAATCACTTCCAGGCAATATAAATGCAAACTAAAATCATCCACATGCTCGATTCGTCCTCCTGAGTCCATCCATGGTCATGGCTTACTCCAATTTTCCCTGTAACTCAAATGCCTAAAAACAACACAATGAAACCCTAGGTTCGGGTACATGATTATAGGCCATGAAAACGAAATTAAATGATGCAGACTTGTTAGAAATTTGATAAGGATCAAGATTATGTAAATAGTTTATCAAAAGGATGCAAGAATGAATAGTTTTGATTTCATGTTCAGAGCCGTTTTCAAGAACACTTACAGAGCTTTTCAGATAGCTTCAGGCCTTGGCTTTGGTTGCTATAGCTTCAGAAGATTGCAAGCAAGAGCACCACGTTGTGATTTTGGATTGAATTCGTCTCCAATGTTGATTTCGATCTTCACTTTTTCAAGCTTTTTTCCAAACTTTGTATGGCCGTTTCAACAGAGCTTTTTGCGTCCTCTAGGTCTGTGTGGCTTGTGTGAATATAATGGAATGTGTTTAGGTCAAAAGTTGGATCATAATCCTTATGCATTGAAGATGGAATATTTGATATGATCACCATTGATAAGCTTTCCATAATTGCATCAAATCTGAGATTTTGTGCATGTTTTGACTTGGCACGAATTTGACTGAGTGTTATATGATATTTGCAAGCTATAATGACCACAAGAATCTCTTTACATCAATTTTTAGATTTTATTTGATTTAATATTGATTAAAAATGAATTAAATCAATAAAAATAAAATAAAATAGAAAAATAAATGAATGGCCATGAAATTAAAGATGGAACACGTGTGTGGCATGACAGGACTATATCAAGTGGAAAAAAGTGGGGCCTTTTTGTCAAAAATTGGAGTTTTGAGGATAGTTGACTTTTGGCAAATTTGGAAAAATGCCCAACTTCAACAATGCATAACTTCTTCAATTTTGAACTTTTGGAGGTTTTCTTGGACTTTTTAGAAACCTTGATATGTCCCCTAATCAACCATTTTGGTGGAATCTCATTTTGATGTTCCATGCTCAAGTTATAAGCTTTGGCAAAAAAAGTGTTTTTGTTGACTTTCAAAAATGACCTATAATGTCCAAATTTGTAACTTTTTGTGAGAGCATTTCTTGATCTTGGGGTGTGAAGATGGATTGTAGGAAATTGCATCATATTCAAAATTAGCTTTGGATGGGTCATTTCTCATAAAGTATGAGAAAGTTATGCTTGGTCAAAGTTGGGTTGACTTTTCCTAAAAACCCCTATTTAGCAACTTTTGAATCTTGATGAATCTTGAGCAATCCTTGATGAATCATGATCAACCCTTGATCAAATGATGAATTATCCTTCAAAATGAGAATGTTGACAAAAAATATTGAGGTTTGACTGTATTTGGGACACAGTTGACTTTTGCCCTAGCACAGTCGATTTTTGGGCCTCTTGAGTAATTGACTGACCAAACTTCCTCTACAAGGCTTGAAATTTGACATGGATGAACTTGAGAGAATATTAGGGCATTGGGGAGCACTTGAGGTCATTTGGATGCAAGGACCTTGATGCAACACAAAACCCTAATTTTGACTTGACTGCCTTAGGAGGTGACTTGACTGTCCAACCCTTGAGCCAACTTGAGCAACTTTGAAGATTATTCTTGACATGTCCTGAGGAATATGGGAGGGCAAGTTTTTGAGTACAACACTAGCATTTAAATTTTGAAAGCAATAAAATGCGGAAACGTAAAATCCTACACTATTACAACATTTAGGGGATGGGGGATACACATTTGTACATGGGGGTGGTTCAACGAGAAAAATAGATAAGAAAAGAAAATAACAAGGGGAAGAAAAAGAGAAAGAGAGAGAGGGCTAGCGTGCCGCTGAGAGGAAGTCATAAGTTCTTACCCAGGCCTGCTACAGGATTATCAACCTGTTAGTGAAAATGTATGAGTCATAACTTCTGACTCTTGTACCCTGCAAAACAGAAACCTGTTAGTGGGAAGGTTAGAAGTTCTGACCCCCCTGCGCTGAAAGACAAAAGTTTGTTAGTGGGGATGTCAGAAGTTCTGACCCTGCTGGAAACACAATAATTTTCAGAAGTTCTGATATTATTGACAGCAAAACAGGCCTTAGAAGTACTGACGTTAAAGTCAGAGCTTGATTTCCCCCTGTGCTAGCCAGAACATCTGCAGTTTTATTATTTTTTTACATAAAACAGAAGGCATGCCTAGGATGATCTCAACAGGTGTCAAAGCATTTCAGTAGACAGAACCAACAAGGTCACAGGCAGGTTCTACACTGATTTACTTCCTACTTAAGCATTCAGAGGTATGAGAATCCTCAGAACGCATACATCAGCAACATGATATTTACATTGTGTTTATTGAGCATGCAAAGCTGATGATGCTTAGCAGCATGATGGGAGTCAGCAGGTTCTTACCTTGTTGTTGGAAAAATCTGTGAGTGGGAGCTAGTTTTAGCTCGGATGGTGTTCTGGACAGGTTCTTTTTAGAATGGGTGGACGAAGAATATATGAGTATGTATGGTCAGAAAATGTATGGGCGTTCTCTAGTCAGGAAGCAAACTGGGTATCAATGAAGTTTGGAGGTAGGGAGTTTAAAGTTTATGGAACACTAGGGATTTTTGGACAGAGTTTCACAAGGTTTTCTTTACTAGAGTTTTCTGTTCCTCTTCTAGCAATTTTTTCTGGGTCTTTTTTCACGTCCCTTTTGATGGACAATGGTGTCCTATTTATAGGCAAGGCTTTGTGGATTTTTGAACGTTAAATGGCGCCAATATTATGCAGTAGAGGTTAACTTGTTTTTGAATGAAGTTCATGAAAAGTTGTGATGATGGACAGCTTTTCAGCCTAGGTTGGAACAGTAAGCGAGGATTAAGGAGAAGTGACACCTATAGGCGAAAAGTGGCGCATAGACCCATGCCTAAACCTGCACAAAGGTGTTACCAAACCACACGTGGAGAGACCCCTTGGATGAATGTTCAGAAGTGGTTGTGAGTATTAATGAGCATTAAATGGTGATGAGATTTGTCAAAATCCAAAATCTTGTAATAGGAGATTTTGTATCATTACCTAAAACTTGAGCCAGCAATTCTGCTTCTCCAAAAAAAAAGAACAACGTAAACCAAATCCTGACCTTGGCCTCTTGCTGCCTCAGCAAACTCTGAGAGTTTTCCAGTATGCTCCTTTGATCTGCCTTTAAAGACTCTGAACTTAGTGATCATGCTTCAATATTTTACCCAATCTGCTGATCCCATTACGTTCTGAAGGAGTTTCAGGCTTTGTTGCCTTCTTTACACTTCTCCAACAAACTCTGGCTGAACTTTTGCGTAACTGCTGAAAGCGCCATGTTCTGTTTAAAGATCACGTGCTGAACCACGTTTACAATCTCTGAATGAGTTGGTGTAGCTGCTGAAGAGCCACCCTCTGACTGAATGTTATGTGCTGAGCCAAATTTGCAACTTCTGACCGTTTCTGCCTGGAGGTTGGTTCAGAAGCTTTGAGGTGCCATTTTCTTCTTAAGCACTTTTCCCTTTTTTAGGAAAATTCTAAGTATTTAGAATTTAACTTTTCCAAGGTAAAAGTTTTGACCTTTGAGCTTGCAAATGATCATTTTGCCCTTGTAAACTGTTTACTTGGAAAGGAATGATAATAAAGGGTTTGGATTTGTTTAAGATAAAATCTGAGAGTTCAGGATGAATTCCTGAAGGATGATAGGGTAAATTTTGGGTTACAACAGACACAACTTAGCCATTAGAAAGTAGTGAAATAGATGGCTTTGGTGCAGACTGAAGTTGGTTTATACTCGATACTACACTCATTGAGATTGTAGATTCAGGATATTTCTGTCGCAATTTAGATGCTTGTGCTGAAATAATGCCCGAGAGAAAGATCAGTGATATTGAGGCTCCTAGAACCCGATTACTTCTATTAGGACAGGTTGAGCCAACTAAAAATTCAAGAGGGTACTTACCTATAAACTCCATGCAAGCTTAAACCTAAGGCCTTGTGTGTTTTGTTTGTGTATGATTAATTGTTTGAACATGATATCATAACATCATGACATCATGCCATATCATTTTCACTAACCATTTCAAGGACCTAGGGATTTATTTTTGTTCTTTTTTATAGGTTATGGCTCCCGCTTGCAGAAACATTATCCAAATCATTTTTGTGAGGATACCTTCTTAACTTAAGGAGTTAATATCAAGGGTACCCGAAAGTTCTCCATTCATCAAAAGGCATGGTCGACTACTCAGTTTGGTTACCCCGGGTTTTTAAGAAGACATGATGAGTCTTCTATTCCAGTTCTTTGACCCTGTGCATCACTGCTTCATATTTCCCGACTACCAATTGGTACCCAAAATGGAGGAGTTTTCTCAATTACTAGGAGTGCGTGTTCTCAATTAAATACCTTTCATTGGTTTAGAGAAAGAGCCTCAACCTGAAGAAATTGCATCAGCCTTACATCTGAAGCGGCCCGACATTGTATCAAATTGGGAAACAAGGAGTGGAGTTAAGGGTTTTCTAGCTAAGTTTCTGTTAGAGAAGGCTCGACTATTTTTGGATGCTATGAGTTTTCAAGCTTTCGAAGAAATTTTGGCTTTGCTAATCTATGGGTTGGTGATTTTCCCTAACTCAGACCAACTCATAGATGTGAATTCCATCAAGATATTTCTTTCTCGTAACCCTGTGCCTACCTTGCTTGGGGACATTCTGCATTCTCTTCACACTCGTACTATGAGGAAGCGAGGGACTCTTATTTTTTGCATACCTCTACTATCTAGGTGGTTTATTTCTCACCTTCCCTGATCAGTGTTAAAGAATGAACAAGGTCTGAGGTGGTCTCAAAGGATGATGTCGCTCTCTCATTTAAATATCTATTGGTGTTCCTGATCTATGAAAGATGTTACTATCATTGACCGTTATGGGGAATTCTCTAATGTTCCACTCCTTGGAATTAAGGGAGGTATTACTTACAACCCTTATCTGGCTCTACAAAAATTTCGATATGCTCGAAGAGATGTTCCTCATGACACACTTATCCAGGGTATCGTGTTCGACTACGAGAACAATTTTCAAGGTAATCGTCAAAGGTTTATGTGAGCTTGGGGCATGGTAAACAAGATTGATAGCATCACTTTAGGACATACTAATTCTATCCCTTTGGATCCATATCTCAAGTGGGTACGATATCACGCTCAAAACCTTATGATCCCATATCCTGCTGTCTTACCAACAATTATGGAGCCTGTTGCTAAGGGTGATATTCGTTATACCATTTGTCATCCAGACATGCCTGCTGACCTCGAAGAATTACAGAAGTCCTAGATTCAAATCAAGAAATAATGAGACACCTTTGAAGCTCAATTCTACGTAAGCGAGAAGAAAGTGTTGGAGCTCACAAAGCAACTTCGCGAGTAGCAAAGTCTTAATGCATACATCGACACAAAGAGGAAGCATCCATGGGAGACTTGAGTCTTAGGTTTTAGAAGTTAATATTGTTGTCTCATTGAGACCTTTTTGCTTTTCATTGTAAGCCTAGAAGGCAATTATAATTTTGAACTTATTAATGCAATCTTTGTTTCTGTTCCCTTTCTGGCTAGCAAATTTAAATATCTTAAAAGTCCTTGAAAACATTGCATCCATATATCATGCATCATTTCATAAACAGGTTTTCCGATACATGTTTCCTCATCTATTTACTGTTTATTACACTATAAGACGGATCTCGAACAAACTGTCAAGGATCTCCAAACTCAGCATGCATAATTTCAAGAGACTCTTCTGAATCTGGCCAAAGGGAAACAAGAGATGATGGCGCTTCTAACCACGAAAAAGAAGACTAAGAAGCGGGTTGTTATCCTTAACATGGGAAGAAGATTTAAAGGTCCTGCTCAACCAGTTCAAGATGTTTCCTCTGAGGAAGACGACAACCAAGAGGAGGATGATAGAAGTGTCAGGGGTGAAGGTAAAACAATCAGGGTTCCAAAGATGAAGACTACGCAGACAAACAGTATCCTCCTGTAGACGATAAATACAAGCACTTGGAAGACTGACTCAAAGCTGTGGAAATCTAGAAAGTGCCTGGGTTGGATTTTGGAGAGCTAGGTTTGATCCCGGGGGTGGTAATCCCTCACAAATTCAAGGTCTCTATCTTTTCTAAATATGATGAGGTCTCTTGTCCCAAGCTTCATATGAGGTTGTATGTACGAAAAATCCAACCCCTTACTGCTGACTGGAAATTATGGGTCCATTTCTTCCAAGAAAGTTTGACTGGAACTCACTGGAATGGTTCTATCAACTAGAGGGAACCAACATTCACACATGGGAAGACTTGCCTGCTGCCTTCTAAAAATAGTATCAATATAATGCTGACCTGGCGCTGACTCGTGTGCAGCTAGAAAACATGACCATGGGCTTGAATGAAGGGTTCAAGGAGTATGCACAAAAATGGAGAGACTTAGCTGGAAGGGTGCAACCTCCTTTGACTAACCTGGAATTTGTGGATATGTTCACGGGCACTCTGACGGGTCCATTCTTTAATCTACTGATTCAAAGTTCTTCATCAGGGTTTACTAAGCTGATTCTGACTAGCGAACAAGTTGAAAGTGGTATCAAGAGCGGGAAGATTCCAATGACTGTAACCTCTAATGCTATGAAAAAGCCATTCATTGGTAAGAAAGAAACCAACATTGTCTATGGCCATAAGAGCCGTAGTAAGAATGATCATCGTCAGTCTGTGGGGGAGGTATTGATTTCTAATCCGGTGTCTGTTCAACAATCACAACAAGGCAACCAACGAAGGTCAGACACTTCGAGAAGGAAATTCACCAGAATTAATATGCCATTGGCTCAAGCATTACAACATTTGTTAAAGGATGACCTCATAAAACTTCGAGATCCTTCTCCTAATACCAACACATCCTCTCTGAAGTACAACCCAAATGCAAGATGTGCCTATCATTCGAACAGTCCTGGTCATGACACCAACAACTGTTGGGCTTTGAAAAACAAAATCCAAGATATGATTGATGCAAAAGAAATTGAATTTGATCCTCCTGAGACCCCTAATGTGATTACTACACCCATGCCCAATCATGGTAAAGGTGTTAATGCTATTGACGATGTTTCCTTTGTCTCCACCATAAGTGACTTCACCACTCCCTTGATGATCATTAAGAAAAATATGTTGTGAGCCGTCCGGGTTGTCCTGGAAATTGTTACCATTGTGCGTCCCAAACTAATGGTTGTATGTGGCTGAAGAAGGGTATTCAACGCTTAATTGATAGCCATGAAATTCTGTTTGAGAAGACTCCGTACATGAAGAGTTTGCATGAAAGTATGTCTCAAGAACTGAGACTTGAAGATGTTTCTATAATCACAATTTTCAATTCTCTTGTAAGGATCACCTCTAGAGGTCTTATAAATATTCCTGCCAAGACAAGGGTGGCTCCCCTGATCATTACCGCATTGAGGCCAATCCCATATTCCTCTGACAAGGTTGTTCCCTGGAACTATGGAGCAGAAGGTTATTACCATGGTGTTAGGTAAGATCCATGGATTACCAAAGAGGAAGATTCTGAATTTACCAATATCAATATCGAAAATATTGTCGAAACTAGTAAAGTTACCCGAACAAGAAGGATCTTCTCCCCGGAGATCTCTCCTTCAAAAACTATCACAACACATGTTCATATTCTTGCTGCTGGGTCAACTACTGACACCCGAGGCAAAGAGAAAGTGACTGAGCCTGCTCAGATGGAGACACCCTCAAAATATGTTATAGTTGAATACTCCTCTAAACAAGAGATGGAAGAAATACTGAAGATCATTCATAAAAGTGACTACAAAATAGTTGAACAACCGGGGCAGACACCCTCCAAAATATCCATGTTATCCTTGTTATTATGCTCCGAAGCCCATGCTCGGGCATTGTTGAATTTTCTGAAGAGTGCTCATGTACCATAAGAGACCTCTGTTGATCAGTTTGAGAATTGCGTTGCAAGTCTAATAGTTGATAATGGTTTAGGATTTTCTGATGCTGACTTAACTTCGGCAGGAAAGAATCATAATAAGGCTCTACACGTCTCTATTGAGTGTAGGGGAAATACTTTTGTGCATGTATTAGTAGATACAAGATCCTTCCTGAATGTGTTACCAAAAGGTGCTCTGGATAGACTGGACAGTGAGGGGTTGGTGTTGAAACCTAGCGATATTATGGTAAGAGACTTTGATGGGTCAAAAAGAATGGTACACGGAGAGGTTGATCTTCCAATCAAGGTCGGATCTCAGGTCTTAAACTCCACCTTCTATGTAATGGATATTCTTCCAGCCTATTCCTGTTTGCTTGGACACCACTGGATTCATGGAGAAAGCATTGTTACCTCTACCTTACATCAAAAATTGAAGTATTCGGTGAAAGGGAAAATCGTTAAAGTTTGTGGAGAAGAAGAATATATGGTCAGCCATTTGAATTATTTTAAATATGTTTAAATGAGTGGTGAATTCATCGAAACTCCCTACCATACATTTGAAGTAATCCCTCCAACGATTGTCGTTGCTAAAGCTACTCTTGCTACTCCTAAGATCATCAAGGATCCACCAAGAATGGCTTATCTAAAGGATGCTAGACCTGTGGTAGAAGAGGGTGGTTGCACTATCTGGGGTCAGCCTCCCGATATTCCTTACAAGTCTAACAAATTTGGTTTAGGTTTCACCTTAGAAGCTCAGAAGGCGGTTCGTCGTGCTCATGCTGGAGGACCACCTTTTCGTATCAGCAATAATGAAGTCAATACTCTAGAAGACACTGATAGTGACAGTGACTTGGACAACTGGATATTTCCTACCATTAGCAGTGGAGTTAACAACTGGAAGGCTAAAGACTTTGTACCAATCTCCTTTAGTCAGGAGTAATTGCTATTTCCTATTATTATTGCTTTAAGAAATTTGGTTATGTAATTCCTTTTAAAATAATGACTTTAAACCTTATGTCTTGCCTGGGGCTCAATGGTTCATTTGTTAAGGGTTGTCATTTCATATGTCATATTTTCATTTAATGGAAACATTGGACGTTTTGAATTCAAATTTTGTACTCTCTGTCTTTCTTTTACTTTATTGCAATTTCAAATAGCTATGTGTTCTTACACACACCCATACACTATATTGCAGATCCCCATACACTATCAAGCCGAAGAAGAAGGTGAGGAAGATTGTGAAATACCTGGAGAACTCGCCAGACTCTTAATATAAGAAGAAAAGGCTATCCAACCGCATGAAGAGCCAGTCGAAGTGGTAAACTTGGGTTCTGAGATAGATAAGAAAGAGGTCAAGATTGGCACCAACTTAGAAGGTAGTGTCAAGAATAGATTGATTCAGATGTTGCACAAATATGTTGAGGTCTTTGCTTGGTCATACGAAGACATGACAGGGCTCGATACTGATATATTGGTTCACTGTTTGCCGATGAAAGATGGTTGTGCACCAATTAAATAGAAGGTTCATCACATGCTTCCTGAGATGTCCGAAAAGATCAAGGCCGAGGTTATGAAACAATTCAATGCAGGGTTCTTAGTAGTGACGTCACATCCTCAATGGGTTCCTAATGTTTTTCTCGTACCAAAGAAATATGGCAAGGTACGTATGTGTGTAGATTACAGGGATCTGATTAGGGAGAGCCCCAAAGATGACTTCCCACTACCATATATTGGCGCACGAAGACATGGAGAAAACTACCTTCATCATACAGTGAGACACTTTCTATTACAAGGTCATGCCTTTTGGTTGAAGAACGCTGGGGCAACTTATCAACATGCCATGGTAGCCTTATTCAATGACATGCTTCATCATGAGATAGAAGTCTACATCGACAACATGATAGCAAGATCACAGACTGAAGAAGAACATCTTGATCATATACATAAGTTATTTGAAAGGCTGAAGAAGTACAAGCTGAGACTGAATCCAAACAAATGCAGCTTTGGGGTGAGATCTGGAAAACTTTTGGGTTTCGTCGTCAGTGGTAAAGGTATTGAAGTTGATCTTGTGAAATTCAAAGTTATTCAAGAAATGTCAGCTCCCCGTACTAAGAAGGAAGTTAGAGGTTTCCTAGGATGACTAAACTACATTTCCTGATTCATTTCTCATTTGACTGCTACCTGTGAGCCAATCTTTAAGCAATTGAAGAAAGATCAAGTAGTAAAATGGAACTACGACTGTCAAATAGAATTTGATAAAATCAAGGAGTACTTACAAGAACCTCCAATCCTGATGCCACCAGTTAAAGGATGACCTTTAATCATGTATCAAACAGTGCTAGAGAATTCAATGGGAGTGTGTGTTTGGGCAACATGACGATTCTGGTTGAAAAGAGCATGTAATATACTACCTTAGCAAAAAGTTTATCGGCTGTGAAACAAGATATTCACTGCTCGAGAAAACTTGTTGCGCTTTGGCATGGGCTGATCTCCGACTAAGACAATATATGTTGACCCATGCCACTTTGTTGATTTCTAAAATAGATCCTATCAAGTACATATTCGAGAAGCCAGCTCTCCCCGGAAGAATAGCCCGATGGAAAATGATCTTAACAGAATACGACATTCAGTATACCACTCAAAAAGCAATCAAAGAAGTGTATTGGAAGATCATTTGGCACATCAAGCTATAGACGACTACCAATATATGAACTTTGAATTCCCAGATGAGAACATTATGATAGTTACAGATTGTGAAGAACCTACACTGTATGAAGGACCCAGGCTTAGATCTCGATGGACTATGGTTTTTGATAGAGCTTCTAATGCACTTGGCAATAGAATTGGTGATGTGATCATATCCTCTGCAGGTTGCCATACACCTTTCACTGCCAGACTTTGCTTTGACTTCACCAATAACATGGTTGAGTATGAAGCGTGCATCCTGGGAATTAAAGCTGCTATCGACCTGAGAATCAAATTCCTGAGCATATATGGGGATTCAGCCTTGGTAATCAGTTAGGTCAAGGGAGAATGGGATACAAAGCATCTGAATCTTATCCCTTACGAAGAGCATGTGTTAACTTTGATTATGTACTTCGAAGAGATTACTTTCGAGCATATACCAAGAGAAGAAAATCAGTTGGAGGACGCCTTAGCTACCATGTCATCCATGTTCAAGCTCAAATGGGAAAATGAGGCTCCCATAATTACCATTGAAAGATTCGACGAACCGACACACTGCTACGAAATTGATACTGATGGAATAGAAGAAAAACCTTGGTTTCATGAAGTGAAAAGATACCTTGAGGCTCAAGAATACCCTGAAGGTGCATCGATCAATGACAAGAAATTCCTACGGAGGTTCTCAGCCAAGTTCTTCTTAAGCAATGGAATTTTGTACAAGCGCAATCATGATTCGAATCTACTTCGTTGTATGGACAAGAAGGAAGCAGAGAAAATTATGGAGGATATGCATGAAGGTATCTTTGGTACTCGTCTCAGTGGACATACTATGGCAAAGAAGATTTTGAGAGCAGGTTACTATTGGTCGACTATGGAAACTGACTTTCACCACCACTCAAGAACTTGTCATAAGTGCCAAATCTATGATGATAAAGTTCATGTGCCTCTGGTACCTTTTAATGTCATGACTGCTTCGTGGCCATTTGCAATGTGGGGCATTGATATGATCGGAGAAATTAAGCCTACTGCTTCTAATAGACATCGTTTCATTCTCGTCGCCATTGACTACTTCACAAAATGAGTTGAAGCAACCTCATTCTCCTCTGTCACTAGGAATGTAGTAGCTCGATTCATTAAGCATAACCTCATCTGTTCAGATTCCCTCTTCGAGGATTATGAAAGATGCAGACTTAGACGAAGAATAGTGGATTCAGACTAGGTTGGATCAGTAGAACATGATTGACAAGAAAAGGCTTGTGGTTGTCTGTCATGGTCAGATATATCATAAGTGTATGATCAAAGCATTAAACAATAAAATCAAACATTAGATATATTAAGCTGATGACTTGGTAATAAAGTGCATCCTTCTATCGCAAGGTGATCCCAGGGGCAAATGGGCTCCCACCTACGAAGGGAAATTTATTGTCAAGAAAGTATTTTCGGGTGGTGCTATGATACTAACCACCATGGACGGTGAAGATTTCCTGCACCTTGTGAACACGAACATAGTCAAAAGATACTACGCATAAAAACAACACGCTAGGTTGACTGGCCTAGGAAAAAATAAGGTCATACCGGTGAACCAAAAGGGTTCGGGAAAAAATTAGGGATATATATAAAAGATTGTACACCCGACAAGTCGAAAAACTGAAAAGGCGACTTGGGAAAGAAAGGGTATCCTGATGGGCTGAAAACCCGAAAGGGTGGTCCAAGAAAAAGTTAGGGATTAAAAGCGTACGACTATATCCCGTTGGATCACTTACTGCAAGCTTTGTTACCAAAGTCAAAGGATCAGTTCAATCAACTTCTTTCGACAACAAGGGATGAGATGTTCATAGACATAGGGGAAATAGCAGAGTTGGAACCCAACGAGATCATTTCCATATAGCTACGTGTTTTTTTCACTTTGTACTTGTTGTACCCCAACATTTTCCCTCCCATATTTCTCAAGACATGTCAAGAATAATCTCCAAATGTTCAAGATGGCTCAAGAGTTGGACAGTCAAATCACCTCCTAAGGCAGTCAACCTCAAATTAGGGTTTTGTGTTGCATCAAGGTCCTTACATACAAAGACCTAAAGTTCTTCCCAATGCCTTAATATGTTCTAGTTCATCCATGTTAAATTTCAAGCCTTGCAAAGAAAGTTTGGTCAGTCAATTGCTCAAGAGGTCCAAAAATCGACTGTGCTAGGGCAAAAGTCAACTGTGACCTACAAATAGTCAAACCTCACGATTTTTTTGTCAAAATTCTCATTTTGAAGTATAATCCATCATTTGATCAATGTTTGATCATGATTCATCAAGGACTGTTCAAGATTCATCAAGATTCAAAAGTTGCTAAATTAGGGTTTTGTAGGAAAAGTCAACTCAACTTTGACCAAGCATAACTTTCTCATACTTTATGATAAATGACCCATCTAAAGCTCATTTTGAAAAGTATGCAATTTCCTACAATCCATCTTCACACCCCAAGATCAAGAAATGCACTCACAAAAAGTTACAAATTTGGACATTATAGGTCATTTTGAAAGTCAACAAAAACACCTTTTTTGCAAAAGCTTATAACTTGAGCATGGAATATAAAACTGAGATGAGACAAAAAGGGTTGGTTATAGGACATCTCAAGGTTTCTAAAAAGTCCAAGAACACTTCCAAAAGTTCAAAATTGAAGAAGTTATGCATTGTTGAAGTTTGGCATTTTTCCAAAATTGCCAAAAGCCAACTATCCCCAAAACATCAAATTTTATCAAATGGGCCCACTTTTTCCACTTGATTTGATCTTGTCACACCACACACGTGTCCTATCTTCAATTTCATAACCAATTATTAATTTTTCTATTTTATTTGATTTTTATTGATTTAATTCATTTTTAATCAATTTAAATCAAAATAAAACCTCAATATTAATAACTTGTGATCTTTTTTATTGATACAGCTTTCAATTTCCATGATGGACACAATTAAATTCGTACCATGCCATATTGTGAACAAAATATTTGATTTAGGACAATTTTGGAAGCTTTGTTAATGGTGATCAAATCAAATCTTGAATCTTCAGTGCTCATGGATTCCAAGCCCAAGATTTAACCTAATTGTTTCTATGATACATATACAACATGAAGCACACGAATACACGACCTGAAAGCTGCAGAAATCACATATACAAAACTGGAAAAAAACCTTTAAAAAGTGGGGGATCGAAATCTTGCTTGGAGACCAATTCAAGGCAAAAGCTCAACGCTATCTTCTTGCTAGCCATTCACTGAAGCTAAAGCAATCACTCACGAGCCCTGAATCACCTCCAAACGCACTATAAGTCGCTTGAAACTCCGCCCTGGACATGGAATCGTGATCTCTTGTTCTTGCATATTTTTGACAAAACGTTGGCATATTCTTGATCCTTGCATAATTTCCAGCCTTTCTGCAATATTTAATTTCGTTTTTGTAGCCTGTAAAGCCCTACCCGAAACTAGGGTTTGGGTTTCTTGTTTTTAGGCATTTCCGTTTCAGGTAAAATCAGAACCAACCATGGACATGGATGAGTTCAGGAGGATGAGACGAGCATGGTGATAGCCTTAGATTGCATTTTTATGGCCCATAACTCGTTTTAGGACGAACCTGGGAATTTAGCTGCAGATAAAATCTGCAGGTAAATAACCAGGCTTTTCAAGGAAGAAGACGACCACGTGCCTCTTCCTCATTGGGTCATTCATAACTTTGCGCGTTTTTTTATATTTTTCAACATATTATTTGTTTTGTTCATATATTATTTGTTGTTTATTTCAATTACAAAAGCAGCACAATGGTCCAGTGGTGGAGGCGTTAGTGGAAAGTCCTATGGGACCTGGGTTCAAATCCCAGGTCCCCTAACATATTTGCTATTATTTTCTTGCAGTTGATCCAGCGTCTCTCATGCCTTGTGGTCTACCATACACCTCAAACTTCCAGGCGCTAGATGGCCTCCAGGCCAAATCTGAAGGCCAGGATTGAAGGCTTACCATACTCTCCAGTCAATGCATACGCATGGGATGGTGAAAGTCAAAGCAGGCTGATTTGGATTGGGCTTCAGAATTGCTATCCTCACCTTCAAATCAGGCCCACACCCCCTAGGTTATTTCTTTTCTTTTCTATATTTCTTTTGTCTAAATTGTTTTCATTATTTTTATTGTTAATTAACCAATTAATATTTTTTCTCATAAAATCAGAAAACATAAAAAATATTATTTTTATTAATTTCATTATTTTATTTTTGTAAATAAATATTAATTAATTAACTTAGTTTTAAATAGGTTTAAACATTTAATATTTTTTGCAATAAATTAAAACTAATGTAGAATTAGGTTTTTAATAATTTTAATCAATTTCATTTTATTTCCTTAAATATAAAAATCCAAAAATATTTTCATTAATTAATTAATTCAATTATTAACTTAGATTTAATTTCCATTTAATTCAAAAAATAACAAAAAAACATGCTTTCTTTCAAAAAGGGGTCAAAACCCTAAAAAATGCGCCGTTTTAATTTTCTCGCACGTGATCCATATTTCCAATATTGTAATTGCTTCCGGTATGTAATAGCTTTTAATTAACACTTTAATTATTTATCGCTTTGTTTTATTTTCCGCAATTTAAATTAAAGGGTTTGTTTTTGGCGATGTAAATACTCGATGCCTTGTAATAGTTTAGATTTAATTTCCGCAATTTAAATTCCGCAAACTATTAACTGTTAGATGCTTGATAATAGGGAATGCATGACAAGATCAAATGTATGAACTTAAAATCAACATAGCTCACTCATGACATGTATAAAGATAATATAACTGAACTAACACACTCGCACATGCACACTCTTAGGGTATACCTCACTTGATTGCCTTCGAACGTGGTCATTGAGTATAGGAAGTTTTAGAGGTCGCCCTCTTGTCCAAAGACCATAAGTTTCCTCGAAACGGTTGCCTCGGATAAAATGATCTAAGAGATTAGGGTTACCGCTAAGGCGTCCTAACGTTACTTTAGTGACCACACGTCCCTTAATCGAATTGACCCGAAAACTCCAACGACGATGCTGCATACTCATTAATAGTGGGCTAGCATTGTCTAAAGGATATTTGTACAGTTTAATTCCTTTTTCGAGTAGGTAGATGGTTCTTAAGTACTTTCTCCTTTTAAAACAAAATAAAACTTTTTGCACTTACACTCCTTTCAAACAAAAACTCTTTCAAACCCACAAACACAAAGAAAAGAAAATTTTGAAAACACAATGAGCAAGTACCTAAGAGCCCGTGGATAACCACGGATAGAAAGGGTGCTAACACCTTTCCTTTCTATAATCTACCTCCCGCACCCGAGAAACATCTCGAAAAAGGAATTTTATGTGCTTTTGTCCTTTCCTTGTTGGATAAAATAAAACACGGTGGCGACTCTTGCTTACCGCGACATTTTGCAAAAACAAACACAAACGCGAACCAGCATTCTAAAAACAGTCAGTTCTCTTTCCCACCGATCACAGAACTGGTGACTCTGATGGGGAATATTATAAGTGAGGTGTACCTTAGGATTAGATCATTGTGTTTTCAATTGTATGCTTTGTATGATTTATATTTGTGGGCTTGTATCGGAGTTCTATAGATCCTAACCCGGATCTGGGGATACCCTTTAGGTAAGTAGCAATAAACTGTGAGGGAACTGTCCGGCATAGACCGACACGGTTGAAGCAGTAGCTACGTTGGTGTGGCACTTTAGTCTGTACCGATATCCCTTGTGTTGGAACGAGGAGAATATGGGTCTTCTAAGGGGTCATTAAGCACCAACTGACCTTAGAACCTTAAATTGACCAACTTGGCCATAGAACAGTAGCAGTATGCTACACTCATTGAGACTAAACTCTCGCGATGATTTCAGCTGCAAGAAAAGGTTGCTAAATTGGAATTATGACCGATTGAGGGTAGTCAGTGATATTGAGATCCTCTAGAACCCGATTACTATTTTTAGGACAGGTTTAAACCAACTGAACTGAAAGAGGGTAGTACCTAAGCTCCTTGCCAGCCTGAAATCTAAGGGCTCTTCAGTGACTTGTGTGCCTTTATCATGTTTGCTTTTTGTGGATACTTGTGGTGTGCTTACTATCATGACATCATAACATTGTATACATCTTGCATTGGACTAACCTATTTCAAAGACAAGAGGGATTCATCTTTATTCTGTTTTGTAGGTCATCATGATGCATATGCGTAAGAATACCATCCGGATCAACTTTGTCCAAGTCCCTACCTTGCTTAAAGAGTTGGTTGCCAAGATGCCTGACACTACTTCCTTCATCAGGAGGCATGGTTCTCTTCTCAGTTTGGTCACCTCCAAATTGGACGAACAGATGATGACTGTCCTAATCTAGTTCTATGATCCATTGTACCGTTGTTTTACTTTCCAGGACTACCAGTTGGTTCCTACCCTAGAAGAGTTCTCTGAGCTGCTCGGTATCTCTGTTCTGGAGCAGACCCCGTTTACTGGTTAGGAAAAGATGCTTAGGCCCGAAGAGATTGCTGCAGCCCTTCATTTGACTAAAGAGGAGGTAATGGCTAATTGGGAGACTAGAAGTGGAGCAAAGGGCTTTCTGACTAAGTTCTTGGTTGGCAAGGCTAACTACTTCTGGGATAGCCTAGACTTTAAGGCGTTCGAGGATATTCTGGCTCTTCTGATTTATAGCTTGGTATTGTTTCCGAATCCTGACACTTTTGTTGATGTGAATGCGATAAATATCTTCATTTCTCAGAATCCTGTACCCAATCTCTTGGGTGACATTCTTCATCAGCTTTATGCTCGTACTTCCCGAAAGCGGGGAACCTTGATGTATTGTGCTCCATTATTGTCGAGGTGGTTTATTTCGCACCTCCCTAAGTCAGTACTGAAGAACAAAGAAGGAATGGGCTGGGCTTATAGAGTGATATCTCTCTCTCGCATAATGACATTATCTGGACTCTCAAAGGTATGGATGAGGTGACTATCATTGATCGTTATGGAGAGTATCCTAATGTTCCATTGATAGGAACCCATGGAGTAATTTCTTACAACCCATGCTTAGCTCTCCGTCAGTTTGGAAGAGCCAGAAGAGAAGGACCTCACGAGCTGCTAATGCATAATATCATCTTTGATTTTCAAGGGGATAGCGACGAGCTACGTCGCAGATTCATAAGGGCTTGGGATAGAGTTCACCAATCTGATCCACATGAGCTGGGCCCAAAGACTTCTCTGCCAATGAAGCCATATCTCAGATGGGTCCGCATTTGTGCCCATAAGCTGGGTATTCCATATGAAGCCGTCCGGCCTGTCACTCTTGAAGTTGCTAATGAAGAAGGGGTTCTTCCAACCATTCTCCATCCTTATATGCCCACTGACATTGGGGCACTGAAGAGATCTTGGATGCAATTGAGGGAGGAACAGGATTCTTACCGAGAGAAGTTCAATGAACAAGAGCAGAAGATCCAGAGGTTGACTAGGCAGTTAGAGAACGAGCGGATTCTCAACGACTATGCCCGCACTAATAAGAAGAGACCATGGGAGCATTGATGGACCTTTGATGATTTCCTTTCCAGTTTTTGTTTACTTTTCCGTATTTCCATTCTTGTAACGCCTTAAGGGCAATTTGTTGAACAATTTGAATTACAAAGTTTATCTAATAAAGTGTGTTTCCTTTCTGGTTTACAAATTTGAATCTCCCGATTGTCTTTGAAATCATAATCATACGCATTTCATCTCATGCACTTCATGAACAGGTACCCTTTATAGGTCTCTTATCTTCTTCGCTGTTTATTTCAGCAATCATCATGTCTGCTGAATCTTCAACTGAGCAAGCTATCAAGGCCCTCCAGGCCCAGAATGCCCAATTTCAAGAGCTATTCATGAATCTAGCTAAGGGTCAGCAGGACCTGAAGACCTTGATTCTAAAAGAGAAGAAGAATAAGAAGAAGAAGAGGACCATCCTGTTTAACACATGGCACAGGTTTGGCAATAGGCTACAGAATGAAGTTGATTTGACCACCTCATCTGGAGGGAAAGATAGTCCACAAGAAAGGAGGGCTCCTAGCCATGTGGTCTCCGAAAACGAGACAGACTACGATGAAGAACAGTATCCTCCGGTCGAGGATAGATACAAGCAACTGGAAGACCGGTTGAGTGCTATGGAAGTTCAGAAGGTGCCTGGTCTGGACTTCGGAGATCTAGGTCTATCGTCTGGGGTGGTGATTCCCCATAAATTCAAGGCACCAGCCTTTGCTAAGTATGACGGAGTTTCTTGTCCGAAGTAGCACCTCCAGTTATATGTGAGGATGATTCAGCCTTATACCGCTGATAAAAACCTATGGATCTGTTTCTTTCAAGACAGTCTCTCAGGGACTCAGCTTGAATGGTTCTATCAGTTGGACGGAGCCAGCATCCGCAGTTGGGAAGATTTGGCTACTGCTTTCTATAGGAAGTACCAATACTACTCCGACCTCGCTCCTACGCGTACCCAACTCTAGGGTATGTCAATGAGAACGGGTGAAGGATTCAAAGATTATGCTCAGAAGTGGAGGGATCTCGCCGATAGAGTACAACCACCCTTGGCTGATCGGGAGCTTGTGGACATGTTTTTGGGGACCCTGTCTGGTCCATTTTTCAACCATCTAATTGGAAGCTCTTCATCGGGGTTTACAAAGCTTATTTTAACCGGTGAGAGGATTGAAGCTGGTATTAAGGCTGGGAAGATACAAAAGGGTGCCTCCTCAAGAACCGAGAAGAAGTCGTTTAAGAAAGAGTCCAGTGTTGTCTACAGCGCAAGAAGACAGAATAGGCCTGAACACCGCCAAGCTGTCAACGCGTTTTTTATTTTAAAACCTGTTGGTGCTCCTCAGCACAACAATCAACAGAAAGACGAGAGACCTCGAAGGCAATTCACCCGTCTCAGCATGACCTTGTCTCAGATTCTGCCACAGTTGCTGAAGACAAATCTGGTGATTCTAAAGGAAGCCCCGAAGAATCCAAATACAACATCACCAAGGTATAACCCTAATGCCTGTTGTGCTTTTCACTCTGATAGCCCGGGGCACAATACGGATGATTGTTGGGTTTTGAAGAACAAGGTACAAGACTTGATTGATGCAAAAGAGATCGAGTTCGGAGCACCAGAGAAGCCTAAACAAGAGGCAGGGGTAAATTCTATCAGGGATGATGATGATGAAAAGTTTGATATCGACAGTTGGATCTACCCGACTGCCAATGGTGGATTAAGCAACTGGACAACGAAGGATTCTATGCCCGTTTCAGTTATCACCCAGTAATGAAACTTTTTTTTAAATATGTAACAGACAATGTTTTAAACTTTATGGCCCGGTGTCTTACCCGGGGCACTGTGGCTTCATTTGTGAGGGATTTTGTGTGTCATTTTCATATATCATTAATAAAAGCATTGGACGTTTCTTGCATTTCAAATTTTGCGCTCCTTGTTTTTCTTTATTATATATTGCAAAACAGCTATTTTACACACACTCACATATACAAGTCCACATCCACTCTGGATCTCACTGGTAACGACTATGCTACTGCCAGTTATGACTTCAAAAATTCGATCAACTTAGCCGAAGATGAAGGTGAAGATGATTGTGAAGTTCCTGGTGAACTTGCAAGACTATTACTCCAGGAAGAGAGGGCCATTCAGCCACATGAAGAGCCGTTGGAATCAGTGAATCCAGGTATAGAGACAGATAAGAAGGAAGTTAAGATCAGTGCAAATCTGGAGCTTAGTGTGAAGCAACGGCTGATTTAGATGTTGCGTGACTATGTTGAAATCTTTGCCTGGTCTTATGAAGATATGCCTGGTTTGGATACTAACATTGTGGTTCATCTCCTGCCTACCAAGGAAGACTGTCCTCCCGTAAAACAGAAGGTTCGCCGAATGCGCCCAGAGATGTATGAGAAAATCAAGGCTGAGGTTATGAAACAATTTGACGCCGGTTTTCTAGCAGTTACTTCTTACCCTCAGTGGGTGGCCAATGTGGTTTCTGTGCCGAACAAGGATGGTAAGGTCCGAATGTGTGTTGATTACAGGGATTTGAACAGGGCAAGCCCCAATGATGATTTCCCTCTACCCCATATTGACGTTCTGGTTGACAACACCGCTCAGCACAGGGTATTCTCTTTTATGGATGGTTTCTCCGATTATAATCAGATCAAGATGGCTCCCGAAGACATGGAGAAGATAACCTTTGTTACTCAGTGGGGTACCTTTTGCTACAAGGTCATGCCTTTTGGGTTGAAGAATGCTGGGGCAACATATCAGCGTGTCATGGTTGCTTTGTTTCATGACATGATCCATCATGAGATAGAGGTATACGTCGACGATATGATTGTAAGGTCCCAGACTGAGGAGGAACACCTTGACCATCTACAGAAGTTGTTTGACAGGTTAAAGTTGTACAAGTTGAGGTTGAACCCGAACAAGTGCACCTTCGGGGTGAGATCTGGTAAGCTACTGGGTTTCGTCGTGAGCGACAAAGGTATTCAAATGGACCCTGCCAAGGCGAAAGCTATACAGGAGATGCTAGCTCCAAAAACCGAGAAAGAAGTCATAGGTTTCCTGGGACGACTGAATTATATTGCCCGATTCATCTCACACTTGACTGCTACTTGTGAGCCAATCTTCAAGCTACTGAAGAAAGATCAAGTAGTACGTTGGAACGATGAATTCCAGGCCGCTTTCGAAAGGATCAAAGAGTATCTCCAAGAGCCACCTATTCTAATGCCACCAGTTGAAGGGAGACCTCTGATCTTATACTTGACAGTACTCGATATCTCAATAGGGTGTGTGTTGGGGCAGTATGACGAGTCTGGCCGAAAAGAGCATGTTATTTATTACCTTAGCAAAAAGTTTACCAACTGTGAGACCCGATACTCACTGCTCGAGAAAACTTGCTGCGCTTTGGCATGGAAGAATAGCAAGATGGAAGATGATCTTGACGGAGTATGATATCCAGTATACGACCCAGAAGGCAATCAAGGGAAGTGTATTGGCAGACCATTTGGCACATCAGGAAGTGGATGATTACCAGTCTATGAACTATGAATTCCCGGACGAGAATATCATGTTGGTAACTGATTGTGAGACACCTGGACCGGATGAAGGACCTGAGGAAGGATCCCGATGGTCTATGTACTTTGATGGAGCTTCGAACGCTTTGGGTAATAGCATTGGCGCTGTGATCATATCTTCTAAAGGCTCTCATACTCCGTTTACCTCCCGATTATGTTTCAACTGCACCAACAACATGGCGGACTATGAAGCATGCATTATGGGTCTTCGAGCAGCAATTAACCTAAGGATTAAGTTCTTGAGTGTCTTCGGAGATTCCGCTCTCGTGATCAGTCAGATCAAAGGCGAGTGGGATACGAAACGCCCAAATCTTATCCCTTACAAGAAGTATGTGTTGACTTTGCTTCCCCATGTTGAGGAGATAACCTTTGAACACTTCCCTAGAGAGGAGAATCAGTTGGCGGACGCGCTGGCTACGATGTATTCTATGTTCAAGGTCAATTGGGACAATGAGGATCCCCGGATTATCATTGAAAGATTGGACGAACCTGCACATTGCTGTGATCTTGAGACTGAAGAGGTAACAGAAAAGCCCTGGTATCATGAAGTGAAGAGGTATCTTGAACCTCAGGAGTACCCTGAGGGTGCATCTGTTAATGATAAGAAGTTTCTGAGGAGGTTCACGGCGAAGTTCTTCGTCAGCAATGGCATCCTTTACAAGCGTAACCACGATTCAACTTTATTGCGTTGTGTGGATAAGAATGAAGCGGAAAGGATCATGGCAGATCTACATGAAGGTACTTTCGGAACTCATTCCAGTGGACATACCATGGCAAAGAAAATCCTACGGGCAGGATATTATTGGTCCACAATGGAAGCCGACTGTTATCAGCATTCCCGGACATGTCACAAGTGCCAGGTCTATGCTGATAAGGTGCACATACCTCCAGTGCCTCTGAATGTCTTGACAACACCTTGTCCTTTTGCAATGTGGGGCATTGATATGATCGGCGAGATCAGACCTACGGCATCCAACGGACATCGTTTCATCCTGGTAGCTATTGATTACTTTACGAAGTGGGTTGAAGCAGCTTCCTTTGCTACGGTAACCAAGAACGTCGTAGCACGGTTCATTCGGCACAATCTGATCTGTCGATACGATGTACCAGAGAGGATCATTACTGACAATGGTACCAATATTAACATCAAGATGATCACTGAGCTCTGCGAGCAATTCAAGATACATCATCATAACTCTTCTCCCTGCCGGCCGAAGATGAATGGGGCTGTAGAAGCGGCTAATAAGAACATTAAGAAGATTGTGCAGAAGATGACAGTGACATACAAAGACTGGCACGAGATGTTGCCATTTTCTCTCCATGGGTACCGTACCTCAGCTCGGACGTCAACAGGGGCAACACCCTATTCCTTGGTATATGGTATGGAGGCAGTCTTGCCCATTGAAGTTCAGATACCCTCTCTTCGAATCATGAAGGATGCAGGTTTGAGTAAAGATGACTGGATCCATACCTAGCTTGATCAGCTGAATCTAATCAACGAAAAGAGACTTACTGTTGTTTGCCATGGTCAGACATACCAAACACGAATGATCAAGGCATTTAACAAGAAAGTTAGATGACAAGAGTATCAAGTTGGGGATCTGGTAATCAAGCGCATTATCCTACCTCAAGGTGATCCCAGGGGCAAATGGACCCCTACTTACGAAGGGCCATTCGTGGTTAAGAACATTTTCTCAGGAGGAGCAATGATTCTAACCACCATGGATGGTGACGACCTTCCTCACCCCGTCAATGCAGACATAGTAAAAAGATACTACGCATAATCAAAGACCCGCTAGGTTGACTGGCCTAGGCAAAAATAAGGGCTTCCCGGCGAACCAAAAGGGTTCGGGCAAAAATAAGGGATGAAAATGAAAAAATCTATACACCCGGCAAGTCGAAAACCTGAAAAGGCGGCTTGGGCAAAAAAGGGTATCCCGGTGGACTAAAAACCCGAAAGGGCGGTCCAGGCAAAAGTTAGGGATCAAAGCGTAATACTATGTCTCATTGGATCACCTTGTATCCAGACTTAGGTATCGACTATCAAGCTCGGACGGTGCTAATCAATCTGATTCATCTTCAACCAGTAGCAAAGTGATGAGATGCTCGAAGACATAAAGGCAATAGCAGAGTTGGAACCCAGTGGGATTATTCACATAGCTGTTTTGTTTTCTGTTTTACAAATTGTATAAACTCTATTTGTTCGGCGGCGTTCTCTTACTAGGACGTCAGCCTCTTGTACCAAAGCGCCTATTTACAGGCCAAACTTCAAAATCAATACAA
Source organism: Vicia faba (assembly GCA_948472305.1). Lineage (NCBI taxonomy): Eukaryota > Viridiplantae > Streptophyta > Magnoliopsida > Fabales > Fabaceae > Vicia > Vicia faba. Next base: position 1,175,621,503 of record OX451739.1, on the reverse strand, counting down.
ATCATTTTCAGACAAATTTCAAATTGTTTTCCTTTATCTGTTTTGTTTTGCAAAGAACGTCCAAAGTTCATTTTTGATATATGCATTTGACATTAATTGCTGATCATAAATATTTACATGCGAAACGAAAGATGAATTACTGGTAATAGTAGAAACATGGGAAAATAAGAATCATCCGAACTGTACAAGTTGCTCTGTCCACCAGGTACCAAGGTATATTCAGCTGAAGAATATGGCTAAAATACTTTCACTCCCCGCAGAATAAGACAGTAATGGTAGCTCTCCCAGCTGAGACTTGCTGCTATGTACAAATCAGCAATACTCTCCCCAAGCAGAGTTAGTCTACCATCATCCCTAAAAAGGTTTGGTATCCTCGGCAGTCTTAAAATTCCTCCACGAAGTATAAGAATGTTCCCCGGAAGAATACAAGATACCTCTAGTGGAGTCAATTTCCCTAGCACGGTCTAAAAAGCTTCCTCAATGGAGTTGAATCATCATCCCCAGTAGACTCTGGAAGTTTATCCCCTGCGGAGTACAATAAATCTCCCCAGCCAAATTCAGAGGGTTATCCCCACAAGAGTCTAACATGTTTATCCCCAGCAAGTGGCAGCTAAAAGATCATCCCCCAGTGAAGTTCTTTCCTTTCACAAGAAGGACTTCAATCCTTAATAGATTCAGTATCACCAACAACTGTAATCCATCCCCAGCAGAGTTTATCAGCGGAATCCCCAACAGAATTTATCGTTAAAATCCTCAGCAGAACATCTCTTCCCCACAGAGTAATTCCCCACAGAGTAATCTCTTCATCAGTTCATTCCCCAACGGAGTTATCCTCTCCTACGGGTTTATCATCTTCGTTCATCATCCCCAGCGGAAACGAAGATTTCAACTCTATTATCCAGCAGCTCCAGGATTTATTTTCCCCAGCTAAAACATTATATTCCCATACATCATGATACATGCATATACGCATCATACGAATACAATCTCATTTATTTTGAGAACATCATTGCCTGATCCATATCATGCATTACATATGACTGACCTTTACCTTTCAAGAAAGATACAGTTAAAGTTCTCAGTTACGTCGAAGATCTGACCGGTTCTTAAATCTCAATTGAATTATCCTCGGTTGAATTTCAGATAAGGTTCTCAATCTCGACAATTTTCCTTCGTCAAAGTGTGGACGAGTTCTACAATCTCAACGGTATACTACGTTGAAGACCAGACAGTTCCTAGATCTTGATGAATATGTTTCCCTACGTCATAGTATGGACGAGTTCTATAACCTCAACAGTATACTATGTTGAGCACTAGTCAGTTCCTAGATCTTGACGTTTTCCTCCGTCATAGTGTGGACGAATTCTCTAATTTCAACAGTATACTACGTTGAAGACCAGACAGTTCCTAGATCTTGATGAAGATGTTTCCCTATGTCATAGTGTGGATGAGTGCTATAACCTCAACGATATACTACGTTGAGCATTAGTCAGTTCCTAGATCTTGACGTTTGCCTCCGTCATAGTGTGGACGAGTTCTCTAATTCCAATGGTATACTACGTTGAAGACCAGACAGTTCCTAGATCTTGATGAAGATGTTTCCCTACGTCATAGTGTGGATGAGTGCTATAACCTCAACGGTATACTACGTTGAGCACTAGTCAGTTCCTAGATCTTGATGTTTTCCTCCATCATAGTGTGGACGAGTTCTCTAATTTCAACGGTATACTACGTTGAAGACCAGAAAGTTCCTAGATCTTGATGAAGATGTTTCCCTACGTCATAGTGTGGACGAGTGCTATAACCTCTACAGTATACTATGTTGAGCACTAGTCAGTTCCTAGATATTGATGTTTTCCTCCGTCATAGTGTGGACGAGTTCTCTAATTTCAACGGTATACTACGTTGAAGACCAGACAGTTCCTAGATCTTGATGAAGATGTTTCCCTATGTCATAGTGTGGACGAGTGCTATAACCTCAACGGTATACTACGTTGAGCACTAGCCAGTTCCTAGATCTTAATTTTTTCCTCCTTCATAGTGTGGACGAGTTCTACAATCTCAACGGTATACTACGTTGAAGACTAGACAGTTTCTAGATCTTGATGAAGATGTTTCCCCCTAATTGAATTAGGGACAGGTTCTTAAGACTCAGCCGAGGCATTCTCTCAGTTGAAGTATAGGCAGGTTCTTAAATCTCAACAAAAGTTAGGCTTCTCCAGCAGAATCTTCTACAAACAACAGGTATGTGTTGTACCCCAATTTTTGACCTAAGATCCCATTTTTATTTTTGCATTCTTAAAGATAAGTCAAGGTCACGAAATACGGTCGGTTTTAACGTCTCACCTTCGAGCTTTGACTATGCGAAGATTGTCAAGTGTTTTGAACATTTTTAGCATATGTATCACTAATTTCTAATCGCATACAAAGGTGTATGTTCATGTTTTCTTTTGTGTCATGTGCAGAGACAGGTCTGAATCAAGAGCATCAGGTGTCGCGCCTCAATTAAGGTTTTGAGTCTCCCAAGCCCGAAGTACGGTTGATTGTGGATTCTCGAAGACTGATTCATCAAGGCACAACTGTTGCACCCTAAATTTCGCCCCTAATATGTTTTAGTCGCACTTTCATACCATATTTTGTCATTTGGTCACGATCATTAGTAAATATCTTCATTCATCATATTTTGCATCATTAGTCGTATTTAAGTTGACCAGAAAAGTCAGTTTAAATCAAAGTTTGCATCGTCTTTTAGTTAAAAAATACCTGACATTTCACTTCATGCATTTTTACCTGTTTACTATTTTCTTGCATTGCTCCAAGTGGTTTATATGTCGATAATAAAAATATTTCGGTTTTATAGACAAAGTGTTAAAAACGGTTCGACACTGTGCCGAAAATTAGCGAGAAAATATTTCAAGTTTTCACCTTTTACCGATCATTTTATGAATCTGCGTTTCGCGTAGATTATGACGGTATGCTCGCTTTATTTTTTCGGTATAGTTTGAAGTCTCGTTTTTAACCGTAAACGTCTGTTTAGCCTGATATTTTTATTATTATCATTTTATTTTGATTTCGACTTTTTTAATATTTTTATTTAATCTTTGTGACATGTAGTTTATTTTAATGTGTACATTTTATTTTTTCGGATAAATTTTCGTCCGTTTTTTATTGTTTTCGGTCATTTTAGCTCTTTATTTTTTATTCATAAAATATTCAAAAAAAATCATTTTAAATTGAGTTAATTTCAATACATTTAGTTTTTTTGGTTATTTTATCATTAAAGGACATTTTGGTCACAAAAATATATTATTTAGACGTTGCTTAATTCTTAATGGTTGATGGCATGAGTTACGGATAGATGCAGATCTAACAATTTTGGACGGATTGGATTTGATCTGTAATCATAATATTTCTATTCTTTTTCTATTTAAAGGCTTCATTTTTTCTTTGCAAAGGGGGACAACACAAAAAAATCCAACACAATAATCCCTTTCACTCTTTATTTCTCTCAACCTTTTGCTTCTATCTCTCTTATCCGTGTGACCCTCCTCACAACACCTTTCTTCATCTACTACCCCTCTAGCCATATCTCTTCCTATCTTCCCCTGCTAAACACAGTAACATTTTACCTTTCTCGTCTTCTCTCTTTTGAACTCCTAGAACTTCATTTAAAATTTCACACCAACCTCAAAATAATAAGTGCTCTAGACTTATACCTTGTCCTCACAGCTGTAGTTCCACTCTATGTAGCAATGATCCTCGCCTACGGTTCAGTAAAATGGTGGAAAATCTTCACACCAGACCAATGTTCAGGCATAAACCGTTTGTAGCACTTTTCGCAGTTCCACTTCTCTCATTCCACTTCATCTTAACCATCTTATTCATTTGGTCAAGGTTAAGCTCAAGAGGGTCGTTAGAATGGTCCATAACACTCTTTTCACTCTTAACTCTTCCAAACACACTTGTCATGGGCATTCCTTTGTTGAAAGGAATGTATGGTGATGATTCTGGTACCCTCATGGTTCAAATCGTTGTTCTTCAATGTATTATCTGGTATACATTGATGTTGTTCTTTTTGAGTATAGGGGTGCTAGGATTCTCATTGGAGAACAGTTTCCTGATACAGCAGGCTCTATTATTTCCTTCAAAGTTGATTCCGATGTTCTTTCTTTGGATGGGAAAGAGCCTCTTCAAACTGAAGCTGAAGTTGGTGAAGATAGGAAACTTCATGTTAAAGTAAGAAAATCAACAAGTTCAAGAAGTGAGATTTTCTCTAGGCGTTCTCATGGTGTTAACTCTGGTGTTTTATTTGACACCAAGGCCTTCTAACATAACAAATGCTGAGATTTATTCTCTACAATCTTCTAGAAATCCTACACCAAGAGGGTCTAGTTTTAATCACACTGATTTTACTCTATGGTTAATGGGAGAAATGTGAGTCTTAGACAATCTAACTTTGGAAGTTTGGGTTTTGATGAGGAAAATGGTGTTGGTAGAGTCAATGGTGGTGCTAACAATGTTAATGGTGGAAATGGGTACCCTACTCCTCATAGTGCTGGAATTTTTTCACCTGTGGCTAATAAGAAAAAGGGCCATGGCGGTGGTGGCGATGGTGGAAAAGATCTTCATATGTTTGTTTGGAGTTCAGGTGCTTCACCTGTTTCTGAAGGTGGGATTCATGTCTTTAGAGGTGTTGGAGATTATGGGAATGATCAACTTAACGGGGTAGCTCACCAAAAAAAGATTATGAAGGATTTGGACATGATGAGTTTAGCTTTGGAAACAGAATTGTTGCTAATGGTGTGGACAAAGATGGACCTGTGTTATCCAAGCTTGGTTCAAGCTCAACTACTGAGCTTCACCCTAAAGATGGATCTCAAGTTGAATCTAAGCCTACTAACATGTCACCTGCTACCTTTATCCGCTATGACAGTCTGCTAATACATTTTTGCACAATTTGAGATCAGTTTTGCTATAAGGTACAACTGCTTTTTCTATTTCCCACACCCATGTATACTCAAGTTACACATTATAATATAGTTTAGCTTCAAGTTACAATACACTTAACATACTATTTGAACGAGTATTTTAATGATGACATCTCATAACCTGCACTAGCATGACACACTAACATGTAAGAGTCATTTTTCTATGACAATTGATTTATGTTTAAAAAAATATATAAAAAAATATTAGTAAATCTTATATTTAGATTTAGTTTAGTATTAATTTAGAATTTTTTTAATTAGTTTAGATTTAGTTTATAACTTTGAAATATTTAGAATCATAATTAATAACTCTAGAATTTTAATTCAATTAGATATAAATTAGTAATGTTAGAACCTTTAATTAGTTTAGATACATTTTGATAACTTTAGAATTTTAATTTAATCTTAGAATTTTAATCTTTAATTTAGAATTAATTTAGTTTTGATTTAAGTTAGTAATTTTATTATTAATATAGTTTAGATTAACTTAGTAATTTTATAATGAATTTAGTTTATACTTAAACTAGTTTAGATGTAATTTAGCAACTTTAGAATTAATTTAGTTTAGACCTAATTCAGTAATATTAGAGTGTTAATTTATTTTAGATTTAATTTAATAACTTTCGAATTTTTGTTAGTAACTTTAGAGTTTTAATTTAGTTTTAGTTAATAACTTCAAAATTTTATTTAATTTAGTTAGACACTTTAGAATTCAAGTTTAGTTTACTTAGTAACCTTAGAATTTCAAATTAGTTTAGATAATTTTTTTAATTACACTCTTCTTTTATTCATGATTCTTCTTTGTCCATTCATTTAATTTCTTACGATTTATCTTGTTATCTACCCTGTTTGTTTCTCGTGGATTTTAATTATTTACGATTTCTTACTCGAATATTAGATCTACCTACTTATGATTAACTCCAAGGAAAAGATTTAAATTTGTTGACTTCACGTCATCAAACATCTTCTACAATCGTGCGAATAGCCTCATTCATTTTTTGCTTGTTTACTATTTTTCTAAACTTAAGATGATTTTCCCAAAAGACTCCATTTTCAAACTCACACCTTTTAAGTCAAAACTTCGACACTAGGTCGTCGTATCTTCAAAAATCTCGTCCATACCCATCTTTTAGCCAAACGAATCATTTTAATCAAACAAATGATTTTAAACCAAAAAAACAGATATTTCAAAAGGTTCCTGCGGAGTACCGCAGATGCATTGGGTGCTAATACCTTCCCATTGTATAACCAACCCCCGAACTCTCGATCTCTTTCAAAAACGCATTGTATTTTTATTAATTTTAAGTATTATTTTACATTGCACATTTTAGGGTTTTATTTCGCTCTTTTCCCTTTTCCCTTGGAAATAATAAAGCGCGGTGGCGACTCTTGCTTTTGCGAGTCAAGTTAATTAATAGCTTGATCTCCGATTTTCACCGCTACAGAATTGGCGACTCTGCTGGGGAAAGATTGACCTCTTGCTGGTCCATCCCTAAGTGGGTTAAGCCTAGTTTGTTTTATCTGTTTTATCATTATTTGATTGTTTGATTATATGTTTATATTGTGGTTATTTGGGTTTTTGCAAAGGACAAGTCCTATACCCGGACTAAGTTACACTTAGGAATAGGACGGGCGGTATAGTCATGTTAACTTTGAGGGAGTAATCCCGAAGAAGGAGGCATGAGATCCCCCACTCAGTGGAAGGCCCTTTTGAACGTAATATTTGTTTACCGAGTAATCGGGAAGACATTATTATTTTCGACCTGGGAGCCAGAGAAGCTGGGAATCGTAGAACCCTAACCCATCTTGGCCTTTTAGGTGTAGCGCGGAGATTATAACGGAGTAATCCGGAAGTAATTGTTACGCGATGCTATACTCGGATGAGTTTCTCTTGAGAATATTGCTGATTATTGAGTAATCAAGACATTGGTAATATCCGAAGGAGGAATGTAGACTCCGGGAACTCTTAGAACCTTGTTCTACAGATGTGATTAAACCATTAGTACATACCTTGGGGGTGTTCCTTACCTTGACTCCATGCTCGTGACGTTTAACCTTTCGACTTTATTTGTGACTTTGCTTGTGGTTGTTGCATAGCCATGCATTCATGCATCCAGAAAACCCTTTTCACTTGACTTTCAAGGAATTTGAAGGTCTTTCTTTGTAAACATCAGAAGTTTCGTCAAGCTCAATGGATCTTGGGTGTTGATAGGGTGAAAACCCTAATCCACCAAAATGGATGATTGATCTTGATGATAACTTGATCAACGCTTTGATCCAATTCAAAATTCATCTTCTATCTTCATACTTTGATGTTTACAACTTAATATCTTGAGTTCCTTGAAAATCAAATAAAAACTCTCTTTTGCATATCATACATCATTCTACATTTTTTGTTTCACTGTCAAAGGTCTTTTTCTGAGTCTTATTTTTCCTTTGGTCTCACCAGTACAACACTCGCGCTAAGAAAATAATGGAGAATATCAAGCAAGAGGTTTCTGAACTCCGTAGAGAGATGACTATTTTGAAAGCTGGTATGGATCACTCGACTGTTTAGTTGAAATTCTGGTTGCCGCCCGAGTCAATCCTTCTAAGAAAGAAGAAGTGATGGAAAAGGTCTTCACTGAAACTCTAAAATCTTTCTCTCATGGTGATGGTCAATGCACCTAATGACTTTCCTGACAAGGTGAATGTGGGAGTGCGTCTAGAAGAAGATGTCGGAAAGGGATGTTTATATGAAGATGGTAGCTCATCTAATGGTGTGAAGAAGTTTGATAATAACTTTTCCAAGAAGAGAACCAGAGGAAGAAATATTCACCGTCAAAATCATCACGTTCCTCCTATTCATCAACAGAATCAGCAAGTTCCTAATCAGAGGAAAACCCAGTTTGATCCAATTCCAATTACCTATACAGAGTTGTTCCCTATCCTGATGCAGAGGAATTTGGTTCAGACCCGATCTCCACCGAAAGTTTCCTGAGAAGATACATTTGTACTACAAAGCTGATTTGGCTTGTACTTTTCATCAAGGTGCTCCTGGGCATGACTTGGAGGGTTGCTTTGCTTTGAAGATTGAGGTTCAGAAGTTGGTCAGAAGTAGTATCTTGTCATTCAAGGACGTTGGTTTTGAAGTTCAAATCGAGCATGCGCCGAAGAGTAAACACGATTGATGGTGACTTTGATTTTTGAAGGATGTTTTCGGTAATTCAAGTCCAGATGGAAATCCTTCCCAGATCATTAACTTATTTCTGCTTTTTGTAATTTTTCTTGTTTATCAAAACATTGTTTGCATGTAAGAACTTGTTTGCATCTGTATGATTATCTTAATACAATGAGTATGTTTGTCTTGAAGAAATTCATTCGTTTCACTCATATTTGTTTTCAAATTTTAAATTTCTTTTGGCATTATGATACCAACTTGTTGCCCATTCTCTTGCATAGGCAGAGATTGAGGGGAGGATGATGATCTAAAGAACACAAAATCTCTGGTTGTTTGCTTTTGGATAAAATCTTGCTGATGATGTATAGGCATTGTTTCAAATCACTAAACACCGGAGATATAAGGAAGACTTTGAAGCAGAAGTTTCTTTTCTATACGAAAAACCTTGAATTTTAACCTGGAGCAGGGTAGTTTTTAGTTAATCTGACTGAGTGTTCAAAATTCATAAGGAAGATGTTTTTTTGAAGAGAAACTACGAGGGGCTATCCTTCATGTATAATGAATCTAGAAGATGTGGAATCACAATGTTATCCCTCATTCATCAAGAAACGAGGCAATCACAATCTTCTCAACAAGCAAATGCAAGCTAATGTCACACATTTTGTTCAAAAAGTCAAAAATCGAGAAAAAAAAAGAAAAGGCCTACTAAGTCAAAAAACATGAAAACGTGTGACTTAGGCAAAATTAAGGCATCCCGCTGGACTATCAATTCAAAAGAATTAGTTCAGGCAAAAGTTAGGGAAAATAAAATCACAAAGAAAAGGACTACAAAGAAAAGTCCTCAGCAAAGAACAAATTGGTGACTACAAACACGAAGACATGAGGGCGGTTTCTACTCCAAAAGCCTCGTCGTTTCCTTGACCGTCACAAAATCCTTTTGAGAGATGAACACTCATGTTGAATTAACTGAACATAGGGTTGGAGAACATCATGAAGAATGGGTGGGCACCAAATATTTTGAGCCTTAAAAATCTTTTTTCTAAAAACCATGAACCAGGCCACGTTACAACCTTCAAAAGTCCTAATTGAAGCAAGGTTATTTTGAAAGCATACTTCAATGAGATAGTGTTCCTGACTCCCATGAATGTTCTAAATAGTTATGTTGGTATCATATGTTTTTCCTATACAAAAAATAAATGGTGCTTTTGCTCGCAAAATTTGTGCGATATCTTTCAAAATCTTCAAGACTTACATAACTGTTGCATTAGAATTTTCATTCTCATTGTAAACTTTTTCTAACTGCAAAACATTTGTTTGATATCAAGGAAGCTCACATAAGCACCAGTGATGAGTTTATTCTTTTAAGGCCTGAAACTATGTTGAGTAATTGGCGGATCACGTCAAGAAAAATCATATCCAGGAGCATGTCACCTGAAGACCGTAAGCACGAACATGTTGCTTCTCCCAGTTAATGCTTTCCCAACTTGTTTACTCTTTTGGGGCAAAATTTGAAGACTTTGTTGTGCCAACTATAGTCAATCCGGGGCAATCACATTGAGATTTGATGAATCTCTCTAAGAGTTTGAAGACACCAGAGCATAGTGAATGCCAGGTCTTTTGTAAAATCCTCTTGAAACGATTTCTCCTCATCAACCATATTAGCTTGGGGCATTTTAGAAGTGAAGTTATTCGCAAGAATCGTCACGCAGCTTATCAGCAGTAAACTTGGGGCATCCAAAATTAATCCCAGGGGAAATCCAGATTTGTCAAGATATGTTTTTCATACATTATCAGAGGGTGGTGTTCCCAGTATCTCCAGCTAAGCAAGACTTCTTTCCAGCTGAAACTTTGTTTGTGTTGTTATCCTTTCAATGGATTGTTTGCAATAGAAGACTAGACTTTGGCTTTTCTACCTGAAAATATCTTCCTCTCCAGAGATATTTAAGCCTTGTAAAAGGACCTTGCTCCAATGGTGGCCTGTGTTTTATCTCCAGTAATGTTCCCATCCTGTTGAGATTAGCCTAGTGTCAAGCTGTACTATGACGTCTTATCATCTTCAGTCTATCTCCCCTGTCTGTTTTGTCAGCATATACATGACATTCATTTATTCATTCACACTTGCATCATGCACGCACATTTGGATTTGTTGATATCTTTGAGTTCGTATACCTTGGTTATGTCTATTCAAATAGCATATTTGATCTTTCCAAATAGAGTGTCAACTTAAGCAGAAAGTGCGCCTCTTTTCTAATTCCCCACTGAGTTAACCCTCGTGGAAGAATCTTGCTTTAGCTTTCCTTTTCCAACTTTGGACGGGATAAATCCCCATTTGAGTTGTTTCCTCATTGGATGGAGTCTTGTTTGACTGTTTTCTCTCCAGTTTATTCCTGGATTGAGCTTTGTCTCTTGTGAACGATACCCTGTGAATACCTCTAGGCTGTGAAACCTAGATGGAGAGTGCATTTATTTTGCAACATAAATACTTGGTCTCCTCAAGAAGGATTTATTCATGGTTCCCCATTGAAGATGAACTTTATTCCCCAGCAGTGTTATCATAACCTTCTTCTGGAATATCGACATGACAACAAGCGACTGACTCTTTATTTGAGCAGTTTGATTATTTCTGATTTCTTTATGACAAATGGCGGTCTCTTCATGAGCAGTTTGTCCATCCTCGATGAAATTATTGGTTCTCACCTCCAGCAATATCTTCACGATATTTTATGGGTATCTTTTTGAAAACAGCAAGCGGCGGTCTCTTCATGAGGCAACTTGTGTGTTATGGATACTCTTGACAAACAACAAGTGGCGGACTCTTCATGAGTAGCTTGTGTGCTTTGATATTCTTTGAAGACAGCAAGTGGCAGCTCTTCATGAGCAGCTTGTGGGTTATAAGTAGCAAGTGGCGGCCCCTTTATTTGAGCAACTTGTATGTTATTTATATCTTTGAGAAAACATCAAGCGGCAGTCTCTTCATGGACAACTTGTATGTTATCAACACTTTTTGAAAATGGCAAGTGGCAGCTTCTTCATGAGCAGCTTGTACGTTAGTATTTACGGAAAACGGCAAGTGGCAGCTTCTTCATGAGCAGCTTGTACGTTAATATTTACGGAAGACATCAAGTGGCAGCTTCTTTATGAGCAGCTTGTGGGTTTTTGGCAACAAGTGGCAGACTCTTCATGAGCAGCTTGTGTGCTTTGATATTCTTTGAAGACAGCAAGTGGCAGCTTCTTTATGAGCAGCTTGTGGGTTTTTGGAAACAAGTGGCGGACTCTTCATGAGCAGCTTGTGTGCTTTAATATTCTTTGAAGACAGCAAGTGGTGGTCTCTTTATTTGAGCAGCTTGTGTATCCCCAACAATAATGTCTACTCAGCAAATGGCATCCCTTTCGGAAAAGTCCCATGGGGAAGTTTGTTATTTTATCCTTTTCAAGCGATATCTTGGTTAAAGAAGAAATGTGTTACCGTTCTTGGTAAAATTCAGAAATCAAAGATGTTTATCTCCAGCCACAGTGCTGATGTCAATCATTTCCCAGTCTCAGTACTGATGTCCATCATTTCCTTTTCCAGTCACAGTATTGATGACAATCATTTCTTTTTCCAGTCTTAGTACTGATGTAAATCATTTCTTTTCCAGTCTCAACACTGATGTAAATCATTCAAGAGTCTCTCATTTGAAGTCTATGACTTTGTTTCCCCAGTGGAGTTACAACCTCTTCCTCTGTGGGATTACTGTATAATATGCTTGGTTTCTCCAGCATGGTTTGTCTCATATGGCGTCATTCCCCATAAAATTCAAAACATCACATTCATATCACATCGTAAACATAATCGCGGTATCTTAAGGCCAAAAATTGTGTATTCTATATTTAAGTCCCTTCAATCTCATCGAAATGAAGATCCCAATCTTCATATCTCCAGATAGAAGAAACTTAAATAGGGGCAGCTGTTGTACCCCAATTTTTGACCTAAGATCCCATTTTTATTTTTGCATTCTTAAAGATAAGTCAAGGTCACGAAATACGGTCGGTTTTAACGTCTCACCTTCGAGCTTTGACTATGCGAAGATTGTCAAGTGTTTTGAACATTTTTAGCATATGTATCACTAATTTCTAATCGCATACAAAGGTGTATGTTCATGTTTTCTTTTGTGTCATGTGCAGAGACAGGTCTGAATCAAGAGCATCAGGTGTCGCGCCTCAATTAAGGTCTTGAGTCTCCCAAGCCCGAAGTACGGTTGATTGTGGATTCTCGAAGACTGATTCATCAAGGCACAACTGTTGCACCCTAAATTTCGCCCCTAATATGTTTTAGTCACACTTTCATACCATATTTTGTCATTTGGTCACGATCATTAGTAAATATCTTCATTCATCATATTTTGCATCATTAGTCGTATTTAAGTTGACCAGAAAAGTCAGTTTAAATCAAAGTTTGCATCGTCTTTTAGTTAAAAAATACCTGACATTTCACTTCATGCATTTTTACCTGTTTACCATTTTCTTGCATTGCTCCAAGTGGTTTATATGTCGATAATAAAAATATTTCAGTTTTATAGACAAAGTGTTAAAAGCGGTTCGACACTGTGCGGAAAATTAGCGAGAAAATATTTCAAGTTTTCACCTTTTACCGATCATTTTATGAATCTGCGTTTCGCGTAGATTATGACGGTATGCTCGCTTTATTTTTTCGGTATAGTTTGAAGTCTCGTTTTTAACCGTAAATGTCTGTTTAGCCTGATATTTTTATTATTATCATTTTATTTTGATTTCGACTTTTTTAATATTTTTATTTAATATTTGTGACATGTAGTTTATTTTAATGTGTACATTTTATTTTTCGGATAAATTTTCGTCCGTTTTTTATTGTTTTCGGTCATTTTAGCTCTTTATTTTTTATTCATAAAATATACAAAAAAATCATTTTAAATTGAGTTAATTTCAATACATTTAGTTTTTTTGGTTATTTTATCATTAAAGGACATTTTGGTCACAAAAATATATTATTTAGACGTTGCTTAATTCTTATTGGTTGATGGCATGAGTTACAGATAGATGCAGATCTAACAATTTTGGACGGATTGGATTTGATCTGTAATCATAATATTTCTATTCTTTTTCTATTTAAAGGCTTCATTTTTTCTTTGCAAAGGGGGACAACACAAAAAAATCCAACACAATAATCCCTTTCACTCTTTATTTCTCTCAACCTTTTGCTTCTATCTCTCTTATCCGTGTGACCCTCCTCACAAAAACACCTTTCTTCATCTACTACCCCTCTAGCCATATCTCTTCCTATCTTCCCCTGCTAAACATAGTAACATTTTACCTTTCTCGTCTTCTCTCTTTTGAACTCCTAGAACTTCATCTAAAATTTCACACCAACCTCAAAATAATAAGTGCTCTAGACTTATACCTTGTCCTCACAGCTGTAGTTCCACTCTATGTAGCAATGATCCTCGCATACGGTTCAGTAAAATGGTGGAAAATCTTCACACCTAACCAATGTCCAGGCATAAACCGTTTGTAGCACTTTTCGCAGTTCCACTTCTCTCATTCCACTTCATCTTAACCATCTTATTCATTTGGTCAAGGTTAAGCTCAAGAGGGTCGTTATAATGGTCCATAACACTCTTTTCACTCTCAACTCTTCCAAACACACTTGTCATGGGCATTCCTTTGTTGAAAGGAATGTATGGTGATGATTCTGGTACCCTCATGGTTCAAATTGTTGTTCTTCAATGTATTATCTGGTATACATTGATGTTGTTCTTTTTTAGTATAGGGGTGCTAGGATTCTCATTGGAGAACAGTTTCCTGATACAGCAGGCTCTATTATTTCCTTCAAAGTTGATTTCGATGTTCTTTCTTTGGATGGGAAAGAGCCTCTTCAAACTGAAGTTGAAGTTGGTGAAGATAGGAAACTTCATGTTAAAGTAAGAAAATCAACAAGTTCAAGAAGTGAGATTTTCTCTAGGCGTTCTCATGGTGTTAACTCTGGTGTTTTCTTTGACACCAAGGCCTTCTAACTTAACAAATGCTGAGATTTATTCTCTACAATCTTCTAGAAATCCTACACCAAGAGGGTCTAGTTTTAATCACATTGATTTTGCTCTATGGTTAATGGGAGAAATGTGAGTCCTAGACAATCTAACTTTGGAAGTTTGGGTTTTGATGAGGAAATGGTGTTGGTAGAGTCAATGGTGGTGCTAACAATGTTAATGGTGGAAATGGGTACCCTACTCCTCATAGTGCTTGAATTTTTTTCACATGTGGCTAAAAAGAAAAAGGGCCATGGCGGTGGTGGCGATGGTGGAAAAGATCTTCATATGTTTGTTTGGAGTTCAGGTGCTTCACCTGTTTCTGAAGGTGGGATTCATGTCTTTAGAGGTGCTGGAGATTATGGGAATGATCAACTTAACGGGGTAGCTCACCAAAAAAAGATTATGAAGAATTTGGACATGATGAGTTTAGCTTTGGAAACAGAATTGTTGCTAATGGTGTGGACAAAGATGGACCTGTGTTATCCAAGCTTGGTTCAAGCTCAACTACTGAGCTTCACTGTTGTACCCCAAAATTTGCCCTCCCATTTCCTCAACATTTTCTCATCACAAGACCTTTGAAGATCAAGATACAGTTAGGGTTTCCTCTGCTCAAGACTTCTCCTTGCACTGTGGACTCAAATTAGGGTTTGTGTTTGCCCAAGGATGTTTTGACCTAAAATGCCTAAAATGACTTTCATGCTTCATGTTGGACTCCCAAGTTTACCCATGCCAAGTTTCAAGTCTTGATTCCAAGTTTTACCCAGTCAATTGGGCAGTTGACCTAGAAATCAGCTGTATTAGGGAAAAAGTCAACTGTGGCCAATTGACAGTCAAACCTCATGAAATTTGATCCACATCAACATTATGAACTCACATGGACCATTTGATCAAGTTTGGATAACAATTCCACAAGAAATTTGATCAGATCATCAAAAGGGCAAAATGGTCATTTTTAGGGTTTTGACTGCACAAAGGCAATTTTTGACTGTTTGACCTAGCCAATGGCAAACCAAGCTCACATATGGCCTCAAGGACCCCATGGAATTATCTTGACACATTCATCAAGCTCAAAAGATCCCAAGTACACAAGGTTGACAGTTGAATTTCCCAGTCAATTGATCAATTTTGACTGTATACTGAAAAGTCAAACTTTGACTTTTTGGTCAAAATCAAGAGTCAAGATTCATTTTTCATCAAAACATTCCAAATCATGAAACTTGTTCACCAAGAAATCACAAAATGCAAATTAGGGCTAGAAAATGGAATTTTTCATAACTTAGAATTTTTCTAAGTTATGGAAAACCCTAATTTTTTCCCAACTTTACCCCATCTTTTCACCATGATCCATTTGGATTCAAACAAAAGTCAAAACATGAAAGTTGTAGCTTGTTGCATAGTCTACAACTTTGATTCACAAAGTTTTCTCATTTGAAGCTTGTATCTCAAGTTATAATTTTTTGAATAAGGGCACTAAACCATCTTTTAACTTAGTGAAATTTGACCTATTTTGATAAGGTTTTCTACCCTACTTCAAGGCCACTTTTCATACCCTTCCACTTGGAATTTTAATTTGCACTTCAAATATGGATTGTAGTACACATTCCAAGCTTTCCAAAATGTCCAAGAACTCATCAAACAACCTCATAACTTGAGAGATTCGAATTTCACAAGTTGGCAAAAATTCACTTTTGTTCTTCATCAAAGCATGTTCATAAACTTGGCAAATTTGAACTCAGCATAGTTTGTGCTACTTTACAGGTCCTAAAACCAAATTACACTCCTTAATTTATTGCAAAACCAATGAATCAAGTTGTTATTCTAAGCCTTTGGTCATTACACAAGGAATTAAGCCTAAACTAGAAAAAGCATTATTTCCATTCTTGAAAAGCTTGCTTTATGTCAATTAGAAATCCAAGCAAGTACAAGCAAGATCTTCTTGGCACAAGTTTGTGAGCAAATTGCACTGATCAAGGCAAGGGATAGCAGCATGGTTAGAGGGCCTGTACTGACCTAGAAAGCAAAGTGGCATTTTGTAGCTTAAGTGTGAAGAAAAGTCCATAACTTATGCTAACTCTCATCTCAGCTTAGAAACAGAAGAACAAAGTTATCAAACACTTTTGATAGACCAAATCCAAGCTAACACACGAGCCTTTGCCATCTGAAGCACCCTCCATCTCAAAATCACCTCAAAACTGCACAAACAGGGGAGTCCCTGCAGTTTGAGTGCAAACTCCCAATCCCTTCAAGCATTTTGATTCAAACCTTTTCCTTTACCTTCCCTACAATATATGCAAGCTAACCATGTCCTAAAATCAGACCTGTAACACCTCCAAGCCACTTCACCATTTTCAATTTTATGTTTTGCAGTTGGAGTTCACTAGCTCGATTCAGGGAGTTTCAAGACAAAGTAGGAATTGGAAAAGCATCCTTACACTTCAAGGAAGCTGTACAAGTCATCATTTCACTCTGAAACATCCTCCATTGCCCAGCTCGATTCCAACTGAACAGGTATATTCATGGAGTTCTATCTCTCTTATTAGGCATTGTTAGCTTTAGGTTTTTGAAGAAAACATGTCACAATCATAGCCCTGAACATGCTCATATGATTAGATTTCATTTATGTTTCGTGTGCTTAGAGAATTTCATGTCTGAACATTGATGAAAAGTTAGGTCAGAAAAGAGGGGGAGAGAAATTCTCCCTCATCTTAGAGAGATAGGTCAAGTTATTTATATGGTTGAAACCGTCTCTTCATGCTGAACATTTCTTGTGTTATGAGTTTTTGCTGAAAAGCCAAGAATCAGGAGTTAGACATTGAAGCAAGAAGCGCGCGTTTTTTCAAACGTTTGAAGCTGGAGGTTGAAGAAGGAGTGAAGTGGGCTGGGCCTGTGTAATTTTGATTTCCACACCATCTTTCTTGATTCACACCCCCCTGAGCCAATTTGTTTATTTTTTAACATTTTTGACTTTTTCTTTTTTGTTTGACTTTGTTTATTTTTTCTCATGACATTAGAAAATTAAAAATATTTTTTTATCATTTTTTGCATTTATTGCATATTTATTTGTTTATTTTCTTTATTTGTACATAAATACATATATACTATTATTAGAGTAAATATAAAAATATTATAAATACAACTTTTATTTTTGTTTATATTCTGAAAATACTTCACACAAAAGATACCCTTTTTTATTTATTTTATTAAAGTATTAAATAAATATTTATTTTGTGTATAATACATATTTAGGGTTTAATATAAATATATATATATATATATATATATATATATATATATATATATATATATATGTGTGATTATTAATATATTTAAGACAAAAATATAAAAATACTTGAATTTTTCATTTTTATTAATATTTGATATAAAAATACCTTTTTTCACAATACACTTCATTTTATTTTATTTTTATAAATAATAAGTAAATAGTTGTATTAAATTAGAAAATAATACTTTTTTTTCTTTAAAATTAGGGTTTTTACCCTAAGTTCAAAATACTAAAAAAATAATACATTTTTATTTTCTTTTCCCTTTTACATAAACCATACTTTTCTCATACACATAAAAACCTTCTTTTTGCATTTCACATATTTATTTAATTTACATTTAATTATGCATTATTTAAATTGCAAATATTCCAAATGATGTAATAATTTAGATTTAAATTCTTGTCAACATCCCCATTTGAACATTTGTACCCCCCTTCCCATATTTGGTTTTGTAATAGCTTAGTAACTTTAATCTCGCACTTTATCGCTTTCTAATGATAACATGTTAGAATTAGGGTTTGTATGCGAAAAACGATAAAAAATAGTTTGACCTAATACAAGATAAACAAGCATGAAAATGGACACACAAATCACACTTGCACCCCCCCCTAGGGTATTCCACTTGTTGCCTTCAAATAAAAGGGCCATGTTGCATGTTAAACTTCTTTGGGCAAAACAAACAATTTGAATGATCATAGTCCCTCGACAAAACTTTTCAAAACAAACAAAAACAAATGATCAAGTCCCTTAGAGAAATTGCCCAAAGACATTTAGCGCCGTTGCAATTATGGTCTAAAACGATGACCCGCGCCTGTCCCTCTCACATCCTAACACAAGGTTGCCCACCAAATACAATGGTGGAGCAAACTTGTTAAAAGGGTTAAAGTATAGTAATAATCTTTTGAGAAATTTAGGAGTAGATAACCTCTTAGTTACTTGAATCAACTTGCAAAACAAAACACTTGCCTAATTTCAAAATCACACATCACTACATTTTCAAAACAACTTTTAAAAACAAATGAAAACTTTTTTCAAAAGACATGCATCTTTGTATACATCCCCACATGGATCATTACAAAGGTTGCCACCACATTGGCCCCTTTTCAAAAATATTTTCAAAACCCACACACTCAAGCACCATTTCAAACAATTGAAAACAAAAGGCAAGTGATCTAAGCAAGTAACTAAGAGCCCATGGATAACCATGGATAGAAAGGGTGCTAATACCTTCCCTTTCTATAATCTATTCCCCGAACCCAAGAAAACATCTCAAAAGGTTTTTGCTGTGCTTTTTAACCTTTCTTTAGGATAAAATAAAAAGTCGGTGGCGACTCTTGCTAACCGCAACATTTGCGAATACAAACGCAAAACCTCAAGTCAGTTCTCCCACCGTATCACAGAACTGGCGACTCTGCTGGGGATAATTACTAAAAGTGGAGTAACCTTAGGGTTTAGATCACTTTTGTTTTCAATTGTTTGCTTTGTTTGCTTTTACATTTGTGGGCTTTTGTATCGGAGTTTCATAGATCCTAACCCGGATCTGGGAAATACCCTTTTTAGGTAGCATAATCTGTGAGGGACCTGTCCGGCGTAGACCGACATGGGTGAAGCAGTGGCTACGTTGGTGTGGCATCTTAGTCTGTACCTATATCCCTTGTGTTGTAACGGGGAGAATATAGGTCTTCTAAGGGGTCATTAAACACCAACCAGCCTTAGAACCCTAAATTGACCAACTTGGCTATTAGGACAGTAGCAGTATGCTACACTCATTGAGGCTAAACTCTCGAGATGGTTCTGGCCGCGAGAAAAGATTGCGATGCTGGAGTTATGACCGATTGAGGGTAGCCAATGATTTGAGATCTTCTAGAACCCGGTTACTTTTGATAAGACAGGTTTTAACCAACAAAAACAAAAGAGGGTAATACCTGAAACTCATGCTGGCCTGAAACCTAAGGGTGTCTTGTGTGACTTATGTGCCTTATCTGTCTATGTGAATATTTGTGGTGTGTTTCATCATAGCATCATTCCATCATACCATTGCATGCATCCTGTATAAAAGGCTAACCCATTTCAAAGACAAAAAAGTTTCATCTTTGCTCTGTTTTGTAGGACATTATGATGCCCGTGCGTAGAAATACTGTCCGGCTCAACTTTGTTCCACCACCAGTTTTACTCAAGGATCTGGTTGAAAGGATTCCAAACACTACCTCTTTCATCAACAGACATGGTTCTCTCCTTGGCTTGATCACTGCAAATTGGGACCAACAACTGATAAGTGTTCTGACCCAGTTTTATGACCCTCTGCATCATTGTTTCACCTTTCAAGACTTCCAGCTGGTTCCTACCCTGGAAGAGTTCTCTTATCTGCTTGGGATCCCTGTCTTGGAACAAACTCCCTTCACTGGTTTGGAAAAGACTCCTAGGCCTGAAGAGATTGCTGCAATTCTCCCCTTGACCAAAGAAGAGATATTGTCCAACTGGGAAACTAGAAATGGGGTCAAGGGCTTTTTGGTCAAATTTCTGGTTGGCAAGGCTAATGATTTCTGGAATGACTTGGACTTCAAGGCATATGAGGATATTCTGGCTCTTTTGATCTATGGTCTGGTATTGTTTCCCAACCCTGACACTTTTATCAGTATCCATGTCATAAGGATCTTCATGTCTCGGAATCCGGTACCCACTCTTTTGGGTGATATTCTACAACAACTTTATGCTCGTACTGCTCGAAAACGGGGGACTCCGTGGTGTTGTGCTCCTTTGCTAGTAAGGTGGTTTATTTCGCACCTTCCTAAATTCGTGCTGAAGAATGAAGAAGGAAAAGGTTGGGCTCGGAGGTTAATGTCTCTCACAGATAAGGATATCACTTGGACTCTCAGAGGTTTGGATGAGGTAGCTGTTATCGACCGTTGCGGAGAATACCCTAATGTCCCGTTGATTGGTATCCAAGGAGGAATCTCTTACAATCCGTGTTTAGCTCTCCGTCAGTTTGGAAGAGCCAGAGGAGACGGGCCTCATGAGATGCTGGTTCCTCACTTCCATTTTGAGTTTCAGGCAGACAGTGACAAACTACGCCAGGGATTCATTAGAGCTTGGGACAGAATTCACAAAGCTGACCCACATGAGTTAGGACCAAAGACTTATCTGCCATTGAAGCCCTATTGCAAATGGGTCCGCATCCGTGCTCAGAAGTTAGGTATGCCCTACGAAGCTGTTAGACCTCTCATTCTTGAGTCTCCTGTTGAAGATGGGATTCCTCCAACTGTCCTCCCTCCTCAGATACCCACTGATTTTGATACAATGAAGAGATCTTGGGCACAACTAAAGGAAGAACGGGATTTCTATCGGGAGAAGTTCAACGAGCAGGAAAGGAAGATCCAAAGGCTGACTAAGCAATTGGAGGAAGAACGGGTCCTGAACAACTACATCAGCACTGAAAAGAGGAGGCCATGGGAGCATTGAGGAGCTTGGGATGTTTCCTTTTATAGTTTATTTCCTTTCCAGTATTTTTCATTCCTGTAATGCCTAAGGGCAAATTGTTGAACAATTGAAAATTTTAATCAAATGAAGTGTGTTTCCCTTTTTGTCTACAAAGTTGAATCTTGTTTGTCTTTGAAAACATAAAACATACGCATTCCATTACACCATATGCATAGCAGGTACCCTATTTCACAGGTTGCTTAATCTCCTTCGCTGTTTATTTTGAACAGTCATCATGAATCCAGACTCATCCAGTGAGCAGGCAATCAAGGCCCTTCAGGCCCAAAGTGCACAGTTTCAAGAGATGGTCCTAAGCCTAGCCCAAGGTCAGCAAGAGTTGAAGACTCTACTCCTAAAGAAGAAGAAGAAAAAGAGGACTGCATTGTTCAACACCGGACGCAGATTTGGGAACACACTCCACAATGAAGCTGATCCAACCACTTCTTCTGCTGAGAAAAACAGTCCCCAAGGGGGAGGAGCTCCTAGTCCCGCAGTCTCCGACAACGAGACGGACTATAACGACGAACAATACCCACCTGCTGCTGACAGATACAAGCAATTGGAGGACCGCTTGAGCGCCATGGAAATTCAGAACGTGCCAGGACTGGATTTCGGAGATTTGGGGTTATCTTCTGGGGTAGTCATTCCACACAAGTTTAAGGCGCCTGCCTTCGCCAAGTATGATGGGGTCTCCTGCCCAAAGCTGCATCTGAGGTCGTATGTAAGGAAAATCCAACCTTACACGGCGGATAAGAACCTCTGGATTCACTTCTTCCAAGATAGCCTCTCAGGGTCACAGCTTGAATGGTTCTACCAATTGGATGGAACTAGCATCCGACACTGGGAAGATTTGGCAACCGCATTCTACAGACAATACCAATACAATTCTGATCTCGCTCCTACGCGTACCCAACTTCAGGGTATGTCTCTAGGAACGGGTGAAGGGTTCAAAGAGTACGCTCAAAAATGGAGAGATTTGGCTGGCAGGGTGCAGCCTCCATTAACTGATCGAGAGCTGGTTGATATGTTTCTGGGAACGTTGTCTGGTCCGTTTTTCAATCATTTGGTTGGTAACTCCTCCGCTGGGTTCACAGATTTGATATTAACGGGAGAAAGAATTGAAGCTGGCATCAGGTCAGGCAAGATACAGAAGGCTGCCTCTACAAGTGCTGAGAAGAGGCCATTTAAGAAAGAAGCAAGCGCCGTCTATGGTCCTAGAAGACAAGTCAAGCCCGAAAGTCGCCAAGCCGTCAATGCTTTGGTCATCTCCAAACCTGTTGCTGCTCCTCAGCAGTACAATCAACAAAGAAGTGAAAGGCCCAAGAGGCAGTATACCCGATTGAGTATGACATTATCTCAAATTTTACCCCAACTGTTATCCACCAACCTGGTGACCCTCAAAGAAGTTCCTAAGGTCGTCAACACTGCGTCTCCTAAATACAACCCAAATGCCCGGTGTGCTTATCATTCTGATAGTCCCGGGCACACTACTGATGATTGCTGGGCCTTGAGAAACAAAGTGCAAGATCTGATCGACGCAAAGGAAATTCAGTTTGAAGCGCCGGAAAGACCAAATGTTGTAACGGCTCCTATGCCCCAGCATAGGGTAAATGCCATTGAGGAAGAAGTGTACGCTGTTTCGGTAGATGAAGTTGTTACCCCTCTGAAGACTGTTAAGAAGAACCTACTGCGGGACGGTTTATTTCCGGGTTGCGGCAAAGGTTGCCCATTCTGTGCTATTTCCCTATCTGATTGTCCCCTGCTGAGGTTAGGCATCCAAAGCCTAATGGATAGCAAGGAGATTCTATTCAAAAAGACTGCTGTTCAATTGGTTCCGACGAAAGAAGTTTCTGTAATTACCATCTTCAAAAATCCAATCAAGGCTCCCCCAAAGAAGCCTATTCAAATCATCACAGTTGCGCCTGTGATCATTACTGTTCCAGGGCCCCTCTCTTACGTGTCTGATAAAGCTGTCCCCTGGCATTATGGGGCAGACGTGTATGTAAATGGAATCAAACAAGAATTTGACGCTAGTGCCAGTATCTGCGATATCACTGGTCCAGCTAAAGTCACCCGCAGTGGCAGGCTCTTCTCGCCTGACATTGCGCCGCCCGCTATTCGAAAACCCCTCCTCATAAAACCTGCAAGTTTACCTAGTCCTGTTGCTGATCAAATTGTGTCCCCTGCTGCCGAGTCATCAAATGCTCGGGGCAAAGGGATTGAAGAAGAGCCTGCCCGGATGGAGGCACCAATACCCGTAAATGCTGAGGCCTCCCGACAAGAAATGGAGGAGATTCTGAAAATAATAAAGAAAAGTGATTTTAATGTTGTCGAGCAGTTGGGGCATACGCCCTCCAAGATCTCCCTGCTTTCCTTATTGCTATGTTCCGAGGCCCATGCTAAGGCCTTGATTTCATTTCTCAAGACGGCCCATGTGCCGCAGGAGACGTCTGCAGTTCAGTTCACTGACTGCATAGCGAATTTGACAGCGGACAACGGCTTGGGTTTTTCAGATGCTGACCTGACCGCAAAAGGGAGAGACCACAATGATGCCCTGCATGTCTCTATTGAATGAAGGGGCACCACTCTGGCACATGTATTAGTGGATACTGGTTCTTCCTTGAATGTTCTACCGAAAAAGGCTTTAGATCGTCTGGATTATGAAGGCCTGGAGTTGAAACCCAGCAATATCATCGTCAGGGCCTTTGACGGTTCCAAAAGGATGGTTCATGGGGAGGTTAACATCCCTATTCGTGTGGGCTCTCAAGTGTTCGACTCTACCTTTTACGTGATGGATATACGTCCATCATACTCTTGTCTGTTGGGTCGACCTTGGATCCATAAAGTTGGGGCAGTGACCTCCACCTTGCACCAAAAGCTGAAGTATCCTGTCAGGGGGAAGATCGTCACTGTGCAAGGAGAAGAGGAGTATATGGTGAGCCATTTGAATTCCTTCAGGTACATCGAGATGGACGGAGAGTTCATTGAAACCCCCTTCCAGCATTTCGAGGAGGTACATCCAATTTCAGCAGCTGCAGAGACAATGGCCGAAGAGAATGATTCCTTGAAGATGGCTTCCCTAAGGGATGCCCGGGCTGTGGTTCAGAAAGGCAATTGTGCA
Organism: Vicia faba; assembly: GCA_948472305.1. NCBI lineage: Eukaryota > Viridiplantae > Streptophyta > Magnoliopsida > Fabales > Fabaceae > Vicia > Vicia faba. The sequence goes on along the minus strand of OX451739.1, from coordinate 1,175,597,429 downwards.
CACTGGGGTCAGCTTCCTGACTTCACTCAGAAGAACGACAAGTTTGGGCTAGGCTTTACTGCAGAGGCTCAGAAGGCGGTGCGCAAAGAGAAGATCGGAAAGGCTCCGGTGTTTATTTCCAGCTCAAGGGTGAATGCTATCGAGGAGGATGTGGAGGAAGTTGAGTTTGACAGTTGGATCTACCCGACTACCAGCAACGGACCTAGCAACTGGACGGCAAAGGATTTTACCCCTATCACATTTGTCACGCAGTAATTGATTTCTTTTGATTTCCAAATTTGTAACAAACAATATGTTAAAACTCTGTTGGCTCGGTGTCCTACCCGGGGCATCGTAGCTCCATTTGTGAGGGCTTTTTGTATGACATTTTCATGTATCATCAATCAAAACATTGGACGTTTGTTGCATTTCAAATCTTGTGCTCTTTTTTCTTTCTGTGTTATACATATTGCAAAACAGCTATATTTACACACACTCACTTATACAGGTTTCAATCCACTCTGGATCTCACTGGTAACAGCCCTGCTACCGCCAGTTATGACTTCGAAAATCCGATCAACTTGGCCGAAGACGAAGGTGAAGACGATTGCGAAGTGCCTGGTGAACTTGCGAGACTGCTACTTCAGGAAGAGAGGGCTATTCAACCACACGAAGAGCCTGTGGAGACAATTAACTTGGGTACTGAGACAGATAGGAAAGAGGTCAAGATTGGTGCCAATCTAGAGCTCAGCGTGAAGCAACGATTGATCCAGATGCTACAAGACTACATGGAGATTTTTGCTTGGTCCTATGAAGATATGCCTGGTTTGGATGCCGACATTGTAGTTCACCATCTGCCAACCAAGGAAGATTGCCCTCCGGTAAAGCAAAAAGTTCGACGGATGCGTCCAGAGATGTCTGAAAAGATCAAGGCCGAGGTTATGAAGAAATTTGATGTCGGGTTCCTTGCAGTGACTTCTTACCCTCAGTGGGTTGCCAATGTTGTGCCAGTGCCGAAGAAGGACGGTAAAGTCAGAATGTGTGTCGACTACAGGGATTTGAACAGGGCCAGCCCCAAAGATGACTTCCCCCTACCTCACATCGATGTCCTTGTTGACAATACAGCTCAACACAAGGTGTTCTCCTTCATGGATGGTTTTTCAGGGTATAATCAGATTAAGATGGCTCCAGAGGATATGGAGAAGACTACCTTCGTGACTCAGTGGGGCACCTTCTGTTATAAGGTCATGCCTTTCAGATTGAAAAATGCTGGGGCAACCTATCAACGTGCCATGGTTGCTTTATTTCATGATATGATCCATCATGAAATTGAGGTATACGTTGATGACATGATTGCAAGGTCTCAAACTGAGGAGGAGCACCTTGACCATCTGAGGAAGTTATTTGACCGACTCAAGTTATACAAGCTGAGGTTGAATCCCAACAAATGCACCTTTGGGGTAAGATCCGGAAAGTTGCTAGGTTTCATTGTAAGTGATAAAGGTATTCAGGTGGATCCTGCCAAGGTAAAAGCCATACAAGAGATGCCCACTCCAAAAACAGAGAAAGAAGTCAGAGGTTTCCTAGGACGACTGAATTACATTGCCCGATTCATCTCACATCTAACTGCTACTTGTGAGCCAATCTTCAAATTACTGAAGAAAGATCAAGTGGTACGCTGGAATGATGAATGTCAGGGTGCCTTTGAAAGAATAAAGGAATATCTCCAAGAGCCACCCATTCTTATGCCACCGGTGGAAGGAAGACCTCTGATACTATACTTAACAGTGCTTGATAATTCAATGGGGTGTGTGCTGGGGCAGCATGACGAGTCTGGTCGAAAAGAGCACGCTATTTATTACTTGAGCAAAAAGTTTACCGACTGTGAGTCTCGTTACTCACTGCTTGAGAAAACTTGCTGCGCTCTTGTATGGGCTGCTCGCCGGCTGAGACAGTATATGCTGACTCACACTACCTTATTGATTTCAAAGATGGATCCCATCAAGTACATATTTGAAAAGCCCGCTCTGTCTGGGAGAATAGCGAGATGGCAAATGATCTTAACTGAATATGACATCCAGTATACAACTCAGAAAGCAATTAAGGGAAGTGTACTGGCTGGTCATTTGGCACACCAACCTGTGGACGATTACCAATCGTTAAACTTTGATTTTCCGGACGAAGACATCATGGTGGTAACCGGCTGCGAGGTACCTGGACCGGATGAAGGACCTGAGGAAGGATCCCGATGGTCTATGCATTTTGATGGAGCCTCCAATGCTTTGGGTAACGGCGTCGGCGCTGTAATCATATCTCCCAAGGGAACTCATACTCCCCTCACCGCCCGATTATGTTTCAGCTGCACCAACAATATGGCAGAATATGAGGCATGTATCATGGGTTTACAAGCTGCAATCGACTTAAGGATAAAATTCCTAAGTGTCTTCGGAGATTCCGCTCTCGTGATCAATCAGATCAAAGGCGAGTGGGATACGAAACACCTGAATCTTATTCCTTACAAAGAGTATGTGTCGACCTTACTCCCTCACTTTGAAGAGATAACTTTCGAACATTTCCCTAGAGAGGAGAATCAGCTAGCGGACGCACTAGCCACAATGTCTTCAATGTTCAAAGTTAAATGGGACAATGAGGCTCCCCGAATCATAATCTGGAAGTTGGATGAACCGGCATACTGCTGCGAGCTCGAGGATGAGAAGGTGACTGAAAAACCCTGGTATCACGAGGTAAAGAGGTACTTGGAAGCTCAGGAATACCCTGAAGATGCATCCGTCAATGATAAGAAGTTCATGAGAAGGTTTGCTGCAAAAATTTTCCTCAGCAACGGCATTCTCTACAAACGGAATCATGATTCAACCCTGCTACGTTGTGTGGATAAGGCTGAAGCGGAGAAAATCATGATGGAACTGCATGAAGGTACATTTGGAACACACTCCAGTGGACACACCATGGCTAAGAAAATCCTTCGGGCAGGATATTTCTGGTCCACAATGGAAGCCGATTGTTACCAACACTCCCGAACTTGTCATAAGTGCCAGATCTATGCTGACAAGGTACATATCCCTCCAGTTCCTTTGAATGTCCTGACGGCACCTTGGCCTTTCGCAATGTGGGGCATCGATATGATCGGTGAAATCCGACCAACGGCATCCAATGGGCATCGCTTCATCTTGGTGGCGATCGATTACTTCACGAAATGGGTTGAGGCAGCTTCTTATGCCACAGTAACCAAGAGCGTCGTGGCGCGTTTCATCCGGCATAATCTGATCTGTCGGTACGGCGTCCCAGAAAGAATCATTACGGATAACGGTACCAATCTCAATAACAAAATGATCACTGAACTCTGTGAACAATTCAAGATACAGCATCACAATTCTTCTCCCTACCGGCCGAAGATGAATGGGGCTGTAGAGGCAGCCAATAAAAATATCAAGAAAATTGTGCAGAAGATGACAGTGACCTATAAGGAATGGCACGAGATGTTACCGTTCGCTCTACATGGGTACCGTACCTCAGCAAGGACATCAACTGGCAACTCCTTTCTCCTTGGTCTATGGCATGGAGGCAGTCTTGCCAATTGAGATCCAGATACCCTCTCTCCGGATAATGAAGGATGCAGACTTGAATGAAGATGATTGGATCCAGACTCGACTTGATCAATTAAATCTGATTGACGAAAAGAGGCTCACTGCTATCTGTCACGGTCAAACGTATCAGAAACGGATGATCAGGGCATTTAACAAGAAAGTCAGACCGCAAGAGTATCAAGTTGGGGACCTGGTAATCAAACGCATCATCCTTCCTCAAAGTGATCCCCGGGGCAAATGGACCCCTACTTACGAAGGGCCATTTGTGGTTAAGCGTGTGTTCTCAGGAGGAGCCATGATCCTAACCACCATGGATGGTGACGACCTCCCTCACCCCGCCAATGCAGACATAGTGAAAAAATACTACGCATAAATAAAGGACCCGCTAGGTTGACATACCTAGGCAAAAATAAGGGCTTCCCGGCGAACCAAAAGGGTTCGGGCAAAAATAAGGGATGAAATGAATTAAAAAAAATGTACACTCGGCAAGTCGAAAACCTGAAAGGGCGGCTTGGGCAAAAATGGGTATCCCGGTGGACTGAAAACCCGAAAGGGCGGTCCAGGCAAAAGTTAGGGATAAAAGCGTAACACTATGTCTCATTGGGTCACTTCGCATCCGGAATTCGGCATCAACTATCTGGCTCCAGATTTCGGCATTGACCAATCAGCTTCATCTTCAAATTAGGCAGCAAAGCGATGAGATGTTCGAAGACATAAAGGCGATAGCAGAATTGGAACCCAGTGGGATTGTTCACATAGCTGTTTTGTTTCCTTTTTCAAATTGTAAACTCTATGCTATTTGGCGATATCCTCTTACTAGGATGTCAGCCTCTTGTACAAAAACGCCTATTCACGGGCAAAGTTTAAATCAATACAAATTCACTTGTCCATACAAATTACCATTGTTTTCCTTTTTTGTTTTGTCTCGCGAAGAACGTCCAATGTTCATTTTTGATATATGCATTTGACATTAAATTGCTGATTCATAAATGTTTGCATATAAAACAAGAGATTAATTACAGGTGACATCAGAGACAGGGGCAATGTGGAGTTGTCTAATGCAGTCTGGTTGTTTTGTCCGCCAAGGCACCAAGGTAGGTTCAACTGAAGAATGTGGCCGAATCATCTCAATTCCCCGCAGAATAAGACAGGATGCGACAATACTTTCCCCAAGCGGAGTTGGTTCCTCGTCGATCTTGAAAAGGCACAACATTCCCCGGCAGGTCTTAAAGCTCATCCCCAGTAGATTCTGCAAGCTTATCCCCTGCGAAGAACGGACGTCTCGCCCAAGTTTTATTTAGAGTTATTTCCTCGCAAGGACTTATAACTGGGTTATCCTCAGCTAAAAGCCACGGAAGACCGCTCTCGGCAAAATTCCTTCAATCCCCAGCGGAATCTATCTTTGGTATTCCCAAGCAGAGTTCATCTTCGGAGTTCCCCAGCGGAGTTTATCATCATCATCCTCAGCGGAATCCATCATTAAAGTCCTCAGCAGGCCTCTCATCAAAACTTCGGCCAAGTATCTCTTCCACAGAGCAATTCTCCGGCCGTTCGTCAAGGATTTATTTTCCTAAGATGAAATTACACTCATAAACATTTCACATCTTCATACATCTTGCTTACATACATGACGAAACGCATACAACCTCTCATGTTGAACATCATCATGCATATCATACATCATGACATTGCATACAACTTACGTTTTTGCCTTTTCAGGAAAGAGACAATCTCAAAAACGACTACCTTCAACTGTCACAGCTCCAGATTCGATTCCTGTATCCAGCCAGGGCATATCTGTTGACCATATTTCCAGACTCGATTCCTGTATCTAGCCAGGGCACGTCTGAAGAGTTTGAAGATTCGATTCCTGTATCCAGCCAGGGCACATCTATTGACGACTATTTCCAGATTCGACTCCTGTATCTAGCCAGGGCACATCTGTGAGCAACCGATTGTAGATTCGATACCTGTATCTAGCCAGGGCATATCTGCATAAGGAGACTGAAGATCAAACACCTGTAACAAGCCAGGAAAACATCCTCCTTCCTCAAGTACACGAGTTTTCGCTAAGGAATCTCTTATGCGACCGACACTTCCAAATGGCATCTATAAGCCCATTCCCGACAAGGTTCTGTCATCTCTCCAAATGGCATCTATAAGCCCATTCCCGACACCACATTGTTGAGACTCCAGCATGCGAGTGCAAATTTCCGGGCACTCTAGTGTCCAATCTCCTTTTACCCTCGAGTCACGAAAGGCAAACTTGCCAATCTAACTCTTCAGGTCCAAGAAGATTGAACAGGGGCAACTGTTGTACCCCAAAATTTGCCCTCCCATTTCCTCAACATTTTCTCATCACAAGACCTTTGAAGATCAAGATACAGTTAGGGTTTCCTCTGCTCAAGACTTCTCCTTGCACTGTGGACTCAAATTAGGGTTTGTGTTTGCCCAAGGATGTTTTGACCTAAAATGCCTAAAATGACTTTCATGCTTCATGTTGGACTCCCAAGTTTACCCATGCCAAGTTTCAAGTCTTGATTCCAAGTTTTACCCAGTCAATTGGGCAGTTGACCTAGAAATCAGCTGTATTAGGGAAAAAGTCAACTGTGGCCAATTGACAGTCAAACCTCATGAAATTTGATCCACATCAACATTATGAACTCACATGGACCATTTGATCAAGTTTGGATAACAATTCCACAAGAAATTTGATCAGATCATCAAAAGGGCAAAATGGTCATTTTTAGGGTTTTGACTGCACAAAGGCAATTTTTGACTGTTTGACCTAGCCAATGGCAAACCAAGCTCACATATGGCCTCAAGGACCCCATGGAATTATCTTGACACATTCATCAAGCTCAAAAGATCCCAAGTACACAAGGTTGACAGTTGAATTTCCCAGTCAATTGATCAATTTTGACTGTATACTGAAAAGTCAAACTTTGACTTTTTGGTCAAAATCAAGAGTCAAGATTCATTTTTCATCAAAACATTCCAAATCATGAAACTTGTTCACCAAGAAATCACAAAATGCAAATTAGGGCTAGAAAATGGAATTTTTCATAACTTAGAATTTTTCTAAGTTATGGAAAACCCTAATTTTTTCCCAACTTTACCCCATCTTTTCACCATGATCCATTTGGATTCAAACAAAAGTCAAAACATGAAAGTTGTAGCTTGTTGCATAGTCTACAACTTTGATTCACAAAGTTTTCTCATTTGAAGCTTGTATCTCAAGTTATAATTTTTTGAATAAGGGCACTAAACCATCTTTTAACTTAGTGAAATTTGACCTATTTTGATAAGGTTTTCTACCCTACTTCAAGGCCACTTTTCATACCCTTCCACTTGGAATTTTAATTTGCACTTCAAAGATGGATTGAAGTACACATTCCAAGCTTTCCAAAATGTCCAAGAACTCATCAAACAACCTCATAACTTGAGAGATTCGAATTTCACAAGTTGGCAAAAATTCACTTTTGTTCTTCATCAAAGCATGTTCATAAACTTGGCAAATTTGAACTCAGCATAGTTTGTGCTACTTTACAGGTCCTAAAACCAAATTACACTCCTTAATTTAATGCAAAACCAATGAATCAAGTTGTTATTCTAAGCCTTTGGTCATTACACAAGGAATTAAGCCTAAACTAGAAAAAGCATTATTTCCATTCTTGAAAAGCTTGCTTTATGTCAATTAGAAATCCAAGCAAGTACAAGCAAGATCTTCTTGGCACAAGTTTTTGAGCAAATTGCACTGATCAAGGCAAGGGATAGCAGCATGGTTAGAGGGCCTGTACTGACCTAGAAAGCAAAGTGGCATTTTGTAGCTTAAGTGTGAAGAAAAGTCCATAACTTATGCTAACTCTCATCTCAGCTTAGAAACAGAAGAACAAAGTTATCAAACACTTTTCATAGACCAAATCCAAGCTAACACACGAGCCTTTGCCATCTGAAGCACCCTCCATCTCAAAATCACCTCAAAACTGCACAAACGGGGGAGTCCCTGCAGTTTGAGTGCAAACTCCCAATCCCTTCAAGCATTTTGATTCAAACCTTTTCCTTTACCTTCCCTACAATATATGCAAGCTAACCATGTCCTAAAATCAGACCTGTAATACCTCCAAGCCACTTCACCATTTTCAATTTTCTGTTTTGCAGTTGGAGTTCACTAGCTCGATTCAGGGATGTGATCGGTGGATCTGGAACTGACTGTTTAACGCTGGTTCGCGAAATGTCGCGGAAGCAAGAGTCGCCACCGTCTTTTATTTTCTCCAAATGGAAAGTACAAAAGCACAGAAAAATTCCTTAAAGAGATTGCTCTCGGTTCGGGAGGTAGATTATAGAAAGGGAAGGTGTTAGCACCCTTTCTATCCATGTTTATCCATGGGCTCTTAGGTACTTGCTCAATGTGTTTTCAAAATTGTTTGTTTGCTTTTCAATTGTGGGTTTAAAAGTTTCTTTGAAAAATTTCAGTTCGACTCGTACGTCAGAGTGTTTGAAAAATTTGCTTCGAAAGCTTTTGAAAATGTTGGTGTGAAAAGATTTCAGTTTGTTTTGAAGAGAGCAAGTATCCATGAGTCGTCTACCTACCCTAAGGAATTCGTCTGTGTAAATGTCCTTTAAAGTAGTGCCATCCCACCATTGAGAGGTAGGTAGCACCACCGTTGGAGGTGTTCGGGTCAATTCGAGTTTGTAGGGACATGGTGATCACCAGAGCAATGGGAAGACACCTTAGAAGCTACCCTCATGCCAGGTTCCCGGATCATGAGGACTTACTAAGACGTCCTCTACTCGACGATCACCTTTCGAGGCAAGGCAACAGTGAGGCGTACCCTAGGGGTGGTGTGTGCGATTCATGTGTCGTTTTCATTGATATTTGTCTTGTCATGTTTATTGGTGTTCTACGCTTGATTTTACTTTAAGTCCATACATTCTTTCATGCTTTTGTTAACAGTTAAAAGTTGCGGGAAAAGTAAATCTAAGACTATTACAAATGGCGCGGGTCCACATCGCCAAAATTAAACCGGACCCGATTTGACGGAAAAATAAAGAAAAATAAAGTGCAAAAAGTAAGTGTTACAACGCTTTGGGAGAGATACATAATGAATTAAGCGAAATAAAATAAATGCGCGAAATAAAGGAATTAAAAACAAAACTAGGGCGTTGGACCCTTTTGCAAAATATTAAATTGCATGAATTAATTAAGAATTAAATGTTTTTGGTATTTTTAGTGTTTTTAGGAATTTAATAAAAAAGAATTAATTAAAAAAACCAAAATGAAATATTAAACCTAGTTCTAATTATTTTTAAGTTTATTATGAAAGTATTAAAATTTAACCTAAATGCAACCCTAATTAGTTTACAAGTTTAATTATGAAAATAAATAAATCACTAATATTATGGCAAAAAAAAGGAAAATTAAAAGGAATGAAAGTTATTAAACCTAATGCTATATTTTTGGATTTTTAGTTATTAAGAAAGTATTAAAATTTAACCTAAATGCAACCCTAATTAGTTTACAAGTTTAATTATGAAAATAAATAAATCACTAATATTATGGCAAAAAAAAAGGAAAATTAAAAGGAATAAAAAAGTCATTAACCTAATGCTATATTTTTGGATTTTTTTATGGAAGAAAGAATTAAAGTTGCAACCTAAATTAATACTAAGTTAATTTACATACAATTTATTTATGAAAATAACTAAAATAAAATAAATATTATATTGTTCTCTTTTTCTGATTTTTGTGTATTTTATAATTTGTAAAGAAATAATAATTAGTTTAAACAAATAAAGAAAATAAAACAAGAAATAAAAATAAAACAAGAAAAATATAGAGAAAGCAAACCAGGGGGTTCAGGCCCTAAAGTGGAGGTGTGGCCCAGCAATCTAGCCCAATTGATTTTGGAATTTGTTGACTTTCCCAGGCTACGTATGGGACCTTTGACTGAGGCTTATGGTACACCTCTGAACATGGCTTTCTGATTGATCCTCTTAGGCACGTGGACGTCTTGATGATTGTGGTGTACCACGCGCTCCACCTTTTAAATTGCACAGGAAGACGTTTGGAAAAATAATATTGGAATTATGCAAGACCTGGGACTTGAACCCAGGTCATGAGGGTTACCAGTTAACACCTATACCGCTGCACCACTATCACACATTCGTTAATTAAATAAACAACAAATATAATGAAAGCAAATTAGTGACTGAAGCGCGCGAAATTCAAAAACAACGTATCACATGTTGCCACGCTTCATCGTCTCCACCACCCTGAAAAAACAAACAACATAAGCAACGGTTTCTTAAGCGTGGTTTTAGGGGGCTTTTGGAAAAATAGCGATTAAGCCTCAGGGCTCTATAAATTGAGCGTGAACATTCATTCTTCTTCGTCCAAGCTTGCTGATTTGAATGGTCATGGTTTCGTGGGCTAATTTTGCTTGGTTTCAGAAGCCCTAAATTCAAGCTTGGAAAACCCTAAAGATTGATCATGGTGAAATCACATATATGGCACAAAAACGAAATTAATCATGTCAGTTAGCTTTGAAATCAAATGAGGAACAAGAATCAACAATTAAATTGCATAAAAAGTGCCTAGAACATGATATGCGTTTATGAGTTTTTTGCTGTACAGTCGAAGGTCTTGTTACCAATTCCTTGCGTTTGAGTTGGTGTTAGGGGTTGGAATCTGTTCAGGAGGCCACAAGGAAGCTTTTGGAAAAGGAATTAAGACTTGAATCCACCTAGAACACTGATTTCAGTTTTGAGTTTTATGGAGAATTTTTCCAAGTTGGCAATGGTGTTTGGGCGCAGCATTTAGTCTGTGGTCCTTAGGTTTTGACTCAGTACTTATGAGGGAAGGGAATTAGGTCATTAGCTGGCCTTTATCCATGCCCATGAGAGAATTAGTCTTAGGTCTTTTCACCATTAACAAACTTTCCCTTTTTTTAGCAAAACCAAGACTTGGTGTACAACCTAACCCTAGCATGAGTTTGGGAGCTGGCACATGATATATGGAAGCTATTCAAATTCACATGGCACTATTCCATTGATTTTTAAATTTTATTTGAATTTTTAAAGATTTAAAATGAATTAAATTATCAAAAATTAAATAAAATAGAAAAATCAATGTTTGATCTTGAAATTAATCATGGGACACGTGTGTGGCATGACAAGGCTGAATCAAGTGGAAGAAAGTGGGCCCTTTTGTCAAAAATTGAAGTTTCAAGGATAGTTGACTTTTGCCATTTCACAAAAATTTCCCAACTTCTCCAATGCATAACTTGCTCAATTTTTAAGCTTTTCTCATGTTCTTGGACATTTTGGAAAGGTCTTTGAGTCCTTTAACCAATGCCTTTGGTCCCATGTCATTTTGATTTTCCAATCTCAAGTTATGGCCTTTGACTTAAAGTCCCTTTTTGTTGACTTTTGAAAATGACCTATAATGTTGAAATTGATAACTTTTTGTGAGAGTATTTCTTGGACTTGAAGTATGAAGATGAGTTGTAGGAAATGTCTTTCTCTTCAAAATGAGCTTTGGATGGAATTTTTCTGATGATCCATGTGAAAGTTATGCCCTGGTCAATTTCAGTTGACTTTTTCAACTATCCAAATAAGGAAACTTTTGCATCTTGATGATTTTCTGAGCCAAAATTTGAGAATCATGATCAAGCATTGATCAAATGATGTTTGTGGCTTCAAAGTGATATGTTGACCAAAAATTTGAACTTTTGACTGTCAAATGACCATTTTGCCCCTACAGTTGACTGTAGTGCAATTTAGGGTTTTGACTGTGCAATTTTGAGCTGAATGCCTTGAAACTTGATATGAGGATGCTTGACCATGTTTGTAAGCATATGAGACTTGATTGGGCCTTTGAACACTTCCTTTTCTTGATCAGAACACAAACCCTAGTTTTGACTGTATAGGAGACAGTTGGACTGTGCAACCCTTGGGGGAGTTTTGTGACTTGGCTTGGCAATTTCTTGAAGAATATGGGAGGGCAAATTTTGGGGTATAACAGTTGCCCCTGTTCAATCTTCTTAGACCTGAGGATGCAGATTGGCGGACGTGCCTTTCGTAATCCGAGGGTAGAAGATGATTGGACACTAGAGTGCCCAGAAATTTGCACTCACATAGTGGCAGTGATGGTGGAATGGGCTTATAGATGCCATCTGGATGTTTGATTGCGTAAGAGATTCCTTGGCGAGAACCTGTATACCTGCAAAACAGAAAATGAGTACCTGACACGTTGCAGGAGCTGATTTTTTAGATGCCTGGTATAGATGTGTCCTGACTGGTTACAGGAGCTGAGTCTGGAGCTTCAAACGGCGATGAAAGAACCAGGGATGGTTACTACCTTAGCATGAATGGTAAGAGAACCTTGGGCGACTTTAACTTCAACAACGCTCGTTGAGAAAAAATCTTGGGTGACTTTATCTTCAACAACGCTCGTTGAGAAAAAATCTTGGATGTCTTCTACTGGAATAAGAATCAGGGAGATCTTAGGGTCGATCTGACTGAACCAGAGAGGCCTTTGACTGGGTAAGAATCAGGAAAATTTTAGGGTCGATTTAACTGAACCGGACAAGGTCTTGGAATATCTTCAACTGGATAAGCATCAGGGAGATCTTAGGGTCGGTCTGACTGAACCAGAGAAGGCCTTTGACTGGATAAGCATCAGGAAAATCTTAGGGTCGATTTAACTGAACCGGACAAGGTCTTGGAATATCTTCAACTGGATAAGCATCAGGGAGATCTTAGGGTCGATCTGACTGAACCAGAGAAGGCCTTTGACTGGATAAGCATCAGGAAAATCTTAGGGTCGATTTAACTGAACCGGACAAGGTCTTGGAATATCTTCAACTGGATAAGCATCAGGGAGATCTTAGGGTCGATCTGACTGAACCAGAGAAGGCCTTTGACTGGATAAGCATCAGGAAAATCTTAGGGTCGATTTAACTGAACCGGTCTAGGTCTTGAAATATCCTTAACTGGAATAAGTGTCAGAACGTCGCCATATCTGGTTTACATCTGAAACTATATCTGGAAGGAGATCTGGAAGCAGCATCAGAACGTCACCATATATGGGTCATATCTGAAACTAAATCTGGAAGGAAATCTGGAAGCAGCATCAGAACGTCACCATATCTGGATCATATCCGAAACTATATCTAGAAGGAAATCTGGAAGCAGCATCAGAACGTCACCATATCTGGATCATATCCGAAACTATATCTAGAAGGAAATCTGGAAGCAGCATCAGAACGTCACCATATCTGGATCATATCCGAAACTATATCTAGAAGGAAATCTGGAAGCAGCATCAGAACGTCACCATATCTGGATCATATCCGAAACTATATCTAGAAGGAAATCTGGAAGCAGCATCAGAACGTCACCATATCTGGATCATATCCGAAACTATATCTAGAAGGAAATCTGGAAGCAGCATCAGAACGTCACCATATCTGGATCATATCCGAAACTATATCTAGAAGGAAATCTGGAAGCAGCATCAGAACGTCACCATCTCTGGGTCATATCTGAAACTATATCTAGAAGAGAATTGCGATAGTTGGTAGTAATCGCTTTTGTATTGATCTTTTTCCTGAAAAGGCAAAACATAATTGTATGCCTAATCATGATGCATGAACTGTATGTCTTCAAAATTAATGAAATTCGTGTAGTATGACGCATATGCATGCTATAATGTATGAAGATGTGATGTTTATGAATGTATATTTGTCTAAGAAAATAAATCCTTGACGGGTGCCGGGAAGTCGTATCCTGGGCTGATGTTGAGGAATAGATTTTGCTTCCGCTGGGGACGATAGTTGCAAGTATACCGGTAGGAGAAGATAACTCCGTTGGGGAATGAACTTGGCAAATGACGGATTCTGCGGGGAGAAAAGATACTCTAGTGACCATGCTGAGAAGCAATACTCTGTGGGAAGAGGGATGCCTTGCTGCGTTGTTGATAACTTGCTGAGGATACCGTTGTTATGTTGGAAGTATTGATGGACTTCGCTGGGGATAGGAAAGAACTACGTTGACGACGACCTTTCCTTGGCTTTTGGCTGAGGATAACCCAGTTATATCCTGTTGAGGAAATAACTCTTTAAACCAAGCCGGACGACGCGTTCGTGCTCTGCGAGAGGATAAGCTTCCAGAATCTACTGGGATAAGCTTGCTGCTTGGGGATATGAATTCCAGCTTTCCTGGGGAGACTAGATTGGACTCTCCTGGGGAAGTATTGAACTGTGTTGGTTATGTTCTTCAACGGAACCTACCTTGATACCCTGGAGGATAGAACAATCAGATCGCTTAGACCATCCATTATTGCCCCTGTTTCTGATGTGGGAGCGGAAGATACCTGTGGAGGTGCTTGATAGTTGTTGATGAGCAAACCTTCTTCTGGTAGGCAGGTGACAAGATGACAGGACATAGTCGTACGCTTTGATCCCTAATTTTTGCCTGGACCGCCCTTTCGGGTTTTCAGTCCACCGGGATACCCATTTTTGCTCAGGCCGCCTTTTCAGGTTTTCGACTTGCCGGGTGTACAGATTTTTTCATTTCATCCCTTATTTTTGCCCGAACCCTTTTGGTTCGGCGGGAAGCCCTTATTTTTGCCTAGGTATGTCAACCTAGCGGGTCTTTGATTTTGCGTAGTATTCTCTTCGACTATGTCCGTTCTCTTAGAATATAGGGAGTTGCCCCTGGCTGTTGGTGTTGCCATATTGTCAGAAGGTGTCTGATCGTGCAAGATTCGTTGCTGGATTGCCCCAGGTGACTCAGGCAGAGATTTGCTCCAGGCTTTTTGGCCTTTTGAGAGATTCTCTGGATCTTGACTTAACTGCCCCAGATAATGGACCACGGCCATGTCCTGCCCCTTGATTGAAAGTGCTTCTATTCATTAGGCATTCATCGTGCGAATTTTCCTGCCGTTCAAACAAAAGGTCATATGCAAACAAAGTTATGTTAAAAATGCAAAGCCTATGTCTGTCTTGAAGATTTTGAAAATGCATTTTTTTTTCATAAAACAAGTGATTGCTTGTAAAACGTGATGTCAACACCGTATTTTCCGTAGGCCTTAAGGAGTCAGGATACCTTTCGTAACAGTATGCTTTCGAACTAACCCATGCTTCAGCTAGGACTTGTAAGGGTTATAATGTGGCCTGGTTCACAGTTTAAGAAACAAAGGATAAAGGCTCAAATTTTATTTGTACCCACCCGCTCTTTGTGATATTCTCCAAACCTAAACTCAGTTGATCATACGTTAGACCTTGTTTGAGTCTTTGCTTTGATATACCAATGATGGTTCGGATGTTGATGATTTATTCTGAATAGGCAGTCATCATTTTTTGTCGAGGGTTTGTGGGACCTCTTTCTTTTTGATTTTGTTATCCCTAAATTTTGCCTGAACTGTTTCTTTTGTGATTACAGTCAGCGGGATGCCCCAGTTTTGTAAGTCTCCTTCATGGGTTTTGACTTAATGGTTTTTTCATTTTTTGAGATAATGACTGTCTGTCCTTGTGATTTATTCAGAACCATCACTGTCTTTCTTCGTTTTGTAAAGACTTTTTGGTGCCATTCGTTATGCACTTGGATCAACTGAGAGACTACCCTGCCCCAGGTTATGATTAAGGGTTTTGATTTTCGAAAATAAAACTCCTACTTCTTTGGCTCGAAGGGGTTGACGAGGGATTATCTTCCTTATAACTCCAGTGTTTAGGATTTGAAACAATGCCTGTACCTCATCAGCGGGGTCTGTTCAAAAGCATACTGTAAAGATAGCGGTATCGTTTTCGTCATCCTCCCTCAAGAGGCTCAGAATTATTAACCAAGAGTTGATCATCATAAAAAATATGAAAAGAATTTTGAATATAATGAAAACAATTGTATTAATTCCAAAAACAGACATATGCGATAGAATAAAAGAGTTTGCTATGACATTAATTGTTTATATAAGCAAAGAAAAACACAACTCAGAAATTTAAATAAACAAAAGGTCTTCAACGATTGGGTAACGGAGCAGTGATTATGTTCGGAGTCTCAGGCACTTCAAACTGAATCTCCCCGGCGTCGATCATGTCTTGAATTTTGTTCTTGAGAGGCCAGCAGTTGTCCGTAGTATGCCCCGGGCTATCAGAATGATATGCGCACCTATCGTTGGGATGATAGTTGGGAGCCGAAGTGTTCGGATTCCGAAGAGGAGCCCTTAAGGTGATCAGCCCTGCCTTCAACATTTGTTGCAGTGCTTGATCCAGCGACATGTTGAGTTTGGTGTACTGTCGTTTCTCCTTGCGCTGCTGCCCCTGTCCTTGTTGAGCAGGTCCAAGATTGGAGATCTGGATTGCCCCTACCTCATGACGGCTCTTTTTACCGTGCACAGCATTGGATTCTTTCTTTCCTTGATGAGGCTTTTCATCAGAAGGTGCAGCCTCTTGAATTTTCCCAGACCGGATACCAGCTTCTATTCGTTCTCCAGTCAAGATAAGATCTGTGAATCCAGCAGACGAATTCCCAATTAGGTGGTCGTAGAACGGACCAGACAGGGTCCCCAAGAACATATCGACAAGTTCCCGATCAGTCAGAGGTGGTTGTACCCTTCCAGCAAGGTCCCTCCATTTCTGCGCATATTCTTTAAAACCTTCACTTGATCCTAACGACATACCCTGGAGTTGGGTACGCGTAGGAGCAAGGTCGGCATTATATTGATACTTCTTGTAGAAAGCAGTAGCCAACTCCTCCCAGTTACGAACCTTAGTCCCATCCAGCTGATAGAACCATTCGAGATGAGTCCCTGAAAGACTCTCCTGGAAGAAGTGGATCCACAAATTCTTGTCCGCAGAGTACGTCTGAATTTTCCGAACATAGGACCTTAGATGCAGCTTGGGACAAGACGCCCCGTCATACTTAGAGAAGGATGGTGCTTTGAACTTGTGGGGGATTATCACACCAGTTGACAAACCCAGATCTCCGAAATCCAGCCCAGGTACCTGTTGAACCTCCATAGCCTTCAACCTATCCTCCAACTGTTTGTACTTGTCCTCAGCCGGAGGGTATTGTTCGTCGTTGAAATCTGTCTCGTCGTCGGAGACCACTGGACTAGGCACCTCTCTCTCATGGTGACTGCTTTCCCTCACAGATGGGGTTGTCCTCTCAGTTTCAGTTTGCGGTGTATTCCCAGATCTGCGTCTAGGGCTGAACAAAACAATCCTCTTCTTCTTCTTTTCTTTCTTCAAGAGCAAAGCCTTCAGATCTTGTTACCCCTGGGTCAAATTCATGATCATCTCTTGGAACTGGGCATTCTGAGCCTGGAGGTCCTTGATAGTGTGCTCGGTTGAAGATTCAGGATTCATGATGATCGGCTGAAATAAACAGCGAAGAAGGGTAAGCAACCTGTCAAAGGGACACCTGCAATGCAATGAGATGTATGACATGCATGTAATGTTTTCAAGGACCTCACGGGAGAAACAAGAAAATTTGTTAGCATTGGAGACCGGTAGCTTGATTGAAGGAACTTTATGTTGTTGAGAATCCTTCTTCAAGGGTCAAAGGCTCACCATATCCAGTGGGTCATAGCCCCTGACAACCTTGGTTAGAGGAAAATAAACCCTCTTTGCCCCTTGCTGGACAGTTGGTTCATCATGACCTGCATCACAAACCCTTGAGATCCTTGAAATGGATTAGGATGTATGCAATGGTATGATGTCATGCTATGCATGGGGTGATGTAGGTAAACCCTGTTATGAGTCCCAATTAAGGACTATAAACAGACCCTGCAAGAAATTCAGTATACTTTGTTATGAGTCCCAATTAAGGACTATAAACAAAACCTGCAAGAAATTTGGTAAACTTTGTCATGAGTCCTAGTTCAGGACTATAAACAAAACCTGCAAGAAATTCGGTAAACCTTGTCATGAGTCCTAGTTAAGGACTATAAACAAAACCTGCAAATAGTTCATGTGTCAGCTAACAAGCATGCAAGTAGGCAAGTACAAAGGCACACAAGTCACACAAGAGAACCCTTAGAGTTTAGGCCAGCATGGGGTCTAGGTATTACCCTCTTGAAGTTGGTGGGCTCAACCTGTCCTAATCAAAGTAACCGGGTTCTAAGGTTCCCAATATCACGGGATTGCTTTCATTGTTCATCGTTTCGATTTAGCCACTGAACTGGCGACCGAAATATTCCAGGAAAGCAACCCTCAATTGAGTGTAGTATCGAGTATCAACCAACCTCGGACTGCACCAAAGTCAGTTATCTCACTACCCTAAAGAGGCCAAGATAGTTCAATTAAGGTTCCTAAGGTCTGTTGATGCTTCACAACACCACGCGGAGGCCCCGTACTCTCCTTGACTAAACTCAAGGGTTACCGGTACACACCAAAGTGCCACATCAACGTAGCAGACTGTTTCAACCATGTCGGTATACCCCGCACAGTTCCCTCACAGCCTTGTTGCTACTTTCTAAGAAGGTATCCCCAGATCCGGGTTAGGATCTATAGAACTCCCAAGCAACCCACAATAATAAAGCAAGCAAAGAAGACAATTGAAAACACAGTGATCTTAATCCTAAGGTACACCTCACTTTATAAAGTGTCCCCAGCAGAGTCGCCAGTTCTGTGATCGGTGGATCTGGAACTGACTGTTTAACGCTGGTTCGCGAAATGTCGCGGAAGCAAGAGTCGCCACCGTCTTTTATTTTCTCCAAATGGAAAGGACAAAAGCACAGAAAAATTCCTTAAAGAGATTGCTCTCGGTTCGGGAGGTAGATTATAGAAAGGGAAGGTGTTAGCACCCTTTCTATCCATGTTTATCCATGGGCTCTTAGGTACTTGCTCAATGTGTTTTCAAAATTGTTTGTTTGCTTTTCAATTGTGGGTTTAAAAGTTTCTTTGAAAAATTTCAGTTCGACTCGTACGTCAGAGTGTTTGAAAAATTTGCTTCGAAAGCTTTTGAAAATGTTGGTGTGAAAAGATTTCAGTTTGTTTTGAAGAGAGCAAGTATCCATGAGTCGTCTACCTACCCTAAGGAATTCGTCTGTGTAAATGTCCTTTAAAGTAGTGCCATCCCACCATTGAGAGGTAGGTAGCACCACCGTTGGAGGTGTTCGGGTCAATTCGAGTTTGTAGGGACATGGTGATCACCAGAGCAATGGGAATACACCTTAGAAGCTACCCTCATGCCAGGTTCCCGGATCATGAGGACTTACTAAGACGTCCTCTACTCGACGATCACCTTTCGAGGCAAGGCAACAGTGAGGCGTACCCTAGGGGTGGTGTGTGCGATTCATGTGTCGTTTTCATTGATATTTGTCTTGTCATGTTTATTGGTGTTCTACGCTTGATTTTACTTTAAGTCCATACATTCTTTCATGCTTTTGTTAACAGTTAAAAGTTGCGGGAAAAGTAAATCTGACTATTACAAATGGCGCGGGTCCACATCGCCAAAATTAAACCGGACCCGATTTGACGGAAAAATAAAGAAAAATAAAGTGCAAAAAGTAAGTGTTACAACGCTTTGGGAGAGATACATAATGAATTAAGCGAAATAAAATAAATGCGCGAAATAAAGGAATTAAAAACAAAACTAGGGCGTTGGACCCTTTTGCAAAATATTAAATTGCATGAATTAATTAAGAATTAAATGTTTTTGGTATTTTTAGTGTTTTTAGGAATTTAATAAAAAAGAATTAATTAAAAAAACCAAAATGAAATATTAAACCTAGTTCTAATTATTTTTAAGTTTATTATGAAAGTATTAAAATTTAACCTAAATGCAACCCTAATTAGTTTACAAGTTTAATTATGAAAATAAATAAATCACTAATATTATGGCAAAAAAAAGGAAAATTAAAAGGAATGAAAGTTATTAAACCTAATGCTATATTTTTGGATTTTTAGTTATTAAGAAAGTATTAAAATTTAACCTAAATGCAACCCTAATTAGTTTACAAGTTTAATTATGAAAATAAATAAATCACTAATATTATGGCAAAAAAAAAGGAAAATTAAAAGGAATAAAAAAGTCATTAACCTAATGCTATATTTTTGGATTTTTTTATGGAAGAAAGAATTAAAGTTGCAACCTAAATTAATACTAAGTTAATTTACATACAATTTATTTATGAAAATAACTAAAATAAAATAAATATTATATTGTTCTCTTTTTCTGATTTTTGTGTATTTTATAATTTGTAAAGAAATAATAATTAGTTTAAACAAATAAAGAAAATAAAACAAGAAATAAAAATAAAACAAGAAAAATATAGAGAAAGCAAACCAGGGGGTTCAGGCCCTAAAGTGGAGGTGTGGCCCAGCAATCTAGCCCAATTGATTTTGGAATTTGTTGACTTTCCCAGGCTACGTATGGGACCTTTGACTGAGGCTTATGGTACACCTCTGAACATGGCTTTCTGATTGATCCTCTTAGGCACGTGGACGTCTTGATGATTGTGGTGTACCACGCGCTCCACCTTTTAAATTGCACAGGAAGACGTTTGGAAAAATAATATTGGAATTATGCAAGACCTGGGACTTGAACCCAGGTCATGAGGGTTACCAGTTAACACCTATACCGCTGCACCACTATCACACATTCGTTAATTAAATAAACAACAAATATAATGAAAGCAAATTAGTGACTGAAGCGCGCGAAATTCAAAAACAACGTATCACATGTTGCCACGCTTCATCGTCTCCACCACCCTGAAAAAACAAACAACATAAGCAACGGTTTCTTAAGCGTGGTTTTAGGGGGCTTTTGGAAAAATAGCGATTAAGCCTCAGGGCTCTATAAATTGAGCGTGAACATTCATTCTTCTTCGTCCAAGCTTGCTGATTTGAATGGTCATGGTTTCGTGGGCTAATTTTGCTTGGTTTCAGAAGCCCTAAATTCAAGCTTGGAAAACCCTAAAGATTGATCATGGTGAAATCACATATATGGCACAAAAACGAAATTAATCATGTCAGTTAGCTTTGAAATCAAATGAGGAACAAGAATCAACAATTAAATTGCATAAAAAGTGCCTAGAACATGATATGCGTTTATGAGTTTTTTGCTGTACAGTCGAAGGTCTTGTTACCAATTCCTTGCGTTTGAGTTGGTGTTAGGGGTTGGAATCTGTTCAGGAGGCCACAAGGAAGCTTTTGGAAAAGGAATTAAGACTTGAATCCACCTAGAACACTGATTTCAGTTTTGAGTTTTATGGAGAATTTTTCCAAGTTGGCAATGGTGTTTGGGCGCAGCATTTAGTCTGTGGTCCTTAGGTTTTGACTCAGTACTTATGAGGGAAGGGAATTAGGTCATTAGCTGGCCTTTATCCATGCCCATGAGAGAATTAGTCTTAGGTCTTTTCACCATTAACAAACTTTCCCTTTTTTTAGCAAAACCAAGACTTGGTGTACAACCTAACCCTAGCATGAGTTTGGGAGCTGGCACATGATATATGGAAGCTATTCAAATTCACATGGCACTATTCCATTGATTTTTAAATTTTATTTGAATTTTTAAAGATTTAAAATGAATTAAATTATCAAAAATTAAATAAAATAGAAAAATCAATGTTTGATCTTGAAATTAATCATGGGACACGTGTGTGGCATGACAAGGCTGAATCAAGTGGAAGAAAGTGGGCCCTTTTGTCAAAAATTGAAGTTTCAAGGATAGTTGACTTTTGCCATTTCACAAAAATTTCCCAACTTCTCCAATGCATAACTTGCTCAATTTTTAAGCTTTTCTCATGTTCTTGGACATTTTGGAAAGGTCTTTGAGTCCTTTAACCAATGCCTTTGGTCCCATGTCATTTTGATTTTCCAATCTCAAGTTATGGCCTTTGACTTAAAGTCCCTTTTTGTTGACTTTTGAAAATGACCTATAATGTTGAAATTGATAACTTTTTGTGAGAGTATTTCTTGGACTTGAAGTATGAAGATGAGTTGTAGGAAATGTCTTTCTCTTCAAAATGAGCTTTGGATGGAATTTTTCTGATGATCCATGTGAAAGTTATGCCCTGGTCAATTTCAGTTGACTTTTTCAACTATCCAAATAAGGAAACTTTTGCATCTTGATGATTTTCTGAGCCAAAATTTGAGAATCATGATCAAGCATTGATCAAATGATGTTTGTGGCTTCAAAGTGATATGTTGACCAAAAATTTGAACTTTTGACTGTCAAATGACCATTTTGCCCCTACAGTTGACTGTAGTGCAATTTAGGGTTTTGACTGTGCAATTTTGAGCTGAATGCCTTGAAACTTGATATGAGGATGCTTGACCATGTTTGTAAGCATATGAGACTTGATTGGGCCTTTGAACACTTCCTTTTCTTGATCAGAACACAAACCCTAGTTTTGACTGTATAGGAGACAGTTGGACTGTGCAACCCTTGGGGGAGTTTTGTGACTTGGCTTGGCAATTTCTTGAAGAATATGGGAGGGCAAATTTTGGGGTATAACAGTTGCCCCTGTTCAATCTTCTTAGACCTGAGGATGCAGATTGGCGGACGTGCCTTTCGTAATCCGAGGGTAGAAGATGATTGGACACTAGAGTGCCCAGAAATTTGCACTCACATAGTGGCAGTGATGGTGGAATGGGCTTATAGATGCCATCTGGATGTTTGATTGCGTAAGAGATTCCTTGGCGAGAACCTGTATACCTGCAAAACAGAAAATGAGTACCTGACACGTTGCAGGAGCTGATTTTTTAGATGCCTGGTATAGATGTGTCCTGACTGGTTACAGGAGCTGAGTCTGGAGCTTCAAACGGCGATGAAAGAACCAGGGATGGTTACTACCTTAGCATGAATGGTAAGAGAACCTTGGGCGACTTTAACTTCAACAACGCTCGTTGAGAAAAAATCTTGGGTGACTTTATCTTCAACAACGCTCGTTGAGAAAAAATCTTGGATGTCTTCTACTGGAATAAGAATCAGGGAGATCTTAGGGTCGATCTGACTGAACCAGAGAGGCCTTTGACTGGGTAAGAATCAGGAAAATTTTAGGGTCGATTTAACTGAACCGGACAAGGTCTTGGAATATCTTCAACTGGATAAGCATCAGGGAGATCTTAGGGTCGGTCTGACTGAACCAGAGAAGGCCTTTGACTGGATAAGCATCAGGAAAATCTTAGGGTCGATTTAACTGAACCGGACAAGGTCTTGGAATATCTTCAACTGGATAAGCATCAGGGAGATCTTAGGGTCGATCTGACTGAACCAGAGAAGGCCTTTGACTGGATAAGCATCAGGAAAATCTTAGGGTCGATTTAACTGAACCGGACAAGGTCTTGGAATATCTTCAACTGGATAAGCATCAGGGAGATCTTAGGGTCGATCTGACTGAACCAGAGAAGGCCTTTGACTGGATAAGCATCAGGAAAATCTTAGGGTCGATTTAACTGAACCGGTCTAGGTCTTGAAATATCCTTAACTGGAATAAGTGTCAGAACGTCGCCATATCTGGTTTACATCTGAAACTATATCTGGAAGGAGATCTGGAAGCAGCATCAGAACGTCACCATATATGGGTCATATCTGAAACTAAATCTGGAAGGAAATCTGGAAGCAGCATCAGAACGTCACCATATCTGGATCATATCCGAAACTATATCTAGAAGGAAATCTGGAAGCAGCATCAGAACGTCACCATATCTGGATCATATCCGAAACTATATCTAGAAGGAAATCTGGAAGCAGCATCAGAACGTCACCATATCTGGATCATATCCGAAACTATATCTAGAAGGAAATCTGGAAGCAGCATCAGAACGTCACCATATCTGGATCATATCCGAAACTATATCTAGAAGGAAATCTGGAAGCAGCATCAGAACGTCACCATATCTGGATCATATCCGAAACTATATCTAGAAGGAAATCTGGAAGCAGCATCAGAACGTCACCATATCTGGATCATATCCGAAACTATATCTAGAAGGAAATCTGGAAGCAGCATCAGAACGTCACCATCTCTGGGTCATATCTGAAACTATATCTAGAAGAGAATTGCGATAGTTGGTAGTAATCGCTTTTGTATTGATCTTTTTCCTGAAAAGGCAAAACATAATTGTATGCCTAATCATGATGCATGAACTGTATGTCTTCAAAATTAATGAAATTCGTGTAGTATGACGCATATGCATGCTATAATGTATGAAGATGTGATGTTTATGAATGTATATTTGTCTAAGAAAATAAATCCTTGACGGGTGCCGGGAAGTCGTATCCTGGGCTGATGTTGAGGAATAGATTTTGCTTCCGCTGGGGACGATAGTTGCAAGTATACCGGTAGGAGAAGATAACTCCGTTGGGGAATGAACTTGGCAAATGACGGATTCTGCGGGGAGAAAAGATACTCTAGTGACCATGCTGAGAAGCAATACTCTGTGGGAAGAGGGATGCCTTGCTGCGTTGTTGATAACTTGCTGAGGATACCGTTGTTATGTTGGAAGTATTGATGGACTTCGCTGGGGATAGGAAAGAACTACGTTGACGACGACCTTTCCTTGGCTTTTGGCTGAGGATAACCCAGTTATATCCTGTTGAGGAAATAACTCTTTAAACCAAGCCGGACGACGCGTTCGTGCTCTGCGAGAGGATAAGCTTCCAGAATCTACTGGGATAAGCTTGCTGCTTGGGGATATGAATTCCAGCTTTCCTGGGGAGACTAGATTGGACTCTCCTGGGGAAGTATTGAACTGTGTTGGTTATGTTCTTCAACGGAACCTACCTTGATACCCTGGAGGATAGAACAATCAGATCGCTTAGACCATCCATTATTGCCCCTGTTTCTGATGTGGGAGCGGAAGATACCTGTGGAGGTGCTTGATAGTTGTTGATGAGCAAACCTTCTTCTGGTAGGCAGGTGACAAGATGACAGGACATAGTCGTACGCTTTGATCCCTAATTTTTGCCTGGACCGCCCTTTCGGGTTTTCAGTCCACCGGGATACCCATTTTTGCTCAGGCCGCCTTTTCAGGTTTTCGACTTGCCGGGTGTACAGATTTTTTCATTTCATCCCTTATTTTTGCCCGAACCCTTTTGGTTCGGCGGGAAGCCCTTATTTTTGCCTAGGTATGTCAACCTAGCGGGTCTTTGATTTTGCGTAGTATTCTCTTCGACTATGTCCGTTCTCTTAGAATATAGGGAGTTGCCCCTGGCTGTTGGTGTTGCCATATTGTCAGAAGGTGTCTGATCGTGCAAGATTCGTTGCTGGATTGCCCCAGGTGACTCAGGCAGAGATTTGCTCCAGGCTTTTTGGCCTTTTGAGAGATTCTCTGGATCTTGACTTAACTGCCCCAGATAATGGACCACGGCCATGTCCTGCCCCTTGATTGAAAGTGCTTCTATTCATTAGGCATTCATCGTGCGAATTTTCCTGCCGTTCAAACAAAAGGTCATATGCAAACAAAGTTATGTTAAAAATGCAAAGCCTATGTCTGTCTTGAAGATTTTGAAAATGCATTTTTTTTTCATAAAACAAGTGATTGCTTGTAAAACGTGATGTCAACACCGTATTTTCCGTAGGCCTTAAGGAGTCAGGATACCTTTCGTAACAGTATGCTTTCGAACTAACCCATGCTTCAGCTAGGACTTGTAAGGGTTATAATGTGGCCTGGTTCACAGTTTAAGAAACAAAGGATAAAGGCTCAAATTTTATTTGTACCCACCCGCTCTTTGTGATATTCTCCAAACCTAAACTCAGTTGATCATACGTTAGACCTTGTTTGAGTCTTTGCTTTGATATACCAATGATGGTTCGGATGTTGATGATTTATTCTGAATAGGCAGTCATCATTTTTTGTCGAGGGTTTGTGGGACCTCTTTCTTTTTGATTTTGTTATCCCTAAATTTTGCCTGAACTGTTTCTTTTGTGATTACAGTCAGCGGGATGCCCCAGTTTTGTAAGTCTCCTTCATGGGTTTTGACTTAATGGTTTTTTCATTTTTTGAGATAATGACTGTCTGTCCTTGTGATTTATTCAGAACCATCACTGTCTTTCTTCGTTTTGTAAAGACTTTTTGGTGCCATTCGTTATGCACTTGGATCAACTGAGAGACTACCCTGCCCCAGGTTATGATTAAGGGTTTTGATTTTCGAAAATAAAACTCCTACTTCTTTGGCTCGAAGGGGTTGACGAGGGATTATCTTCCTTATAACTCCAGTGTTTAGGATTTGAAACAATGCCTGTACCTCATCAGCGGGGTCTGTTCAAAAGCATACTGTAAAGATAGCGGTATCGTTTTCGTCATCCTCCCTCAAGAGGCTCAGAATTATTAACCAAGAGTTGATCATCATAAAAAATATGAAAAGAATTTTGAATATAATGAAAACAATTGTATTAATTCCAAAAACAGACATATGCGATAGAATAAAAGAGTTTGCTATGACATTAATTGTTTATATAAGCAAAGAAAAACACAACTCAGAAATTTAAATAAACAAAAGGTCTTCAACGATTGGGTAACGGAGCAGTGATTATGTTCGGAGTCTCAGGCACTTCAAACTGAATCTCCCCGGCGTCGATCATGTCTTGAATTTTGTTCTTGAGAGGCCAGCAGTTGTCCGTAGTATGCCCCGGGCTATCAGAATGATATGCGCACCTATCGTTGGGATGATAGTTGGGAGCCGAAGTGTTCGGATTCCGAAGAGGAGCCCTTAAGGTGATCAGCCCTGCCTTCAACATTTGTTGCAGTGCTTGATCCAGCGACATGTTGAGTTTGGTGTATTGTCGTTTCTCCTTGCGCTGCTGCCCCTGTCCTTGTTGAGCAGGTCCAAGATTGGAGATCTGGATTGCCCCTACCTCATGACGGCTCTTTTTACCGTGCACAGCATTGGATTCTTTCTTTCCTTGATGAGGCTTTTCATCAGAAGGTGCAGCCTCTTGAATTTTCCCAGACCGGATACCAGCTTCTATTCGTTCTCCAGTCAAGATAAGATCTGTGAATCCAGCAGACGAATTCCCAATTAGGTGGTCGTAGAACGGACCAGACAGGGTCCCCAAGAACATATCGACAAGTTCCCGATCAGTCAGAGGTGGTTGTACCCTTCCAGCAAGGTCCCTCCATTTCTGCGCATATTCTTTAAAACCTTCACTTGATCCTAACGACATACCCTGGAGTTGGGTACGCGTAGGAGCAAGGTCGGCATTATATTGATACTTCTTGTAGAAAGCAGTAGCCAACTCCTCCCAGTTACGAACCTTAGTCCCATCCAGCTGATAGAACCATTCGAGATGAGTCCCTGAAAGACTCTCCTGGAAGAAGTGGATCCACAAATTCTTGTCCGCAGAGTACGTCTGAATTTTCCGAACATAGGACCTTAGATGCAGCTTGGGACAAGACGCCCCGTCATACTTAGAGAAGGATGGTGCTTTGAACTTGTGGGGGATTATCACACCAGTTGACAAACCCAGATCTCCGAAATCCAGCCCAGGTACCTGTTGAACCTCCATAGCCTTCAACCTATCCTCCAACTGTTTGTACTTGTCCTCAGCCGGAGGGTATTGTTCGTCGTTGAAATCTGTCTCGTCGTCGGAGACCACTGGACTAGGCACCTCTCTCTCATGGTGACTGCTTTCCCTCACAGATGGGGTTGTCCTCTCAGTTTCAGTTTGCGGTGTATTCCCAGATCTGCGTCTAGGGCTGAACAAAACAATCCTCTTCTTCTTCTTTTCTTTCTTCAAGAGCAAAGCCTTCAGATCTTGTTACCCCTGGGTCAAATTCATGATCATCTCTTGGAACTGGGCATTCTGAGCCTGGAGGTCCTTGATAGTGTGCTCGGTTGAAGATTCAGGATTCATGATGATCGGCTGAAATAAACAGCGAAGAAGGGTAAGCAACCTGTCAAAGGGACACCTGCAATGCAATGAGATGTATGACATGCATGTAATGTTTTCAAGGACCTCACGGGAGAAACAAGAAAATTTGTTAGCATTGGAGACCGGTAGCTTGATTGAAGGAACTTTATGTTGTTGAGAATCCTTCTTCAAGGGTCAAAGGCTCACCATATCCAGTGGGTCATAGCCCCTGACAACCTTGGTTAGAGGAAAATAAACCCTCTTTGCCCCTTGCTGGACAGTTGGTTCATCATGACCTGCATCACAAACCCTTGAGATCCTTGAAATGGATTAGGATGTATGCAATGGTATGATGTCATGCTATGCATGGGGTGATGTAGGTAAACCCTGTTATGAGTCCCAATTAAGGACTATAAACAGACCCTGCAAGAAATTCAGTATACTTTGTTATGAGTCCCAATTAAGGACTATAAACAAAACCTGCAAGAAATTTGGTAAACTTTGTCATGAGTCCTAGTTCAGGACTATAAACAAAACCTGCAAGAAATTCGGTAAACCTTGTCATGAGTCCTAGTTAAGGACTATAAACAAAACCTGCAAATAGTTCATGTGTCAGCTAACAAGCATGCAAGTAGGCAAGTACAAAGGCACACAAGTCACACAAGAGAACCCTTAGAGTTTAGGCCAGCATGGGGTCTAGGTATTACCCTCTTGAAGTTGGTGGGCTCAACCTGTCCTAATCAAAGTAACCGGGTTCTAAGGTTCCCAATATCACGGGATTGCTTTCATTGATATAAAAATACCTTTTTTCACAATACACTTCATTTTATTTTATTTTTATAAATAATAAGTAAATAGTTGTATTAAATTAGAAAATAATACTTTTTTTTCTTTAAAATTAGGGTTTTTACCCTAAGTTCAAAATACTAAAAAAATAATACATTTTTATTTTCTTTTCCCTTTTACATAAACCATACTTTTCTCATACACATAAAAACCTTCTTTTTGCATTTCACATATTTATTTAATTTACATTTAATTATGCATTATTTAAATTGCAAATATTCCAAATGATGTAATAATTTAGATTTAAATTCTTGTCAACATCCCCATTTGAACATTTGTACCCCCCTTCCCATATTTGGTTTTGTAATAGCTTAGTAACTTTAATCTCGCACTTTATCGCTTTCTAATGATAACATGTTAGAATTAGGGTTTGTATGCGAAAAACGATAAAAAATAGTTTGACCTAATACAAGATAAACAAGCATGAAAATGGACACACAAATCACACTTGCACCCCCCCTAGGGTATTCCACTTGTTGCCTTCAAATAAAAGGGCCATGTTGCATGTTAAACTTCTTTGGGCAAAACAAACAATTTGAATGATCATAGTCCCTCGACAAAACTTTTCAAAACAAACAAAAACAAATGATCAAGTCCCTTAGAGAAATTGCCCAAAGACATTTAGCGCCGTTGCAATTATGGTCTAAAACGATGACCCGCGCCTGTCCCTCTCACATCCTAACACAAGGTTGCCCACCAAATACAATGGTGGAGCAAACTTGTTAAAAGGGTTAAAGTATAGCAATAATCTTTTGAGAAATTTAGGAGTAGATAACCTCTTAGTTACTTGAATCAACTTGCAAAACAAAACACTTGCCTAATTTCAAAATCACACATCACTACATTTTCAAAACAACTTTTAAAAACAAATGAAAACTTTTTTCAAAAGACATGCATCTTTGTATACATCCCCACATGGATCATTACAAAGGTTGCCACCACATTGGCCCCTTTTCAAAAATATTTTCAAAACCCACACACTCAAGCACCATTTCAAACAATTGAAAACAAAAGGCAAGTGATCTAAGCAAGTAACTAAGAGCCCATGGATAACCATGGATAGAAAGGGTGCTAATACCTTCCCTTTCTATAATCTATTCCCCGAACCCAAGAAAACATCTCAAAAGGTTTTTGCTGTGCTTTTTAACCTTTCTTTAGGATAAAATAAAAAGTCGGTGGCGACTCTTGCTAACCGCAACATTTGCGAATACAAACGCAAAACCTCAAGTCAGTTCTCCCACCGTATCACATTCACCCTAAAGATGGATCTCAAGTTGAATCTAAGCCTACTAACATGTCACCTGCTACCTTTATCCGCTATGACAGTCTGCTAATACATTTTTGCACAATTTGAGATCAGTTTTGCTATAAGGTACAACTGCTTTTTCTATTTCCCACACCCATGTATACTCAAGTTACACATTATAATATAGTTTAGCTTCAAGTTACAATACACTTAACATACTATTTGAACGAGTATTTTAATGATGACATCTCATAACCTGCACTAGCATGACACACTAACATGTAAGAGTCATTTTTCTATGACAATTGATTTATGTTTAAAAAAATATATAAAAAAATATTAGTAAATCTTATATTTAGATTTAGTTTAGTATTAATTTAGAATTTTTTTAATTAGTTTAGATTTAGTTTATAACTTTGAAATATTTAGAATCATAATTAATAACTCTAGAATTTTAATTCAATTAGATATAAATTAGTAATGTTAGAACCTTTAATTAGTTTAGATACATTTTGATAACTTTAGAATTTTAATTTAATCTTAGAATTTTAATCTTTAATTTAGAATTAATTTAGTTTTGATTTAAGTTAGTAATTTTATTATTAATATAGTTTAGATTAACTTAGTAATTTTATAATGAATTTAGTTTATACTTAAACTAGTTTAGATGTAATTTAGCAACTTTAGAATTAATTTAGTTTAGACCTAATTCAGTAATATTAGAGTGTTAATTTATTTTAGATTTAATTTAATAACTTTCGAATTTTTGTTAGTAACTTTAGAGTTTTAATTTAGTTTTAGTTAATAACTTCAAAATTTTATTTAATTTAGTTAGACACTTTAGAATTCAAGTTTAGTTTACTTAGTAACCTTAGAATTTCAAATTAGTTTAGATAATTTTTTTAATTACACTTTTCTTTTATTCATGATTCTTCTTTGTCAATTCATTTAATTTCTTACGATTTATCTTGTTATCTACCCTGTTCGGTTCTCGTGGATTTTAATTATTTACGATTTCTTACTCGAATATTAGATCTACCTACTTATGATTAACTCCAAGGAAAAGATTTAAATTTGTTGACTTCACGTCATCAAACATCTTCTACAATCGTGCGAATAGCCTCATTCATTTTTTGCTTGTTTACTATTTTTCTAAACTTAAGATAATTTTCCCAAAAGACTCCATTTTCAAACTCACACCTTTTAAGTCAAAACTTCGACACTAGGTCGTCGTATCTTCAAAAATCTCGCCCATACCCATCTTTTAGCCAAACGAATCATTTTAATCAAACAAACGATTTTAAACCAAAAAAACAGATATTTCAAAAGGTTCCTGCGGAGTACCGCAGATGCATTGGGTGCTAATACCTTCCCATTGTATAACCAACCCCCGAACTCTCGATCTCTTTCAAAAACGCATTGTATTTTTATTACTTTTAAGTATTATTTTACATTGCACATTTTAGGATTTTATTTCGCTCTTTTCCCTTTTCCCTTGGAAATAATAAAGCGCGGTGGCGACTCTTGCTTTTGCGAGTCAAGTTAATTAATAGCTTGATCTCTGATTTTCACCGCTACAGTATGCAAGTTCTTGCTAAGGAATCTCTTATGCGATCGAAACTCCTGCAGATGGAATCTGTAAGCCCATCCTCCTACAAACAATCCTCAAATAGCATCTGTAAGCCCATTCCCGACATCACAATGCTGATACTACACCATACGAGTACAAATTTCTGGGCACTCTAGTGTTCAATTATCTTCCACCTTCGGATCACGAAAGGCTCGAAAGCCAATCTATATCCTCAGGTTTAAGAAAATTAAACAGGGGCAACTGTTGTACCCCAAAATTTTCCCTCCCATATTTCTCAAGACATGTCAAGAATAATCTCCAAATGGCTCAAGATGGCTCAAGAGTTGGACAGTCAAATCACCTCCTAAGGCAGTCAACCTCAAATTAGGGTTTTGTGTTGCATCAAGGTCCTTACATCCAAATGACCTCAAGTTCTTCCCAATGCCTTAATATGTTGGTCAGTCAATTGCTCAAGAGGTCCAAAAATCGACTGTGCTAGGGTAAAAGTCAACTGTGACCTACAAATATTCAAACCTCAAGATTTTTTGTCAACATTATCATTTTGAAGGATAATCCATAATTTTATCAATGGTTGATCATGATTCATCAAGGATTGTTCAAGATTCATCAAGATTCAAAAGTTGTTAAATTAGGGTTTTGCAGGAAAAGTCAACTCAACTTTGACCAAGCATAATTTTCTCATACTTTATGATAAATGACCCATCCAAAGCTCATTTTCAAAAGGATGCAATTTCCTACAATCCATCTTCACACCCCAAGATCATGAAATGCACTCACAAAAGGTAATAAATTTGGACATTATAGGTCATTTTAGAAAGTCAACAAAAACACCTTTTTTCCAAAGCTTATAACTTGATCATGGAATATCAAAATGAGATGAGACCAAAAGGGTTGGTTAGAGGACATCACAAGGTTTCTAAAAAGTCCAAGAACACTTACAAAAGTTAAAAATTGAATAAGTTATGCATTGTTGAAGTTGGGCATTTTTCCAAAATTGCCAAAAGCCAACTATCCCCAAAACTTCAAATTTTGTCAAATGGGCCCACTTTTTTCCACTTGATTTGATCTTGTCACACCACACACGTGTCCTATATTCAATTTCATAACCAATTATTAATGTTTCTATTTTATTTGATTTTTATTGATTTAATTCATTTTTAATCAATTTAAATCAAAATAAAACCTCAATATTAATAACTTGTGATCTTTTTTATTGATACAGCTTTCAATTTCCATGATGGACACAATCAAATTCATACCATGCCATATTGTGAACAAAATATTTGATTTAGGACAATTTTGGAAGCTTTGTTAATGGTGATCAAATCAAATCTTGAATCTTCAATGCTCATGGATCCCAAGCCCAAGATTTAACCTAATTGTTTCTATGATACATATACAACATGAAGCACACGAATACACGACTTGAAAGCTGCAGAAATCACATATAGAAAACTGGAAAAAAGCTTTAAAAAGTGGGGGATCGAAATCTTGCTTGGAGACCAATTCAAGGCAAAAGCTCAATGTTATCTTCTTGCTAGCCATTCGCTGAAGCTAAAGCAATCACTCACGAGCCCTGAATCACCTCCAAACGCACTGTAAGTCGCTTGAAACTCCGCCCTGGACATGGAATCGTGATCTCTTATTCTTGCATCTTTTTGACAAAATGTTGGCATATTCTTGATCCTTGCATAATTTCCAGCCTTTCTGCAATATTTAATTTCGTTTTTGTAGCCTGTAAAGCCCTACCCGAAACTAGGGTTTGGGTTTCTTGTTTTTAGGTATTTCCGTTTCAGGTAAAATCAGAACCAACCATGGACATGGATGAGTTCAAGAGGATGAGACGAGCATGGTGATAGCCTTAGATTGCATTTTTATGGCCCATAGCTCGTTTTAGGACGAACCTGGGAATTTAGCTGCGGATAAAATCCGCAGGTAAATAACCAGGCTTTTCAAGGAAGAAGACGACCACGTGCCTCTTCCTCATTGGGTCGTTCATAACTTCGTGCGTTTTTTTTAATATTTTTCAGCATATTATTTGTTTTGTCCATATATTATTTGTTGTTTATTTCAATTACAAAAGCAGCACAATGGTCCAGTGGTGGAGGCGTTAGTGGAAAGTCCTATGGGACCTGAGTTCGAATTCCAGGTCCCCCAACATATTTGCTATTATTTTCTTGCAGTTGATCCAGCATCTCTCATGCCTTGTGGTCTACCATACACCTCAAACTTCCAGGCGCCAGATGGCCTCCAGGTCAAATCTGAAGGCCAGGATTGAAGGCTTACCATACTCTCCAGTCAATGCATACGCATGGGATGGTGAAAGTCAAAGCAGGCTGATTTGGATTTGGCTTCAGAATTGATATCCTCACCTTCAAATCAGGCCCACACCCCTTAGGTTATTTCTTTTCTTTTCTATATTTCTTTTGTCTAAATTGTTTTTATTATTTTTATTGTTAATTAACCAATTAATATTTTTTTCTCATAAAATCAGAAAACATAAAAAATATTATTTTTATTAATTTCATTATTTTATTTTTGTAAATAAATATTAATTAATTAATTTAGTTTTAAATAGGTTTAAACATTTAATATTTTTTGCAATAAATTAAAACTAATGTAGAATTAGGTTTTTAATAATTTTAATCAATTTTATTTTATTTCCTTAAATATAAAAATCCAAAAATATTTTCATTAATTAATTAATTTAATTATTAACTTAGATTTAATTTCCATTTAATTCAAAAAATAACAAAAAAACATGCTTTCTTTCAAAAAAGGGTCAAAACCCTAAAAAATGCGACGTTTTAATTTTCTCGCACGCGATCCATATTTCCAATATTGTAATTGCTTCCGGTATGTAATAGCTTTTCATTAGGACTTTAATTATTTATCGCTTTAATTTATTTTCCGCAATTTAAATTAAAGGGTTTGATTTTGGCGATGTAAATACCTGACGCCTTGTAATAGTTTAGATTTAATTTCCGCAATTTAAATTCCGCAAACTATTAACTGTTAGATGCTTGATAATAGGGAATGCATGACAAGATCAAATGTATGAACTTAAAATCAACATAGCTCACTCATGACATGTATAAAGATAATATAACCGAACTAACACACTCGCACATGCGCACTCTTAGGGTACACCTCACTTGGTTGCCTTCGAACGTGGTCATTGAGTATAGGAAGTTTTAGAGGTCGCCCTCTTGTCCAAAGACCATAAGTTGCCTCGAAATGGTTGCCTCGGATAAAATGATCTAAGACATTAGGGTTACCGCTAAGGCGTCCTAACGTTGCTTTAGTGACCACACGTCCCTTAATCGAATTGACGCAAAAACTCCAACGACGATGCTACCTACTCATTAATAGTGGGCTAGCATTATCTAAATGATATTTGTACAGTTCAGTTCCTTTTTCGAGTAGTTAGATGGTTCTTAAGTACTTGCTCCTTTTAAAACAAAACAAAACTTTTCGCACTTACACTCCTTTCAAACAAAAACTCTTTCAAACCCACAAACACAAAGAAAAGCAAATTTTGAAAACACAATGAGCAAGTACCTAAGAGCCCGTGGATAACCACATATAGAAAGGGTGCTAACACCTTCCCTTTCTATAATCTATCTCCCGAACCCGAGAAACATCTCGAAAAAGGAATTTTTTTGTGCTTTTGTCCTTTCCTTGTTGGATAAAATAAAAGACGTAGGCGACTCTTGCTTACCGCGACATTTTGCAAAAACAAACGCAAACGCGAACCAGCATTCTAAAAATAGTCAGTTCTCTTTCCCACCGATCACAGTACTCTTTTCATTTCACGATAGTTTCCTCTTACTAGGATTTATGTCTCTTTCTTCAAAACTGTCTGTTTATAGGAAAATAATCAATGCAGGAACACCTTAAAATTCAAACTTTTTGATTTTATTTTTCTGTTTTGTTTGAAAAAACGTTTAATGACTAAAATTGAATGAACATATGCATATGAACATGATTAACTATTAACAAATATATGCAGAAGAACGGGAATAAGCATTCACTCAAGATTCCAGGAGTTGGGATGAGGTTCTCACTGTCCATAGATCCCCACAAAGCCACTTCTATGAGATTATCCCCACAAAGTAATCTTCATAAATTCATCTTCAATAAATATACATTC
Source organism: Vicia faba (assembly GCA_948472305.1). NCBI lineage: Eukaryota > Viridiplantae > Streptophyta > Magnoliopsida > Fabales > Fabaceae > Vicia > Vicia faba. The sequence goes on along the minus strand of OX451739.1, from coordinate 1,175,562,206 downwards.
TCCATAATTTCCCCGACAATATCACCAACTTATGGAGTTCCAATCAGTACCATTCATTGAAGTTCTCTTCCCCAACTGAGTTATTCTTCTAAAACTGTAAAACCCCTGCAGATTTCTTCTATCTAGCAAAATTCAATCTCTCCAGCAGAGTTTTTTCCCTCAGTAGAGCATTTCCCCACCAACAAGGTTTATTTCCCGAACAGATTATAGTCTCCCCAGTAAAATCAGCACTACCCCCAGAGAGTTGCTACGAAACCTGAATACGAACCAGAAATCAGTCAACTTCATCCTCCCCAGACGAGTCGGAAGGTTATCCATCTATTTTATCCCCAGTCAAAGTATATAAGAATTATCCTCCTCAGATGATTCATAAGGTTATCCATCCCTTTTATACCTAGTAAGGGTATATAAGAATTGTCCTCCCGGGACGACTCGGGAGGTTATCCATGTTAGAACAAAGTTTGAATCTACTACCCTATATTTAAGTTTTGATGATAACAAAGTGAAAAGATATAGTATTTATAAGTTTCATGTATGAACTATCTGCTGCCTAAAATTATTATGTTCTGACTTGCAGATACTCTGATTGATATAAGCAAGATCACATCTATTCAGCATCAGAACTTGATTTCAGACACCAGCATCAGAAGTTGCCATATCAGAATGTCAAAATCAGATGATCAACTCACGTACATGCTGAAGCCTGATGAACAAGACTGCGCTCAACACTCTGATAAAGAAACACAACAGTTCATCAGCAGCGAAGCAGAGTCAGAATGAGCCAAGCCAGAACTTGCATTAAGTAAGCAACGGTACTGTACATTGAAAGCAAATTAATTCCAACGGCCTCAATCCAGACAAGATCTGCTCAATAAGGAAAGTTTGTTATTAGCATTGAATCAAGAATATTGCATCCAACGTTCATCATCTCAGTGCTATATAAACAAGGCTTTGAAGATTAAAATGGCTAATGCTCTCCAAATCTCTACACGCACAAAAGCTAATTATAATCTTCTTTCTCTCAGTTTTGCTAAACCACTCATTCTGATATTCTATCATTGTTTAGCAATCTAGTTTCTAAGCTTCAATTTGTGTATACATCACAGTTGTGATACAGTTTTGTAGAAAACATCCACACACTTAGTTTTATCCCTTTGTAAGAAAGTGCTACCTTGACAAACCGGGTTGTGGTTTGGATCAAGAAGGCTTTAGCAGTTGTTAAAGCAGTTTGTAATATTCAGTTGAATATAGTGGATTAAGACCTCATTGGAGAGAGGCGAAATCACCTTGACGGGTGGACTGGAGTAGTTTGAGATCAAACGAACCAGGATAAAAATATCTTGTTCATTGCATTAGATTTCAGTTTTACAATTCAACCCCCCCCCCCCCTTCTTGTGTTTTTCACCACTTCAATTGGCATCAGAGCGCCTGGTTCTGAGCTAAAACACTTAACTGTGTCAGTACAAGATCCAGCGTCAGAAAAACACAATGGCAGGAAACAATTCTCACATCAGCAATGACAACAATGAGGACAGAGACAGATTCAGTGGCAAACCTCCAGTATTTGATGGAGAAAACTTTGATTACTAGAAAGACAGAATTGAAAGCTTCTTTCTGGCACATGATGCTGATCTGTGGGATATGGTGACAGATGGATACACGCACCATGTGAATGCAAGTGGTCAGAAGATTGATAGAAAAACAATGTCTGATCAACAAAAGCGTGACTTCAAGAATCACCACAAGGCCAGAACCATCCTCCTCAGCGCCATCTCCTATACTGAGTATGAAAAGATCTCCAACAGAGACACAGCAAAGAATATTTTTGACTCACTCAGAATGACGCATGAGGGCAACGTTCAAGTCAAAGAAACAAAAGCTTTGGCGCTCATTCAGAAGTATGAGGCGTTCAAAATGGAAGAATCTGAATCCATTGAAACCATGTTCTCTAGATTCCAGATTCTGGTAGCTGGTCTCAAAGTTCTGGACAAAGGATACTCGACTGCTGACCATGTCAAGAAAATCATCAGAAGTTTACCCAAGCAGTGGAGACCTATGGTTACAGCTCTGAAGCTAGCTAAAGATCTCAACAAAATCACTCTGGAGGAACTTATCAGCTCCCTCAGAAGTCATGAGATAGAGCTAGAAGCTGATGAGCCTCAGAAGCAAGGTAAGCCTTTAGCATTAAAATCTAACAGAAAATTTGAGTCTAAAGTTTTGCAGGCAGTTGAAGAAACATCTGATGGATCCTCATCAGAAGAAGACGAACTCTCCCTTCTCTCCAGAAGAGTAAATCAACTGTGGAAGCAAAGACAAAGGAAGTTCAGGAATCCCAGAAGATCTGATCAGAACGAGTCTTCTTCCAGATACAGAAGGACAGATTCTTCCTCTGGATACAGAAGATCTGAAGGCTCCTCCAGTAGCAAAAAGCCAAACACCAAAGACATCATCTGCTATGAGTACAATGAGCAAGGACACTATAAGAGTGACTGCCCAAAGCTTCAGAGGGAAAAGCCCAAAAAGAAGTTTGGAAGAGAGAAGAAGAAAAGTCTCATGGCTACATGGGATGACTCTGACTCGTCTGAAGCTGACTCAGAATCAGATGATGAAAGGGCAAACATAGCTCTCATGGCTAACATTTCAGAAGATAGTGAAGCTTCTGAATCAGACTCAGAATCAGACACTGAAGAGGTATTTCCTAACTTTGCTGTTAACTTTACAAAGGCTGAACTTGCTGAAAGCCTTAATGAGATTCTGGAACGTTATCAGCAAATTAGAGCTAAATTCAGATACCTGAAAAGGAATCTTGAATCTGACTCTAATAAGACTGAGAGTCTCAAATTGGAAAATTCTGAGCTGAGAAATAAGATTTCAAAATTAGAAAACACTTTACAAAACTCTCAGAAGGAACCAATTTCTGAAACTCCTAGCAACGCTGATGAGATCATCAAGGAGTATGATCACAGCTTCCAGAAGTTCCTAGCTAAAAGCATAGATAGAAGCAGAATGGCTTCAATGATCTATGGAGTTAGCAGAAACGGCAGGAAAGGAATAGGATACCAAGGTAAGGTTCCTACACCAAAGAATGTCATGGACTTAACCATTAAACACACTCCTCTGAATTCACATTTTGTATATGGTCACACACATGATATCAAATACACTAGCAGTAAGCACTCTGTGAAACCAAAATTCAACCAGAGTTTTGGTAAAACTAACAAATTAGGACCCAAGAAAATCTGGGTACCTAAGGATAAAATAATACATGTTGCAGATATCTTTAGCAGCAAGTCAGAAACACCAGTCATGGTACCTGGACTCTGGCTGCTCACGACACATGACGGGAAGAAGGCATATGTTCCAAAGCCTGGAACTTAAGCCTGGAGGCCACGTTGGCTTTGGAGGCAATCAGAGGGGAAAGATAATTGGCTCTGGAACTGTAGGTAATGGAAATCTTCCCTCTATTAATAATGTTCTGCTAGTAGATGGATTTATGCATAATCTGTTATCCATAAGTCAATTAAGTGATAACGGTTATGATATAATCTTTAATCAAAAATCATGTAAAGTTGTTAGTCAGAAAGATGGGACTATCCTGTTTAATGGTAAGAGGAAAAACAACATTTACAAAATCAAACTTTCTGAACTAAAGAGTCAGAATGTAAAATGTCTTCTGTCTGTTAACAACGAGCAGTGGATCTGGCACAGAAGATTGGGACATGTTAGTATGAGAAGAATATCTCAGATTAACAAACTCAATCTGGTCAGAGGACTTCCTAATTTAAAGTTCAATTCAGATGCTCTGTGTGAAGCATGTCAGAAAGGCAAATTTGCAAAACCTTCTTTTAAATCCAAAAATGTTGTTTCTACCTCTAAGCCATTAGAACTTCTGCACATTGACTTATTTGGACCAGTTAAAACTGCTTCAGTCAGTGGTAAGAAGTATGGGTTAGTAATCGTAGATGACTATAGCAGATGGACATGGGTAAAGTTCTTAAGACACAAGGACGAGTCACACTCTGTGTTTGTTACCTTCTGTAACCAAGTTCAGAATGAAAAGGATCTTAGAATCGTTAAAGTCAGAAGTGATCATGGTGGAGAATTTGAAAACAAAGATTTTGAGTCATTCTTTAATGACAGAGGCATTCTGCATGATTTCTCTTGTCCTAGAACTCCCCAACAAAATGGAGTTGTAGAACGAAAGAACAGAACATTGCAAGAAGTGGCCAGAACCATGATCAATGAGACAAACGTTGCTAAGACTTTCTGGGCAGAGGCAATAAATACAGCGTGCTACATTCAGAATAGAATCTCAATAAGACCTATTCTGGAAAAGACTCCATATGAATTGTGGAAGAACAGAAAGCCCAACATTTCATATTTTCATCCATTTGGATGTACTTGCTTTATATTAAATACAAAGAATTATTTGAACAAGTTTGACTCTAAAGCACAGAAGTATATTATGTTAGGATACTCTGAACGCTCAAGAGGGTACAGAGTATACAATACAAAAACACAGATTGTGGAAGAATCAATCAGTGTTCGTTTTGATGATAAGCTTGACTCTGAAAAGTCAAAGCAGAATGAAGTTTTTGCAGGTATAGAAATTGAATTTGCAGGTTTTGAAGACAAGTCATCAGAAGCTCTCAACACAGACATTCCTTCAACGTCTGAAAGGAGCACTGCTAGCAATCCTACAACAGCTGCTGATCAACCTCAGAAGAGATTACCTAGAAGCAGCTTGGATCACCCAGAAGAGACTATTCTAGGAAGAAAGGAAGATCCAATCAGAACAAGAGCAAGCTTCAGAAACTCTGAAGAAACACTTATGGGACTTGTGTCTCTGATTGAACCTTCTTCTATTGATGAAGCACTTCTGGATAATGACTGGATTCTGGCAATGCAAGAAGAGCTGAATCAATTCACCAGAAACGACGTATGGGATCTCGTTCCCAGACCAAAAGGATTCAACGTCATTGGAACAAGATGGGTGTTCAGAAACAAGCTAAATGAACAAGGTGAAGTCATCAGAAACAAGGCACGACTGGTTGCACAAGGTTATAGTCAGCAAGAGGGGATAGACTATACAGAAACCTTTGCCCCAGTCGCCAGGTTAGAATCTATCAGACTTTTAATTTCATTTGCTGCTAATAGAGGCATCACTCTGTATCAGATGGATGTCAAAAGTGCATTCTTAAATGGTTATATAGAAGAAGAAGTGTATGTACACCAACCCCCAGGTTTTGAAAATACAAAACATCCAGAACATGTTTTCAAACTAAAGAAGTCACTGTATGGTCTGAAACAAGCTCCCAGAGCTTGGTATGAAAGGCTAAGTAACTTTCTGCTGGAAAATGAATTCACCAGAGGGAAGGTGGACACTACTCTATTCTGTAAATCAGTTAAGAGTGACATCTTAGTCTGTCAAATTTATGTTGATGATATTATTTTTGGTTCTACTAATCCTTCTCTTGGAAGAAAATTTGCTAAGTGTATGCAGGCAGAATTTGAGATGAGCCTCATGGGGGAACTGAAATTCTTTCTAGGAATTCAAATCAATCAAACTCCAGAAGGAACTTACATTCATCAGAGAAAATACATCAGAGATCTTCTGAAGAAATTTGATCTCTCAGAATGTAAGCCATCAAAGATTCCAATGCATCCCACGTGCATTCTGGAAAGAGAAGAGGTGAGCAAAAATGTAGAACAGAAAGTCTACAGAGGTATGATTGGTTCTCTCCTCTATCTGACTGCTTCAAGACCTGACATATTATTCAGTGTTTGTATCTGTGCTAGATTCCAATCAGATCCTAGAGAATCTCACTTAACAGCTGTTAAGCGAATTTTCAAATATCTGAAAGGTACTACTAATCTGGGTTTGTTTTATAGAAAATCTAGTGATTACAGCTTAGTAGGCTACTGTGATGCTGATTTTGCTGGAGACAGAGTGGAACGTAAAAGTACTTCTGGAAGCTGCCAGTTTCTGGGAGAAAATCTGATCTCTTGGTCCAGCAAAAGGCAATCAACAATTGCTCTGTCAACAGTAGAAGCTGAGTACATAGCAGCAGCAGGATGTAGCACACAAATGCTCTGGATGAAAAGTCAGCTTGAAGACTTCCAGATTTTTGAGAGTAACATTCCTATACTTTGTGATAATACTTCTGCTATTTGCTTAAGTAAGAATCCCATTTTACATTCTAGAGCTAAGCATATAGAAATAAAACATCACTTCATTAGGGACTATATTCAGAAAGGTATTTTGAACTTAAAATTTATAGATACAGACCATCAATGGGCTGATATCTTTACTAAACCCCTTTCAGAAGATAGGTTTAATTTCATTCTGAAACATCTCAGCATGAAAGTGTATCCAGAGTGAAAATGTTTTAATTCCATATATTTACCTTCAGAATGTAATTGTTTTACTGTGAACTTCTGATCAATCTCCTTTCAGAAAGATAGAACATGCAGATTGTATCAGATGCAAGTCTAAAGATCTGAGAGTCTAAGCTCAAAGACAGACATGCTGATCACTACATCAAACAAGTGTCATCCAATCATCAGCATATCTCTGAAGCAGAACGCGTGCACGCTTCTGAGAAGGCAAAGCGCTGATTGGGTGCATTGAGACACATGTCTGGTAACCGTTTTTAAGTATCTTTCTCAAATCCCCCAAAATCAGCAAGCATTTAATGAAAAGTAATCATGCTTTTAAAATGCAATCATGATTTTTCTCTCTCTTAAAAAAACGTTTATCTTTTCAAAACAGTTTTGAAAACTCTATTTAAGCACATTAATCTCTCATTCTCATTCTTTACGTTTTCTCACTAATACTCAAGCATTTTCTGCATATTTCTGTGTTCATCTCTTGCAACCTATTTTCCTCAGTTTATTCTCAAAACCCTTTTAGTGTGAACATGGCAACCTCCAGCAGCGCTTCTGCAGGTCCTCAGAAGAAAGCATCATCTGAGCAATATCAAGTGCCATTCAGAACTCTCCTCACTCCTGTGAAGAATCTTGAAGTGCTTTCTGAATTAATCATTGATTTTGAAAGCTTGAAGGAGAACGGTTTTGACCTAACTGAAGAAGTTAGGGCTCAGAAGTGGGAAAGGTATTTCGACAGGTTGGTTGGACTAACATTCCCAATGCTAGTCAAGGAATTCTGGATTCACGCCAAGGCTTCAACACATCTAGTCACCTCCTTTGTTATGGGGAAGAAGATTGTGATCACTGAGGATCACATTGCAAGGCTAATCGGTTTCAGTGGCGGTGGCGTCCGTTGTGTGGACATGGCTGAAAGATGTGCTGATGTAGGTGTGATAGCTGCAAGGATTTTCACTCTTGGGGTGCCCAGCAGCAAGATTAAAGATCTGAAGGATCATTACAGAGTGTGGGCTAAGATAATTCTGGGGTGCTTCAACCACAGGAAACCAACCAGTTCTCCTGATTACATAAATGTGGATCAGCAGTTTCTGATCTACTTTATTGATCAGAAGGTAAAGATCAATCTGGCTCACTTCCTTTTCAACCACCTCAGAACAAGTGTGAAGGAAACTAGGGAAGAAGAAAGAACCAAGAGGGATTGGATACCTTTTGGAAGGTTGATATCAGATATTTTGACAGAGAATAGGCTGATTGAACATCTGATAGAAGCTCAAGAGCTAAGCACTATTGAACCAACAATTGGGAAACCTCTGAATGCAAAGAACTTGAAGAAGATGAAGCTGATAGAGAATATTCAGAAGGAACCCAGAGCCACTTCTATTGCTGATATCTCCAGAAGAAGAGTGCCTCTGAGTGACTTTCCGTTATTTTCTGAAAATGAATCCAAACCAGAGGTGATTCTCAGGTACTTGGATGCGTGCAAGGCAGATGGTACAGATCCAAATCTGAATATCAAAGATCTGCATCAACCTCAACCAGAAGTGACTCTGAAGAAGACGAAGAAGAGGAAGGCACCATCAGAAGGATCATCCCAGCAGACGCCCAGAAAAAGAGGTAATTCATCTGCTGCTCCTGTTTTAAATTCTTCTACTATTCCAGCATCTATTCCTCCTCAAACCACTCATAGAATCTCAATCCCCATCCCTACCATAGATGAAACTGTACAAGAAGAGGACCCTTCTGAGGCATTAAAACTCAGAAGACCCAGAACCAAACATCCCAAACAACCAACAATCTCAACAACATCAGCAATTGACCAAGTGCTGTCTGACATTGATCAACACACCTCTGATCAACCAAACTCTGAACCACAAACTGTTCCTCCTCCACAACCAGAACAACAACAATCTGCTGAAGAACCAGAACAACAACAACCACTCTCATCAATTCCAGAAGAACCCCTTATCCCTGAACAATCAGAAATTCCGTCTCCCTCTCCCCAACCAGAAATTAATCCACCATCACCTCAAACAGAGTTTCATCACTCTGAAACTCCTTCTCCTCAACCATCTGAACCTCATTCACCTCAACCATCACCTCTGGCAATCCAGCTGCCATGTGGAACAACTGTTATCATGCCCCAGTTACCATCCTCACCAGAATCTACACCACCAAATACTCCCAAAACACCACCCAGTCCAATCATAATTTCTGATACTGATACTCCATCTCCAAAACAAACAGCTGCTCAGAAAACCTCCGAAAACCCCAGCAGGACTTTCATAGACTTAACCAGTCTTGACCGTCTTGCTGATCTGAAACACAAAATTGCCATCCCAAAACCAAAGCAACCAGATGTTGGCTCTGGTATTATGAATTTTGAAACAGGTGTGCTGCAATGGATTGCTTCTTTGAAGCAAGTCTGTCCTGGAATGATTGACCCAGCTGCTTCTGATCAGCTCTGGTCATAATTCAGACTTTGGGTACGTGCTGAAGCCCTCAAGTTGCAGGATATCAACTATGAGCAAGCACAACAAAATTTCAGCAAGCTTCTGAATGAAGTTGGAAGTCAGCTTCTGAAAGAGGACGTGCTCCCTCTGGACAGTGAACCTTGGTCTGAGAAACAGCAAGCTGCAAAGGTGCAATCAGAAGAAGACAAGACCATTCAAGCTGAAGAAAGTCAAGCAGAGGATGTTGCTGAAAGCTCTCAGAAGCCTCCTGCTTCTGATGCTTCTCAAGCTGCCTTGGACAGGCAGACTCTGGAAGAACTAAGGCTGAATGACATGCGTCTGCAGCAGCGGATGGATGAAAGCGATCAGAAGATGAAAGAGAGAATGGATGTGCAGGATAGCAAGATTGACACTGTTGTCAGCATGGTGCATAAGCAGAATGAGACTGCTGAAAAGATCCAAGCCATGCTGGAGAACCTGTTCACACGCTTGCCTCCTTAACCTTAGTCTCTTTTTTCATTCATGTTCTTTTTCATGTTTTCCTTGATTTTCTGATGTACCGTTCGAACATGTTTTGTACTATTTTCTTGTTTTGATTCTGAACTCTCTCAATATGATTAGTTTTTCTTATCTTAATTGTTTTAGCACATCACCTACACTTTTTGATTGCTGACAAAAAGGGGGAGAACAAGAATGATATTTTAATCAATAATGGCTAACTAGACAGAAATTCTCAAACATTCTAACTCTATTACTTGAAAATGTGTTTCTGTTTTGCTTAAAGTCTACAGGTACAAGGAAGCTCCTGGACACTCTGAAGCTCTGAAGCTCTGATCACTATGAAGTTCTAATCCGCTCTGATATTCTGATCCAAAGCAAAGCTCTGACAAGAAAACTCTGAAGCTCTACTCTGACATAAAGCTTCTGATAAGTCAAAGACTCTGATACTCTGATGTTCAAAGAAAGGCAAAAAAATCTGATCCTGAAGAACACGTGTAATCAAAGGGAAGTAATAAACTCAGGGGGAGTATCTCTCAACTCTGATATCTCTTTACTCCTTATCCTTTTACTTCTTATTCTGATACATATTCCAGATACCTTTTCACGTTATTTTCATTTAAAATATCTAGTTTTTGTCATCATCAAAAAGGGGGAGATTGTTAGAACAAAGTTTGAATCTACTACCCTATATTTAAGTTTTGATGATAACAAAGTGAAAAGATATAGTATTTATAAGTTTCATGTATTAACTATCTGCTGCCTAAAATTATTATGTTCTGACTTGCAGATACTCTGATTGATATAAGCAAGATCACATCTATTCAGCATCAGAACTTGATTTCAGACACCAGCATCAGAAGTTGCCATATCAGAATGTCAAAATCAGATGATCAACTCACGTACATGCTGAAGCCTGATGAACAAGACTGTGCTCAACACTCTGATAAAGAAACACAACAGTTCATCAGCAGCGAAGCAGAGTCAGAATGAGCCAAGCCAGAACTTGCATTAAGTAAGCAACGGTACTGTGCATTGAAAGCAAATTAATTCCAACGGCCTCATTCCAGACAAGATCTGCTCAATAAGGAAAGTTTGTTATTAGCATTGAATCAAGAATATTGCATCCAACGTTCATCATCTCAGTGCTATATAAACAAGGCTTTGAAGATTGAAATGGCTAATGCTCTCCAAATCTCTACACGCACAAAAGCTAATTATAATCTTCTTTCTCTCAGTTTTGCTAAACCACTCATTCTGATATTCTATCATTGTTTAGCAATCTAGTTTCTAAGCTTCAATTTATGTATACATCACAGTTGTGATACAGTTTTGTAGAAAACATCCACACACTTAGTTTTATCCCTTTGTAAGAAAGTGCTACCTTGACAAACCGGGTTGTGGTTTGGATCAAGAAGGCTTTAGCAGTTGTTAAAGCAGTTTGTAATATTCAGTTGAATATAGTGGATTAAGACCTCATTGGAGAGAGGCGAAATCACCTTGACGGGTGGACTGGAGTAGTTTGAGATCAAACGAACCAGGATAAAAATATCTTGTTCATTGCATTAGATTTCAGTTTTACAATTCAACCCCCCCCCCCCCCCCCTTCTTGTGTTTTTCACCACTTCAATCCATCTCTTTATCCTCAGTCAGGATATGTAAGAATTAAATTCCCTAGTAGAGCAATGAATGAATAATGTTCCTGAACTCTTCTCCTCAAACAGAAGTCAACATTCCCCAGCGAAAGCATTTTAGACAAGGTTAAATATTACACATGTTCTTCATCCCTAGCACCAGCCAGGGATTTATTTTCCCAGACCAAAATATTGCACGGGTTTAGAAATACACTTTGACAATATTTCACATGCATATATCATTTACCAATATCATAACATATGCATACGAAACACATATATCACAATCTCATTTATTTTGAGAACATCATTACACAATGCATTTCATACATCATGACATTTCATATAGCTAATTCTTTACCTTTTCAGGAAAGATCAATCAAAAGACGAATATCATCGACAATTCTCAAATAGGTCCAAGATTAATTCCCAAAATAAGACGGAGCAACTATCTACGTAACCAGGTCAGACATTAATTCTCGAAACAAGATGAGGCAACTATTTCTACGACCAACAAAGAGCAGGTTCCATATTAATTCCCGAAACAAGATAGGGCAACTATCTGTGAAAAACAAATTGTAGATCAATTCCTGAAATAGGACGAGGTGACTATCTACATGAACAGGTTGAGGATTAATAACCGAAATAGGTCGGGGAAATTATCCTTCTTCCTTTATGGTCAGATGAAGATCAATTCCCGAAACAGGACGGGGAGATTATCTTTATCACCAAGTGGTATGAACTCTTGAAACAAGACAGTTTTACCAACAAAAACAGATTGTAGATCAATTCCCGAAACAGGACGGGGAGACTATCTACATGATGAACACTTCCTTCAAGGACATCTTCTGGCTTAGATTAAATCATCCACCTATTTATTCTATACTTCTTCCAGTAGACTTTTTCTGGCTCAGATTAAATTGACCATAGATTTATTCTGATACTTCTTCCAGTTAAAGAAAGACGTAAACATTTTCTGGCTCAGATTAAATCAAGCATATATTTATTCTGATACTTCTTCCAGTAGACCTTTTCTGGCTCAAAATAAATCAACCATAGATTTATTCTGATACTTCTTCCAGTTAAGGACAAAAGACCTCTCCTGGCTCAGTTTGAATCAAGTTTAGATTTATTCTGATACTTCTTCCAGTTGAAGTCAAGCGTAAACTTAGTCTAATTTCTATCAACAGTTACCTTGGATGGAATCTATAATCCCATCTCCAACAACTCTCCATCACCTCTCCAAATGGCATCTTTAAGCCCATTCCCAGTATAATTAACCAACAACATTACTTCGGACACATAAGAGTGCAAATTTCTTGGCACTTATGTGTTCAATCATCTTCCACCTTCAAGTCACGAATGGCGGACATGCCAATCTAACTCTTCAGGTTTAAGAAGATTGAACAAGGGAAGCTTCTTTACCCTAAAATTTTCCCTCCTATTTTCTTCAAGACATTATTCTAAGATTCTCAAATACTCAAGGATGCTCAAGAGTTGACTGGTCAAACCTCCTCCTAAGCATTGACCTATAACTAGGGTTTTGGTTTTCTCAAGGAAAGTTGGATTTATAATGCTTAAAATTACTTTCATGGTTCATAATAGGTCCTCAACAATGCTCATGTCAAGTTTCAAGTCTTGCATCACAAATTTTCCCAGTCAATTGCTCAAATGACTAAATATACAGTCAAAATTCAAGATTTTTTTGTCAACATCAATATTTTGAAGTAATATTAATCATTTGATTAAGGGTTGATCATGATTCCTCAAGGAAAACCCTCAAATTATCAGAGGTCAAAAAATTGCCAAATTAGGGTTTTGATTGAGAATGACTGATCATTAACTTTTGGCCTAGTGCATGACCTAATGGCTTGAAGCATGATATTAAGGACTCAAATACAACATCTTGACCTAATTACATGGCTCAAGACATTTCCAAAAGATGCAAGTGATTGATAGTTGAAAATTTGAATCAGTTGATGAAAAGTCAACAATCACTCAAAAGTCAAACTTTGACTTTTTTGGTCAACATTGGAATTCAAAATTCAAGAATCATCAAGATATTCAAAACTATCAAACTTTATTATCAAGAAAGCAAAAAGTCAACAAAAGTCGAATTTGGAAAATTTTCTAACACTTAGAAAAATTCTAAGTGTTTTTGTTCTTAACAAAAACCCTAACTTCACAAGCAAGTTTCCTCAAGATGCAAGCAGATTCAAGGAAAAATTTCAACATGAAATGTGTAAGGATTGATGAATTCTACGACTTTGTCAATGAGGGTTGATTTCCAAAAAGTGCTTGGGTTAAGAGATATAAGCTCATGAAGTTAGGATGTTTTTATCCAACACTTAGAATTTTTTTTTACATGTTTTGATCAGATTTTTGTCCCAACTCCATGGCCACTTTTCACCAAGTTCCCATTTGATTAAGCCAAAACTCACAACATGAAAGTTGTAGGCAATGTTTCAAGCTTTCCAAAATGTCAAAGAACAGAATTTTATCATGCTTGAACAATGAGAATCGAAGAGATGGAGTTGGGTATCTAAGGTTGCATTATAGGTCATTTTTGTGACAAGTTCATAACCCAATCTTCATACCATGCTGCATAATCTCACTTTGCAGGTCTCTTAAATTGTAAATCTACCTCTAATAAAAAGATTACACAAGCTTTTGAGCTATGATCCAAGTGATTCAAGCATTGTCCAAGGCATCATTCCATTAATGGCACAAAGTTAACACTTCCATTTTGGAAAAGCATGCTTTTTTACAAAAGTCCACTCCTTGAGCCTCTAACTTGTTTCTTCTGCACACACTCAACCTACAAAGTCAGAAGCAACGTGTTTAAAGTTTTCAACCACTCTAGAAGGCATGGTACAAAACATTGGAACCATGTTCTTCAAATCTGCTTCATAACTAAGTAACCTAACCATAACATGTGATCTTATAAACCAAGCCCCCTCATCCTCTAAAACCTTTTCTCTATAAATAGAGATGTCATTTGCAAGATAAGATACGGAGAGACAAGCCCTCTAACCCTCTCAAACTCTCTCAAACTCAGTATTGCTCAAAAAAACTTCATTTGTTGCAACTTATGACCTTGAACACCAAACACTCAATCCACTCGTGCGTTTTCACTCTAAATCACTTACAAAGTTTCTATAACTCGTGTAGAACTTATCCAAAGACTTGTTTCATCATTGTAACACCATCTTCATCATCTTCCAAATTCAAAAACAGAGCTCTGCAACTTGACTTGTCCAGAAGAATTGAGGCACTCTCAATCCAAGGTAAGCATTGCAAAAGCTTCCTTGGAGTTCAGTGAAGCTACCCAGATCATCTCAACACCTCCAGGAGTGCTCTAACTCCAAACTCGATTTTCCCTTCAGAGGTAAGTTTCTCTAACTTTGAAATCCTTATTCAAGTATCATTTGCACTTGCTTTCTAAAGAAAAAATGTAGATATCATGCCCCTGAAACTAACCATGTCCTTAGTTTTCATTTATGTTTAATGTGTGATGTGAATTTTGGATTTAAAGTTTCCGAGAAATTAGGGTTCAGTTTGGTACCAAGAAAGATTCGTCCTAACCATTTATTTATAGCTTTTGAAAGTTATATGGTTGAATTCATGAGGAAATTCTGAGCAAGTTTCATGTTTATACTTTCGGGTTTGGTTGAGAAATGAAGCTTTTACAAATTTCAAAAATATTGTTGTTGTTGCTGGTGCGAGGAAGAAGAAGAAGTGGGAATTCAAAAATTTGAAAATGAGTTTATAATATAATTAGTGAAAGTGGTATTATGACCGGATGAAACAGCCACCCCAGTGGTAAGCGTGTGTGTGTGTGGAGCGTTAGTGTGCCAGGGCAAGGGTTCGATCCTTGCCTCTGGAATTTTATTTTTCAATGTTTTCTTTGTTAATAAGGTACATGCAAGTCACAAGCGCACATGGTACACTCCCTCATTAACACCATTAGATCTCATGAAGCCTGATCTGGATGTTTCAAATGTGCCTTTCCACCATGAACCATCAAGGATTGGCCACACCAGATCCAAACAGCGCCTGGACTTTCTATCTTGGGCCTGAATTTTTTTTGCTACTTCTCACCCCCCATTTACTTTTATTGTTCAGGCCCATTAAATTCTTTTTTAAATTTTATTTTTTAATTAACTATTTTTCCTTTCTTTAAATAATTTTATTTAAAATCAAATAAAATCATAAACAAAATGATTAAAAAAATTAGAGTTAGATTTTTAATTAGTTAATTTAATTTTTGACAAATAAAAATCAATTTCATTTAATCACTTTACTTTATTTTATTAATTAATTTGTAAAAAAAAATAGAATCATGTTTTGTTATTTTATACTATCAAATATTTTTCTACATAAAACACCAAAATATTTTCTAATACTTAAAATTCTTTGGATTCTAATTAATTAATTTTTGATAATAAAGATTATTTAATCTAATCACACTTTACTTTATCTTAAACAATTAAATTAAAAATTAAATTAGAATTAGATCTAACCTTTTCTTTCACACTTCAAAATATTTTTCTAAACAAAAGCAATAAAAATCTTTTCTTAACACTTAGAGATATTTTTAGGGTTTCTTAAATATTCCCCCATTTTTTACCATCTTCACACATTTTATCTTTCGCCTTTATTTCCCAATTATTGTAATTGCTCAACACTTGTAATAGACAAATTAGGATTTATTTCTTTCCTCTCCCATTCATAAACTTGTACCCCCATCCCCGAAGCATTGTAATAGCGCAAGACCTTTATTTTCCGCAATTTACTGCTTTCCTTATTACTGTTAGTAATTAGGGTTTGTATGACAAGATAAAGAATAAACATTAGATAACCTAATCTCAAAGACAAATACTTGAAATCAAAGCAGTTCACACACATGAACCTCTATGGTTAACCTCACTTGTTGCCTCAGATATAAACAGTAATGTCCCTCGAACGTGAGATGCTTTAGCAAAGACCCTCGTTTAAAATATCATAGTCCCTCGATGACCCTTTGATGTTGCCTTCGGTAAATGATCTTAGTCCCTTACGACAATTGCTAAAGTATCTTACAAGTTGCCTTCTATGAATGTACGATGATCCACGCTTGTCCCTCACATCCGATGATAGAGCTCCCTACTAACTAATGGTAGGACAACACTATCTAAAGGAGGATGAAAAGAATAAAGACTTCTTTAAGTAGGTAGATCGCTCGTAATCGCTTGCTCACAAACTAAAACAATTTTCACACCTCACACTTTCAAAATAAATATTTTCAAAACACTTTATAAACACTCTTGTAGACTAATACAAGGGTTATTATAAAGCAAACTTCCTGACATTGGCATCTTCATAAAACCACACCTTCTTTCAAAATATTTTCAAAACAAACATTTTGTATACATTCTCAACGATATGAGAATCATTACAAAATTGGTGCACTTAGGCATTTTCAAAATATTTTCAAATATACACAAAGCATTTCAAAAGTGAGCTAGAAATTAAGAGCCCGTAGAAAACTATGGATGAAAAGGGTGCTAACACCTTCCCTTTTCATAACCTACCCCCTTACCTAGAAAATTCCCAAAGGTCTTTCCTGTTCTTTTCACCCTTTCCTTTATTGGATAAAAGAAAAGTCGGTGGCGACTCTTGCTATCTGTAACATTTGCGATAAAATGCAAAACCCAAAAGTCAGTTCTCCCACCGTATTACAATAGGAATTAAAAACTTACCTTGTTGTAGTCACGCCATGCGCTTTTCTTCAGAAATTCTTTATCCTTGAATTTTGCAAACTGCATTCAGGAAAATTTATCTACTATTTCAAAGTCTATGATCTTTCTTTATTAGATCATCTTCGAAACCCATGAAGTTTTCAGGCTTAAGTTCCAGGATTTGGAACATATGCCTTTTTCCCATCATGTGTTGCAAGCAGCCAGAGTCTAGGAACCAGGAGTGGTATTTCAATTACATTGCTAAGAATATCTGCAACATAGATTGTCTTATCTTTTGGTACCCATAATTTCTTGGGTCCTTTCTTGTTATTTCTACCAGAGTTGTGAACAAATTTGGTTTCGGCAGTAGAATAATCATATTTTCAAGTATTAAAACTATTTGGTTTAGCCGGTTGATTATCATCGGATTCAGAATCAGATTTCTCTTCATCTTTTCCATCTTCTTTTGGCACAAACTCAGCAGACACAAAATGAGGGTGTAAGGTGGTTGATATGTTTTCCTTATTAGATTTAGATTTTTCACGAGGATCATAACCAATACCTTTAACTCCATTTCTGCTTATACCATGGATCATAGAAGCTAGCACGCTTCTTCCTATGCTCTTAGTTAGAAATGTCTGGAAGGCTTTGTTATGTTTCTTAATGACATCATCGGTACTCTCAGAGGCTTTTGGAAGACTTCTCGTGCCTTTAAGGGCATAGTTTTTATCTTTTAATAAATAAAAAATCTTCTTTTAAAACAAAAAAAATCTTCCTTAAGCTTACTGTTTTCAACAGAGCAGATTCATGGGTCTTTTAAGATCCTTGAACTGAATCTTGAGTAACTCATGTTTTTCTAGAATTTCAACTAAGTAATATGTTAATTCAGAATGAGTAAGATTAGAGAATACCTCTTTGCAGAATATTTCTTCTATTTCTGAATCAACTTCATCTTCTAGAGGATTTCTTCACTTGATGTTCCAACATGAGCCGTCATTGCCATGTCAGCATGTTCACCATCTAAGTCGCAATCATAAGAGTCCGAATCATCCCATGTTGCCATTAGTCCCTTATTTTTGCCTTTGAGATCTTTCTTCTTTGGCATGTCCTTTAGGAGCTTAAGACATTCATACTTGTAGTGTCTTGGCTCGTTGTATTCAAAACAAATGACTTCGTTGCCACTAGACTTTTTCTGACTAGAAGCTGATTCGAAGCAATCTCCAGTCCATCTTGAACTTCTGAACATGTTACCTTGATTTCTCTTCCAGAGACGGTTAACCCTTCTGGTTAGCAGAGACAACTCATCTTCTTCATCATCAAAATCTCCTTCTGAATCTTCAATCTCTTCTGCTTGAACAACTTTGGACTTCTCAGATTTCCTGACAAACTTGAGCGTAATAGATTTTACCTTTCTTTGTGGTTCATCTTGTTATAGCTCAATCTCATGGCTTCTCAAAGAACTTATCAGTTCTTTTAGATAAGTGTTGTTTAGATCCTTTGCAAGCTTGAGTGCAGTTATAACAGGCCTCCATTTGGATGTCAAGCTTTTGATAATCTTCTTCACATGATCTGCCGTTGAATAGCCTTTGTTCAGGACTCTCAGTCCTGCAACCAATGTTTGAAATCTTGAGAACATGACTTCAACGCTTTCATCATCCTCCATGTTGAAGACTTAATACTTCTGAATCAAGGCCAACGCCTTGGTTTCTTTGACTTGATCATTTTCTTCATGAGTAATTTTAAGAGAGTCAAATATAGACTTAGCAGAGTCTCTTTTTATGACCTTCTCATACTCAATACAAGAAATCGCATTCAGCAAGATGGTTCTTACTTTATGATAATTCTTGTAATCTTTCTTTTGTTGATCAGTCATAGCTCTCCTAGTTATTTCTTTTCTAGTAGCATCTGTGGGAGGTACGTAGCCATCAACTACCATATCCCAAATATCAACTTCATAACCTAGAAAGAAACTTTCTAGTTTATCTTTCCAGTATTCAAACTTTTAACCATCAAAGATGAGAGGTTTTACATTGTAACTTTTATCGTTTGAATCTGATGCAGAAACACTTGGTGTAGGTTCAACCATTGTATTTCTTCAAAGAAAAACTAGCCTGGATCTTATCCGACACAATTAAGTGTTTGATAACTATCAATACCAGAACCGGAGCTTTGATGTCAATTGAAGGTGTGAGAAACACAAGAAAGGGGAGTTTGAATTGAGTTTCACCAAATTAAATCTTTTTGTTGGTGACATACCAAGTTAACTTAGAACATAAAAAGAAATGAACACAATTATTTTTATTCTGGTTCGCTGTTAACTAAGCTACTTCAGTCCACCCCCTCAAGGATGATTTCGCCTTCAACAAGGACTTAATCCACTATAACCAAACTGATTACAGACAACCCACAATAAGTCTGAGCAACCTTATTGGCACCCTCAATAAGCCTGTCGATTCTTATTGCAAATACACTCAAACCATAACAAGAGTCTTCTTGAGATCTGAATGTTACTTGGTCTCCCAAGGAATCAACAACAGTATAATACTTTCAGTGTATTACATATGGCTTCTTTTAAGCAGATTACACAGACGTTTCAGTACAAAGAAAAACACCTAAGTGTTTTACAGCAAGATACGAGCAATAACTCCTTGGTTATTTACAAAACTATACACAAAAGATTTCTCTACAGAGTTTGCACATCGCTTTGGTGTAGTTTTGTTGAGCTTGATTTAATCCGATAGATTTGTCGTTTTAATGTTGATTCTTCCATTTCTTCACCTTCTAAGTCTTTCTTTTATAGCTTGTAAAAGAGATCCGTTGAAAGGGTAGAAAAGGTAATCAGAAATCTAGCTGTTGGTTCTCAACAGTCATAATGAGAGTGGTCACAGTCAAGTACAAAAGGACTGTCCTTGCGCCACTCTAGAAGAGTAGAGGTCACAGACACTTTATATAACTTTTGTACACCATCACACGTTAACCATTTTGAACTTCTTCTTATCTTCAGAGGCTTCGGATAATCCGAATGTTGAAGCTTGTTGTAGAAGATTTTCTCTTAAGTCTTAGAACCTAAGTCTTGGAGTCTTCAGAAGTTGTCCCTTTAGAACCTCGTCTTCATAGTCTTCAGCACTTGGTTGTAAGAACTTGCTTTCTTCAGATCGTCAGAACCTGTTCAACAAAATCTTGTCTTCATAATCTTCAGAACTTGTAACACACAGAAGTAAAGGTTTAGAAGTCCTCCAAAGCTTAACCATAAAGTCACGATTGGAACCTCTTGTACTAACATTCCTTTGACACGTTGCATAAGACGTATTCAGAATCTTGACTTTAACTAAAACACGTAACCAAATATTTTCTTCCAGAGTGTTTATGCTCAGAACCTGATGACATCACACGCCTTGTACCAGTTTGAACATTATAGCAGCAGATGCACACTAGAACGAAACTATTAGAGTATATAATTATTCTCTATGATATCATGTAATGTTATCATCAAAGTTCTAAGGTCAGATGTAGAAACATTTCTTGTTCTTACATATACTACATAATCCTTGGGACAAAGTCTGTGTATACTGCTTTAGAGAAGAAGAACATATAACATATATTATTATTCATTGCTTGAGGGCGAGGAAAGTTTGAGAGAATATTCAGAAGTGAATTCAAATAGACATGACAGCGGAAGTGGATTGTTGCAAACACTTTATGAAAGTAACAACCAACTTGAAAAAACTTGGATACAACAAAAGAGTTGGGGTTATGTGGTTGTTTGTTTGTTGGTGTCTGGAAAGGTAGAAAATATATCTTATTCAATGGAGTAATAGAAGATGTTGGGAAAGTTTTACCAACATACCACTCTTTTAATAATAAATTCCCATATTACCACACATTTCAACTCATATTCCCAATATACCACCTTTTCAAACAAAAAAAAAATTGAAAATAGGAGGTTTTGCCTATTGAATGGACGGATGGTCTTTAATTTACACAGCTTTCGTCCATTGGGTTGGCGAAGCTGTTTATATGTTTTTTTTTTAATATAACGTTAGAACTCTTATGTCCATCCAATGGACGGACCCCCTCTACAAATTTCAACGCTTCCGTCCAATGCTTTTGCGGATGGTAAAAATTTACAACAGTTCTGCCCATTCACTTGACGAATATTTTGTGACAAAAATAAAATTTATTTTAAAAAATGATATATTGAGATTATTAAGTGAAGAGGAAGGTATATTAGGATTTACTGTATAAAAAGATGGCAACAATAAAAAAATTTAGATGTTGGAGATTTGATATTCAAAGTGAAAATATTTACATTGAGTTAGTTAGTAATTGACTTGAAAGGAAAAATGTCATGTAATTTTTATTAGTGGTGTCAAAACCCACTTAATTGTATTAATCATTCATAACTTTTTTATGTTTATGTAATTTTAGCTTGTATTAGAGTTAGAGTACGTCTAGTGCTATTTTCATAAATACAGTAGTTGCTTATAAAAAAATATTACTCATTACTAATAATTTAAAGTTCAACATTGTTGTTGTTATAGAAATTTGTATATCTGATAAAAGAAAAATACTTTCCAAAACAGTTATTTATATTGGAAAATAGATTTGGAGTCGTATTTTCAAACGAGGAATAAAATAAAGGTGTTATTGTAACCAAAAAAAAGTTTCAATTTAAGTTTGAGCATTTAAAGGTTTGGTTTGGGCAGGTAAACCAACAACTTTTTGTCTTGCGTTGATGAGTGTTTGACCTTTGATTATTCTAAATTTTAATATTTCAGAGATGCGTATTTTACTGCACTTTCAAATAAAAACAGAGAGAGAAGCACATGCAAAGTGGCAATTAATCTATTTTCTTTTTAAAGCCCTGTTGACCGATTTTTTTTAATATAAACTTAATTGATATATATCAACTGTATAAAATAGTTTTACATCGTCAATAAATATTAACTGTCAAATTTATATAATTGTTTGATTTATATTTTAATTATATTTAAATTATTATAAAAGAATGGTTGTGATATATTAATTGTATAAAAAAATTTACACCTATATTATATATCAATTAATCTCTTTTAATATTATATGATATTTATTGTGTATAAGAAATCGAAGAAGTAGGTGTTAAATTATTTCATTAATGCACATCCATATAATCTGTCCTTCCAATCATTCCCATTTCAAATACAGTAATTTCAAATACTATTTCATCTAAAAAGAACAAATCGTCCCATCGTTTATGCATCAATCACTCTTTCTGGCCTTATTAAAAGTTTTTATTTTTTATTTTTCATAAATGTTATTGATATTAAGAAAAAAGTGGTTGTAATAGTAAATTTATAAAAAATTGTATGTTATTTTTACATAATTATTTTAATAATAATAATAATAATAATAATAATAATAATAATAATAATAATAATAATAATAATAATAATAATAATAATAATAATAATAAATAATATAATGAAAAGTGTGTTTTTATAAGACAGTGCATTGTCCGTATAAAATTTTATTTTATAATAATTAAAATTAAATTAAATTTTAATAAATATTTAACCGTCACAATTTATTGATAATATAAAATTGTTTTATATTATCAGTGCAAATTAATTAAATTAATTATTTTAATAATAATAATAATAATAAAATAATAATAATAATAATTAATAATATAATTTTTTTTTATTAATAACCAAGTATTAAAATAATATTTCGCAAATAACCGGGTTTCGGAAAAAATTACGCAAATAACCATGTTTCAGATGACTCCCCAAAGGAGGAGCCATCTGAAATGGCGCATGCACCTACCAATTTGCCCTAGGCGCCATCTCACTTGGCGCCTCTCTTGGCTTTTAGTCAAGTGAGATGGCGCATGCTCCTTAAAAGTGAGAGGAGGCGCCATCTCACTTGGCTCCTAGGGCAAAACTAGGGCAAAATGCAGTTTTATAAATAATTCGTCCGTTTCTCTGAAATTTCTCACACTTTCTCGCACTGTATTTTTATTTTGTACTCTGTTATTTGCGTCATGACGTCGCCTATGATTTTTAGCAGAGATGGTTACGTTATCTTCTCCGCCACGAAACCTGCGATGAAAATGAAATTCTGGCACATTCACTCCATGCAGCGTCTGAAGCGGGAGTTAATGCGATGGCTAGATGGAGACATTGCGGAGGGGGAAAAACTTCGAAGGATCCAGCAAAAACGAACAACAACCTCACATGCGACAGGAAGACCTAATGTGTGGTTGGAGGAAGTCAAAACAGACAGCGATGTAATATTGATGATGCATGGGTCAGATGAAATTGTGTTAACAATTGTAATTTCGTAGATGGAATATCGTTAATTATTCTTGTACGCGTTTTATTAATTGTAGCAAAATATGTTAACGGAAAACCCAAATGTTTACAACACAATTAAGAAAAGATTTTATGTATTACAATATTTATGTGGTCGAGCCAGACGCCCGATTCAGACAGTTTTTGCGATTGTGTCCGACCTGACGGCATAAACCACACTTTCTTTCTAACCTGTCAAGATCGTCCATTTCTGTTGTGATGCGCTTACTTTTGGGACGACCCTTCTTGTTCCTTCGCATTTGGTCATTGTGCCACACTATTTCGCCGTTGTATGCAGGCCAATAATCTGGTTTTGCTACCAAAGGAAAGTTGTTGTTGTAAACGTTGAGCAACGTTTCAGATTTGTAAATGTTTGACAGAAGTTGCAGCGCGTCTTGATGGGTATGAGCACAAGCGGCAATGACATGAGAGCAAGGCATACGGAATGCTTGAAACCTGCCACAATCGCACCATTGAGAAGGTAGCATGAGCCTATATTCTTGTCTTGGCAGGCCTTCATCGTGGTCGATTATCTCTTTCACAATGAAGTTGTGGCTGTGTCGGTCAAACTGTATAACCATATGAGTGTTGGCTTTAACACTTTCAGCCTTAATGTATTTCATGCAGCTTTCACTCCATAGTTGTCCAGATTGCAACACCGCATTCCACATTTCACCTCTTTTGGCAAATAACGCAGCCATCCTAAAATACGTAGATTTTACCAAGGCAGTGATTGGGAGGTTTCGTATGCCTTTGAATACCCCATTCATTGATTCAATAAGATTCGTTGTCATATGCCCCCATCTTTGGCCATTATCGTATGACCTAGTCCATTTTTCCACTGGAATATTGTCGATCCACCTACCGGCTTCCGGATTTGACAAACGGATCTCGTTGCGATAATATTTGAATGTGGGTTGTGTCAATGCATATCCCGCATTCATAACCGCTTTCCTCAATGTTTTGTCCTTGATCTCCCTCGAGAAATTCTGGACGATATGCCTAACGCAATAGACATGCGTAGAAGGAGGGTCATGCCAACCATTTGCTGGATTATTGTAGGCACTTTCAATGGAGGCATGTCTGTCCGAGATCAAACAGAGATCTAGTTGAGGAGCCACGTGTGTCCGCATATTTTTCAGGAAAAAGCTCCAAGCACCACCGGTCTCCCCCTCGACAAGGGCAAAGGCAATGGGGAAAATGTTGTTGTTGTCATCTTGTGCAACTGCCATCAGTAGCGTGCCTTTGTACTTCCCATACAACTAAGTCCCATCAATTTGTATAATTGGTTTGCATGATGCAAACCCTGTGATGCATGGTTGAAATGCCCAAAACACGCGACTGAATATTCCGTTGCCATTTAGTAGACTACCATCTTGGGCGTATGCTGGCACTGTTTCCAGAACATAAACACTACTTGAAGAATACGTCTTGAGTGCATTCAGGTAGCGGGGAAGTTCTTGGTATGACTCCTCCCAGTTTTCATACACCATTTCAATCGCCTTAGTCTTTGCTAACCACGCCTTACGGTAAGACGAAGTGTAGTTAAAAACTGTGGTGATGTGGGAGATGATTGTTTTCACCTTCAAAGATAGGTCGTTGCTGACCAGGGGTAGGATTTCTTGACAGATGAGATCATAGTTGAGTTTTCGGTGGTCCTGTGATTGAGTGGAACTTACACAAGTATGGGTAGTCATGGAACCTATGACCCAACATTCACCCCTTAATCTGTATGATGCGATCAACTTGAACATACAGTCAGGGTGGACACACTTGATCTTGTACCTTTCTGGGTTGACATGATCCACCTTAAAATCAACCGAGTTGAGCATGTGGAATTTTTTAATGGCCCTAATGCATTCCTCTCTGTTACGAAACGTGTCCTTCTCTTTTAAATTTTCATCCGACTGCATATACAGATTGAAAAATAAGTCAGTAGAAGGTTCATCTCCTCCCATGTTGAAGTTTGTCATGTGCGGAGGTGGTGTGTAGATTTTGTTTGCAGGAATACTAGGGATGCCATCATCGTCGGAATCATCATTCACCATTTCATCAAACTCTAACTTGTTATCTTCTTCTTCATCATCAACTGCATCTACCTCAGCTTGTTCATTCTCCAAAGGATCAACCTCTTGTGTCACCTGAGGCTCTCGCAGCATAACGTACAACTCAATAGAGTCGTACCCAGAATAGACATGGCTGGAAAACATATTCTGGAGATCCTCGTCATCTTGAACTTCAACCTTATAAAAAATTACTTGGTTGTTTCCAAAGAAAACTGGATTCTGATAAAATATCTGGGACACCGGGCCTCGTTCAAGTTTGGCCTCCAATCTTTTTTTGAAGTACGAGAAATTGGCTTTCCCGTTTAAGAGAAATCGGATGTTATCTGTGTCTCTAAACAAAAACCCAGCGGTGGGACAAATGTATGTCTCACCGTTGAAATGTGCTTTGACGACAAATTGTGGTGCGGAGGCCATTGCGTAGAATTGTTTTAAGGTTTGAAGGTTGGAATGTTTGAATTTTATGAGTGATTAGAAGGTTGGAATGTTTGAGGTTTATTGATTGTATGAAGGTTTGAATGCTGTAAGGTTTGAAGGTTGGAATGTTTGAACTTTATGAGTGATTCGAAAGTTTATGTGTTTGATTGTTTGAAGGTTTGAAGGTTTGATTGTAAGAACATTTGAAGGTTGGAAGATTTGACAGATTAAGTGAATGAATGTTATGATAAACGCAAGACTAAAAATTTCAATTAAGTAAGGATGCAATCCCCAAGGCTGCCAATAGTGTTACATGTAAGGAATCCCAAAGGCTGTCACCTAGCCCGAGCCTAGCCTGCAGCAAAGGACACCTCTTATTCGCCAATTGGGGTGGCGACACCATTCATTTTTGTACTATTTCGCCAAGTTAAATGGCGCCTCCCTTACTGTCCAATCGTGATACATGCATGCAAATATGTAACCCCCTAGGCTGCCACCTAGCCTGCGCCTACTCTGCACCTATACTGTATGTTGTAAATCCCCTCCCATCACCTCCAATGGGCTTACATGCATTCAGGCAAGGAATCCCAAAGGTTGTCATCTAGCCTGAGCCTAGCCTGCAACAAAGGACGCCTCTTATTCGCCAATTGGGGTGGCGACACCATTCATTTTTGTACTATTTCGCCAAGTTAAATGGCGTCTCCCTTACTGTCCAATCGTGATACATGCATGCAAATATGTAACCCCCTAGGTTGCCACCTAGTCTGCGCCTACTCTTCACTTATATTGTATGTTGTAAGTCCCCTCCCATCACCTCCAATGGGCTTACATGCATTCAGGCAAGGAATCCCAAAGGCTGTCACCTAGCCTGAGCCTAGCCTGCAACAAAGGACACCTCTTATTCGCCAATTGGGGTGGAGACACCATTCATTTTTGTACTCTTTCGCCAAGTCAAATGGCGCCTCCCTTACTGTCCAATCGTGATACACGCATGCAAATATGTAACCCCCTAGGCTGCCACCTAGCCTGCGCCTACTCTGCACCTATACTATATGTTGTAAGTCCCCTCCCATCACCTCCAATGGGCTTACATGCATTCAGGCAAGGAATCCCAAAGGTTGTCACCTAGCCTGAGCCTAACCTGCAACAAAGGACACCTCTTATTCGCCAATTGGGGTGGCGACACCATTCATTTTTGTACTCTTTCGCCAAGTCAAATGGCGCCTCCCTTACTGTCCAATTGTGATACATCCTTAGGCTGCCACCTAGCCTGCAAGAGTGACACCTTTCATTTTTTGTACATGCATGCATGCATATATGTAACCCCCTAGGCTTCCACCTAGCCTGCAAGAGTGACACTTCGCATGCATGCAAGCACCAGCAACCACTATATGAAATTTATTTGCCTATAAATACATACCATATCATACATCTCTCACACCCACACAAGTCTCACTCTCTGCTACGAAATCTTTCATAATCTTTCATACTCTCTATCTCTTCCTAAGTCTTTCATACTCTCTATCTCTTCCTAAGTCTTTCATAATCTCAAGCATTTTAAACAATGGCTCTTCTAACAATGGGCGATACTCACAGAGGCACAAGGGAAAATATTGCCGCATTTGTAAGTTTCTATTTTGGTTATACTTTTTCATACTTCAGATAATGCGTTGTTCGTATTACTTAATCATACACATGTTACATTATGAACTTAGGACTAAAAAAGATTCAGAATTCGTTCTCACAACTACCTGGCTCCCGACCCATTTATCGTACCATATCTGGAATACGCAGGTTTTGGACATGTCATAAAGATCTCCAACTGCACCATTGACTCGAGGTTCATTCTTGCAATGTTGGAAAGGTGGAGACCAGAGACCCATACATTTCACCTACCAATAGGTGAATGTACCATCACGCTAGAGGATGTGTACATGCTACTAGGTCTCCCTGTCGACGGTAAGGCCGTGAATGGGTCGGTTCAACAACCCAACTCTCAGTGTGAAGAACTGTTGGGCAGGGATATGGTGGAAGGTGGTGGTGCGAGAGGTCAGGGAATACTACTCACTGAGCTGAAAAGTCATTATGCAAGTTTGGAATTAAACGAAAATTCCTCCGAGAATGGCAGGGTAGTAAAAGTCAAAACTTATCTTATGATACTATTTGGTACCTTTTTATTTCCCGAAAGTACGGGAAATAGTGTAAATTTTATGTATTTACATTTACTAAGAAATTTCGAAAAAACAAGAAAATATAGTTGGGGTTCTGCAGTTTTAGCCCACCTATACAGTTCCTTGTGCAAACATGCAGTCAAGGAAAAATGTACATTTTATGGGTGCGCTTTTTTACTACAAGCCTGGGGTTGGTGGAGGATGGAGTCCTTAAACCCCGTCAACAACAACACTTTCGGTTTCCCGTACGCAACAAAGTAAGTCATCAAGTTATAACATTTATTACTATTCATCTCTTCCCCAAATATATGCTAAGAATAAAATGTTTTTCATTTCCTTTAGGTACTGTGTGAGGGGTATGGATTACGGCAAGAATCCAAGATTCAATGTTGCACTATACCACAATCTGTTGGATCACTTAGGCCCGGATGACGTACGTCGTAGCTTTTAACTTTTCTTCGTTTAAATTATTTATACATTATTTTTGCGTTAACCTGATTTAAATTTTATCGTAGTTCGTCTGGAGACCATATTTGGGTTTGGGCCATGATCCAAACCCGGAGGATGCAGCAACTTGGACCGCGAAGACTGCAATCATTCGGTTCAACATTGTGGAGATGCACCACAGCGACCGTGTGAAGATGCAGTTCAGAATGCATCAAGAGATACCAAGTGATCCAACTTGTTTGTCCCCATGGCATCTTAAAAGGGTCGACGCCCAGTGGGGTCTTACCAACTGGAAAGACTTCGCTCCGGAATGGTGTAAGATGTGGCAGAGGCGTCACCGCTATGTCTTGCAATTCCCAGTTTTCCTTAATCAAGGTAATATGCGACACACGGATCAATATTTGTCTTGGTACAGGTCGATTAGTAACCCTGAAATGCACGTGTCTCATTCAAGGTACTTGGTTGACCCACGCACACAATGGGCACAACCCTCGTTTCCCCAACAACAAACCCAAAACCCACCAACCTCCCACCAACCCCCAAGAAGAAACAGACCCACAAACACCCAACCACAGTCCCCACCACAACACAATTACACTCAAATGCCACACAACCAACCACAATCACCACCACACTACCAATACCCCGATATGCCTCACACCCAACCACAATACCAATCCCAATACCAGCACACTCGCATACCCCACACACAATTTCAGTCTTCCGTATATCCCAATATGGGCCCCTCAACATCCAGCCTTAGCCCTGATATGGGAATGTCGGAAGATTACGAACAAACCGACCCAGCCTACCATCAACCACAATATCACCAAACCACCCAACATCCTTAATACCAAACACCCCAAGATCCATTTCCTTTCTACCCACCGTACTCAGACGACCAATGCTATCGACCCACTATGGAACCCCACCCACCGCCAACACGACCAAACTTTGAGGGTATGGGTAACCGACTGTACCAAAGTGGATCTTCTAGATATGGAGATCTGACTGATTTTATGGATCCGGACCGCATTGACTTCGTTGGGCCATCGACCTTGCCGCAGCAGGAAACGCGACGATACTCAGCACGAGAAAGGCGAGGACGGAAATGCGGAACCGGGGGACATTACCGGGTTCCGGGAGATCACTGATTTATCTGGTTTTTTTCCTGTATTTTTTTATCTATTTTTTTTATCTGTTTTTTTTAATCTGTTATTTTAATGTAATACAGTTGGATGTAATTATTTTTTTTATAATAAAAAGTCCATTTTGTTGATCCTGTATCCAACACGTAACGCACCGGACAAAAAAAAATCACATTTTACCCTAAAATAACACCTAGGCGTCATCTCACTTGGCTTAGGGCATGCCCTAAGCACATAGGCGCCAAGTGAGATGGCGTCTCCCCTTAAAAATTGAGTGCATGCGCCAATTCAGATGACTCCTCCTTTGAAGAGTCATCTGAAACATGATTATTTGCGTAATTTTTTTCGAAACGCAGTTATTTGCGAAATGTTTTTTTAATACATGGTTATTAATAAAAAAAAATCTAATAATATAATGAAAAGTGTGTTTTTACAAATATAATTTTAATATAGATACTAGTATAATGTTGGAAAGAAGTCATTATGCAGGTTAAAAATGAGAAGAAAAAAAAGATTAAAAACTAAGTTTCTAATTTGTCTCTTAGAATGAGAGATTTTATGCCGGGGTCTCGGTGATTTCAGTGGAATAAAAATATGCATACATTTTGTTATTTATGCGTTTACACCAAAAATAAAATAATAGGGTGATTCTCCTAACTCTCTTATAATTTAAATGAAATCAACCGCATAGGCGTACAAGGTATCGACACAGTGCTAGTTAAAATCGCGATTTCACTCGTTGAATCGTATGATATTGAAATCTTGCAACTATCCATCGTATTGGAAAATGACTAGAATCGGTTTTTGAAACATATCCTTTTCTTCTTGACATTTAAGCTTGTTATGCCTAATAAAAAAGAGTAATTAATATCCCCTCACCCAATAATAAATGATATATACAAATTTCTAAAATAATCCATGATTAGTCTAATTTTCTAAAATACCAATTCACTCAAAGACTCCGTTTGATAAAACTAGCTAGTAGTTTATAGTTGGTAGCGAATATTTTATAGTTGATAATTGATAGCTAATAAGTTAATATAACACCCCAATTTTTTTATTAATTATTTTATTAATTAATTGTCATGATTAATTATTATTTGGTTTGATAATTATTTGATTTTGTGTGATTATGTGAATAATTGATTTAATTGGATTATGTGTGTTATATGTTATTGGGCGAGTAAGTGTGAGAATAACATGTTTAAGTATTGGACCTTATATGTCACATTAATGAGTGTGTGAGATAAGCTCAATAGAGAAAAATAAGGGTTAGTAAGAGTGTTGTAAAACAAAAGAGAAAAATAGAATTAGAAGAGAATTATCAAGAGAAGAGAAGATGAGAAAAGAGGAGAAAAGGAAGAAGAAGGATAAAATCTAGAAAGTATCTACATCCAAGGCAAGAGTGGTTTTTCATTTGATTATGAAATTGTATGATGATATATGATGGGTAGTAACATGAATTAGGACCAATTTTACCAATTTCTATGTTTGAATCACTTAGGTTTTGATTTGGTAATCCATGTGTTTGATGTATGATTGTGTAGTAATGCTTGTGATTATGTAGTTGTGTTGTATGAGTGATATACTATGAAAATCGCAACTTGGTGAAAATGATAATTTAGGGAAGAAAATCGCACAGCAGAATTGTTGTTTGCACAGTAACAGTGGCAATGGCATTCACCGTCACCCTCTTGGCGTTCACCATGGTCTTTTAGCAGGTGGCGCTCTCCGTTATCTCATGGCATCCGCCATTATGTTGCATAAGTAGTTATAACTCGAAATATTCGTATCTTTTGAATCGTAATTCCGTTTTGAGTGTAGTTCGAAACGTTAGAAAGCTATCGCGATAATATTTTGAATAAAAATAAATTTAGGGGAATTATAAATATTTATTTATTATGTGGTCGTGTAAAATAACATGTATATGCGTTATGCATATTGGTGATTGGTGTTAGATTGTATCGATGTCTTATACATTATTTGCTACATGTTATCTGATGTGTTGAGTTGATAAATGCTATGAGTATATATTCTATGTGAATATTGACATGGTGTATGTATGTTGTGCAATTTGGCGAAGATAATTTAAATATATTGAATTATGTGAAATATGCTTGTATGATTAAGATATAAAGATCGTCTTAATTGCATATATATATATATATATATATATATATATATATATATATATATATATATATATATATATATATATATATATATATATATATATATATATATATATATATATATATATATATATATATTAAAATTACACATGCATTATTCATGTCAAGAGACAATGTTTGGTAATTCCGTGGAAATTATTGACTTGTCCCAAACCTAACGCTGAGTGGTTTGAAAGCTTAAGGCTGGCGGGCTTTTTAGTGGTTATATGTCTTAGAGATGTGGATCCAGTAGGACCGATAAGGATAACAGGTTGTACCATATGCATATTGCATTGAGTTGCATTGGAGTCACATGTGCCTGATAACGCGAAATTTCATTGTATTTTCGACGTGACTGGCATGAATTATTTTTGTCTTTTTAGTTATTTATGTCATTTTATGGTGGTAGTGTTACTGTATTTCAGGTGTTTTTCCTCCAAGAAGCTTGCATGAGAAAAGACGAGGAATTGGCAAAGAAAGCGTAAGGAAACGTGAAGTAATAGAAGAAATAAAGAAAATATGCACACATAAGGTAGTGGCCCTTGCCACGCATCCCAA
Organism: Vicia faba; assembly: GCA_948472305.1. Classification (NCBI taxonomy): domain Eukaryota; kingdom Viridiplantae; phylum Streptophyta; class Magnoliopsida; order Fabales; family Fabaceae; genus Vicia; species Vicia faba. The sequence goes on along the minus strand of OX451739.1, from coordinate 1,175,530,207 downwards.
AATTGTGGCCTTCGCCAGGCTTCCTATATCCACCGCCACATGCTTCTTATAACAGACCCACGTTGACTCTCCCACATCAGGACCACATGATCATTTATGCTGTTTTCTCTCTGCAAGACCAGGCCTAGTGAAAATCTCTCCACGAACAAAGCTATTCTGGATTCTTCTCGAGGGAATTACGTGAATCAAGTGAGAGATCTATAAAAAGGGCGAGGATTGATAGTTACAGGACATCCAATTTTTCCATTGTCCAAAGAACTTTTCTTCTAGAGTTTAAGCAGAAAAATCACCATAAAAAGTGATAGTCTTCCACATCGGAGGGCTATCACAACATTAATTTTAGGCATATTTTAGTTTTTCATTCAGTACTTTTGGTCAAGCGAATCCTTCTGACATTTGTGGAGGATCGTGAATTTAATTTTCATTCAAGTTGCAGTCAAGTTCTATTTGTACTCAAGATTATTTGCAGGTTTTTAATTCAATCTTTTATTATATTTACTTTATAGAAATCGTGTTTTGTTTTATGATTAACTACTGTTATAGCATGTTTCTATTCAAAACTATGTTCAGCTAAATCCTTTAATACCAGTATGTAAAAGTAGTCAAACAGAAGGGGTTCAGAAATCTATTGGCTTAAATAATTTCAAACTACTTTTCTGGTGTTGGTTTCTAATTAAATATTAAGGCAATTTTGTTACGAGAGTAAAAGACGAACAAAGGTTAAAATCAATAAAACGGGAGTTTGAGTTTTTTAATCAGATAGTAGTAACTGAACATTAATTTTAAATACAGCGAGTTCGCTTTAGGATTAATTAGATTTTATTGATTTCCAAAAAGTATTTTTAAAAACGAATGAGACAACGAGAGCAAGCATTTAGATTTAAGAATATAGTCTAAGTCAATAAACACGAGAGTGTGAGATAAAGGCTTTCGAATCAATATTTTCTACTGAAGAGTGTTTTTAAACCAAAGCCAATGGTTTGTCGAATCCCTAAAGTCTGACGAATTACATACCGGTGTCTCGTATTCAAATATTTTATGAAACTTGAATTTATTTCCTATTTCTCTCAAAAACCTAAGATTAATCTTCAGCCTTAGATTACATAGTAACATTAGATAACATTAGTTTGATTATCAATCCCTGTGGGTTTAATATCTTTTAAAACTATGCGATTATACTGTGCACTTGCACTCAATAATTCTGATATACTATTAAAGTCGCGATCAAGTTTTTGGCGCTGTTGTCGGGGACTGATTTAGTCAATATTGTGATTCCTCTGTTATGCAGTATAGACTAAGGCAACATATTTTATTCCCTTTTATCCGCTGATTGTATGTCAAACACTTGCTCTCAAGGCGAAGAGTTAGAGCAACCAATCGACGAGGTCGAGCGTTTTGTTAGTATAACACGCTGAATTAGAGAATACCAAATTAAGTACAATCTTCCCAACTTTTCTCTTCCTGAACTTGAACCGAGAATGGCTGAAGGACATCAAAATCGTCCTTTGAAGGATTATGCTACCCCATCACAAGAGGAACCTGACAATAACATTGCTGACCCCGCTATCGCTCAGAACAATTTTGAGTTGAAACCTTTGTTGCTACAAGATGTCTAACAAAATCAGTTTTCAGGATGCCCTACGGACGACCCGAACTTACATTTGTCAGTGTTTGTGCAGTACACAGACACAGTAAAAGCAAATGGTGTTAACCTCGAAGAAATAAAACTACGCCTTTTCCCTTTCTCATTACGAGATAGAGCTAGAGCTTGGCTTCAGTCTCTACTATCCAACTCTGTTACCACATAGAACGAGTTGAAGAAAGTTTTCCTAGCGCGATATTTTCCACTGAGTAAGACGACTATGCTAAGAGCCAATATCAATGGTTTTAAACAAAAGGAAAGCGAATCTATTTTCGAAGCATGTGAAAGATACAAAGACATGTTGCGACTTTTTTCACATCACGGTCTAGAAGAATGGTTGATCATCTCTTTTCGACGCACTGGTGGATAAACCTTATCATGACGCTTATCAACTTATCAAAAGTATGGCTCAAAATCATTACCAGTAGGGAAGCGATAGAACCATTATGGAGAAACCTCAAACGAAAGGTGGTATGTATGAAGTTAGTAGTTTAGACCAAGTTAATGCTAAGGTAAAAGCCCTTACCCAAAAGATAGAAAAATTGACCACAACACCCACAACCATCGTGGCTGCAGTAGCTCCAACCTGTGATTTATGCAGACTTCATGCACATGATATACCTGAATGTCCACTTCTGACAGGAGTACCTATCGATCAAATGAATTATGCTCAAGAGAACCTATACGCTAATACCTATAACCCTGCTTGGAAGAACTATCCAAAATTTTCGTACAGGAACAACAACGCATTATATGCACCTGACCAAGCTCCTACTACACCACCAGGATACCAGAAAGCCGCCCCAAATTGCTCCAAATGTTCCTAGGAAATCCAATATAGAAATCACGATATAAATTTTGTAGCCACTCAAGCTCAACAAAACAAATATTTTCTAAATCATAACATACACACTAGTGAACAACTAAAGTAACTATCAAACAAGATTGATGCCCTAGCCACTCGTAACAAAATGTTTGAAACACAAATCTGTCAAGTGGCTCAACAACAAACAACTATAGCTACTCCAATTGGAACTTTTCCTGGACAACCACAACCTAATCCGAAAGGTCATGCTAATGCTATAATACTTCGGAGTGGAACGAAAGTAGATGGACTAACTAACCCAAGAACCAAAAATCCAGCCATGTACCAGAACACTGGTAAACCAGCTGAGAAGGAAGACGAACCAAAAGAAGATGAGAAGGAAGATGAAAGAGAAGAGGAAGAATAGAAAGAAAAACCCTATGTGCCTCCGCCACCGTACAAACCATCAATATCGTACCCTCAACGGTTAGCTAAATCTAAAAATGCAGGCAGTTTAAGAAATTCGTTGAACTTCTAAAACAATTAAATATCACGATACCTTTTATAGAAGTCATCACACAAATGACCTTTTATGCGAAGTTTTTTAAAGAAATATTATCCAATAAGAAAAAGCTCGAGTACAATGAAACTGTTATGCTTACTGCAGAGTGTAGCGCTATAATCCAAAACAACATGCCCCCTAAGCTAAAAGACCCTGATAGTTTTTCTATACCATGTGTAATCGGAAAAAATTTCATAGACAAAGCTCTATGCGACTTGGGAGCCAGTATTAGTTTAATGCCCTTATCAATATTCAAAAGACTAAACATGGGAGAATTGTGACCAACAATAATGTTCGTGCAACTAGCTGATCGTTCAGTGAAATTTCCTTTAGGAATGCTAGAAAATGTTCCAGTACGTATCAGACAATTCTATTTTCCCACTGATTTCATTATTATGGACATCAAGGAGAACTCCAACATCCCTATTATATTAGGAATACCATTCCTCGCCACCGCTGGAGCCATCATTGATGTAAAAAGGGGTCAACTAACATTTGAGGTTGGCGAAGAAAAGGTTGAATTTATTCTCTCACAATTCTTCAAGGCACCAGTTATAGATGATTCATGTTGTTTCTTAGATATCATTGATGAATACGTTAAAGAAATGGAGGAACAACAGATTACATATTCAGAAGCTTTGAAAATTCCAATGCCTCTTATCCTTGAAGACGATAATTGGTGTGATGAATACAAAGATGACAATCTAAGTGAATGTCTCGCGCTAACTCCTGGCCTTATGCCTTGCCTAAATAAACCACTTGTTGAACTTAAAACACTACCAAAAGATCTAAGGTATGAATTCCTAGTTACAAAACTCGAACAACCCATTATAGTCAACGCAGATTTAGAACATATAGAAACAAAAAATTATTACATGTCCTAAGAAAATACCCAACTGCTTTAAGCTATAACATCTCTGATCTAAAAGGAATAAGTCCCTCAATTTGCATGCATCAGATTATGCTTGAAGAAGACTGCAAGACCTTGAGAGAACATCAGAGAAGAATAAATCATGTTCTGAGTGATGTAGTCAAGAAAGAAGTACAAAAGTTATTAGAAGAAGGAATCATATACCCGATATTCGACAGTAAATGGGTTAGCCCAGTACATGTTGTAGCAAAGAAGGGAGGTGTTATAGTCGTCAGCAATGAAAAAGGCAAATCTGTGGCACAATGTACTCAAACCGGATGGAGAATATGCATTGAACAATTACTTGAACAATTGGCTAAACACTCTCACTTCTGCTATTTAGATGGTTATTCATGATTCTTCCAAATCCCGATTCATCCTAAAGACCAAGAAAAGACCACTTTCATTTGTCCTTATGGTACATTTGCCTATCGACAGATGTCGTTTGGACTATGTAACGCTCCCGCAACATTCCAAATATGAATGATGTCAACTTTCACTTATTTTATAGACGACATCATGGAAGTATTTATGGGCGATTTCTCTGTTTATGGGCAAAGTTTTGAAGGATGCTTAGCGAACTTAGAAATGGTACTTGAACTATGCGTAAAAGTTAACCTCGTATTAAATTGGGAAAAATGCCATTTCATGGTCTGACAAAGATTCGTGCTTGGACACATAGTGTCCGATAAGAGGATTGAAGTTGAGAAAGCTAAAATAGAAAGAAAACCTTCAACCTCTGAAAACTAAGAGAAATATGAAGTTTCTTAGGACACGCTGGTTTCTACTGACGATTCATTAAAGATTTCTCTAAAATAACCAAACCGCTAACTGGAATGTTAATGAAAGACACGAAATTCAATTTTGATGACAAATGCTTAAAAGCATTCGAACAATTAAAAACAACTCTTATTACCGCACCTATTATGCAACCACCTGATTGGAGATTACTGTTTGAAATCATGTGTGACGCTAGTTACTATGTCACAGGTGTAGTTTTAGGACAAAGAAAGGATAAAAAGCTTAATGCAATTTATTACGCTAGTAGAACCCGAGATCCAGCGTAGATGATCTATGCCATTGCAAAAAAGGAACTTTTAGCTGTCGTGTTCGCTCTGGATAAATTCCATTCTTACTTAGTAGGAGTGAAGATAATCATCTATACTGATCATGCTGCAATTCGGTACCTATTAAGAAAAAAGGATGCCAAACCAAGATTACTCAAGTGAGTCTTACTCCTACAAGAGTTTGATTTAGAAATCAAAGACAAAAAAGGCACTGAAAATGTAGTAGCTGATCACTTATCTAGAATGAAAGGCATTAAGCCCGAACAAGTGCCTATCAATGATGATTTACCTTAAGAACAACTCATATCCCAGTTGGAAAATAATACCATTGAATTCTTTGTAACTTATAACAATATCGAAACAAATGAAGTTGTGGAGGCAATCTACACCAAAACTACATTGTGATGGTATACTGACTTGGTCAACTACTTAGCATCTGTAGTACTTCCACCTGATCTAACTTACCAACAAAAGAAGAAATTAATTCATGATCTTAAACATTAGTACTGAGATAAACCTCTGCTTTTCAAGAGAGGCGCCGATGGTATTTTCTGTCAGTGTGTCCCCAAAGATGAAGTAGGAAGTATCATTTCCCATTGTCATTCTTCCCCATATGGCGGACACGCGAGCACCTCAAAGACTTGCACTAAGATCTTACAAGTTGGAGTCTTTTGTCCTAATCTATGGAAGGATGTCCATGTCGTGGTCACAAATTGCAACCGGTACCAACGCACTGGCAACATCTCTAGACGCGACGAGATGCCACAAAAAGGCATTTTAGAAGTAGAAGTGTTTGACGTGTGGGGAATATATTTCATGGGACCATTCTCATCTTCTTTTGGTAACCAGTACATAATTGTTACTGTTGATTATGTATCAAAATGGATTGAATCTATTGCTTCTCCAACAAATGACACACGAGTAGTAATCAAGCTCTTCAAGAATATAATCTTTCCTAGATTCGGTGTGCCAAGACTTGTCATCAGTGATGGTGGATCCCATTTAATTTCAAAGATCCTTGAAAAACTATTACTGAAATATGGAGTTCGACACCGTGTAGCAACACCCTATCACCCACAGACAAGTGGGCAAGTAGAGGTCTTAAATAGAGAAATTAAGAAAATTCTAGAGAAAACAGTTGCCACCTCTAGGAAAGATTGGTCTTCAAAGTTACACGAAGCTCCGTGGGCATATAGGACAACCTATAAGACCCCAATAAGAACCACGGCATTTAAGCTAGTTTATGGTAAATCATGTCATATGCCGGTAGAATTAGAGCATAAAGATTATTGGGATATTAAGACCCTTAATTTAAATTATACTGCCGCATGCGAGAAGAGAATTTTAGACATTCATGAACTAGAAGAACTTATGTTAGGCGCACACGAGAATGCCTTGATCTATAAAGAAAGAACTAAAAAATGGCACGACAATCATATATCGAGGAAAAGCTTTAATGAGAGTGACATAGTACTTCTTTTTAATTCTCGACTTAAACTTTTACCTGGTAAGCTTTGTTCTAGGCGGTCTGGTCCCTTCGAAATCACCAAAGTTTTTCAAAACGGCGCAATAGAAATAAAGGATAAATCTAGTGAACCATTTATCGTAAACGGACAGCGCTTGAAACATTATTATTACGTTAACAATAGAGACTACTACTGTAGTCTAAATCTTACAGAGCTTTCCGGTAACTCCCATAATTAATCTTTTAATCCAGTCAAGCTTACGACATAAAACAAAGCGCTTGGTGGGAGAGAACCCACATTTTAACTTTAATTTTAATTTTCTTTTGTCATTCTTACTATTTTCCTTTTTATTTTTCTTTTATCTATGGTATTATTCTTCAGAATTTGTCCCAACTGACTTAGTATCATCGTCTACTTACTTTCAGGCTAACTTAACTTTAGCTAACTACTAACTCTCGCGATGCAACAAGTAGACTATATGGATATCATTTTCAGAGGCAGAGCTTAGAGGCGGTGATTTGATGTTTTTGCTGAAAGAGAGATGGCACTAACCATGTACCCCAATAGTCTTACCATGACCTCACTAGGCATTAGAGATAGTGTCATGTTTTTGCTTAACCAAATAGGGTGGAGAAATTTCATGGTAGGGAGAAGATTTAGTTCTTACCGTAAGCTAACCTTTGAATTCCTAAGTTCACTTACTTTCATGCCTGGCCATGGATTAGGATTTAACCGAGGTCTGATTATTTTGAGAATGTTTGGTATTGATTTCTGATATAATAACAGAGAGTTTGCTAGCCTTTTAGGAGTTCCTGGTGGCCCACATGTCTTTTCTAGTACCCAAGAAGACCGTATTTTGGACCTTGAAATTGGATATTTTTAGGATATCATAACTGGAGATAATAACCCTGAGCCTAATAACATGTTTTATAAGAATATCAATAACCATGCTATCCATTATTTCCATAAGAACCTTGCTCACACCCTATTCGGAAAAGAATAAAACATAACCTCTGTTTCCAAAGATGAACTCTTCATCTTATACTGTGTCTCCCAAAACTGCCCCATTAATGCTGCTACTTTTATGTTAGCCAATTTTACTTGTCTTGCACAAGCTGACCATGAACCAATCTTAATAGGAGGCTTATTGACCATGATTGCAAATGCTATTGGGTTGAGACAACCACTTGTCAGCCCTGACCATCTAGGAGGAATGCGTCCCATGAACATCCAGTTTTGTTTCAATACTAACTTCATTAGAAACCTAGGCCCAAATGAGTTTACACTTGTTATCAATAATCAAGTTTTGCATATTTTCACCTTGCCAAATCCCAGGACTAGCGTACATGACAGGAATAACTGTCTATTTGAGTTAGATGAACCTCGAAATGACCCACCAACTCCTCTTGAGACACTTCAAGTCTATGACCACTTTGGTAACTATATCTCTGAAGCTGAAAATGATCCTGCGAACCCTCTATTCTACCATAATCTTCCATCCCCAGATCATACTGACCCTGCAGGTATCTCTTCAATCACCGCACCATTTCCACATGAGGACCATCTGCCTGACATAACTTCTTGTACCTCTGATGCTCCTTTTTCTCCACCTCCTGATCAGACTACTACCATCAACACCCTCCGGATTGACATTGCTAACATTAGAGACGACCTCACTTCTTTGCACATCGATTTTTACGGGTTTATGGATATAGTGACAGAAATTTGATAATATCTATCAACATATTTATTTCGTTGCTCCTCATCTTGGACGTAATGGATAATTCTTCTGGACAATATTGATTTATGAAATTAGGATTTACACTGTTTTCTAGTTTAGGTTTAATGTTTTCAGTCTATTTTGTTATTTTTTCCTGCATTCTTATTTTACAGTAGAATTTTCAATTGTCGTTATTCAATTTCAATTATGGAATTTTATTTTATGTTTTTCCTTTATTTCTATAATTTATCTGTTATGCATGTGTGAAGAATGATTTAAAGTATAATTATGTTTAAAATTTCATACTATTCAGGTTCTAAACATATGGCACTCGCCACAGGTCCGTGGCCCTCGCCACGGTATCCAAACTACGTGGCCCCCGCCACAGTTTGTGTGGCCCTCTCCACACTCTTCACGAACAGAAACAAGAGTGTTTTTTATGAGACACTCCTCGTTTCCATATTCTTCTTCAAGTTGACCCACTCTCTTCCTTTTTCAACCCTTTCCAAATTCCACTTAACGCCCATTACATCCACTCATGTTTCATATTCCAATTTCCTTTCACCCTTCAAATTTCGTGAATTGCTATGTATATGATACCTCTTTACTCACAGTGACCTAAGAGAACTAAACCCTTTCCTTCTCAACATACTTTATTCATCATGTCTCATCGCACTCAACAACCAAACAGAAGGGCAAGACCATCACCAGATTTATCAACAATCATTTTCCGCACTGAGGATTCTGACCTATAGAGAGAGAAGTACCTTAACTTTTACCAATGTTTTTTCATCCCCACAAGGTACGTTGATGAGTCCTGTTTGTGTGAATTGGGGCTGTTAGATAGTGTCCAATGGATGCTGAATAATTCAAGTCTAACCCACATCTGTTCGTCGAACCACCCAACCTATGAACCTTTAACTCTAGAATTCTTGAGTTCATTTATTTATGACACCCCTATGGTAGAACCATATCTCACTGAAACCTCGAGGTTTAGGCTGTTCAACAAAGATACTCATTAAGCCAAGATACCATATGTGATATGTTACATTTTCTGCATGGAGAATATGTCGCCTGTAGAGTTCCTTTCGAAGCGGAATGGCAGATTGTGGCATTTGGTCTTTGGGAAAAGTTAACAGGTGAGATGACTTTAAATTAGGAAGGACTTAATGCCTCCCTAATCCATAATCCTGCCATATGGTAATTTCACCGTATTCTGGCAAGCACCATTTTGGTAGGATTAACAACCACAACGTTAATTCTAAAGAGTTGTTCTTTCCGCATTGTATATTTGCACCGACCAAAATCAATGCCACTCACTTTTTGTTGGCACACATTCATTCCATTTGTGAAAGAGGAACCAATCCTTTATGTATAGGGGGGATAGTCACATCCATCGCTCTTTCCTTGGGCCTAGACGACAAACTCACTAATTTGCCATCAATACTAGCCTTGTACCTCGACATCGACAATTGTCGATCATCACACTTGATTAAAGTTAGTGAAGATTGAAAGTATTATCTGATGGTCTAAAATAAAGCGGTCAAGAGTGTCATTTTTCCTTGTCTCAATCACACTAATGCACAAAATATGGCTAGTTAGCTTTATGATCTATCTTCCTCTGAGCCCAATGCACCTACACAAGATGGCCAGACTGACGATGAGTTCAATAAGATGGAGCAGGGTTCCCCTGACATTGATCCACAAACCACAAAGGTTCCTTCTAAAAGAGTTGCTGGTACATCATCAAGATGTCGAAGGAGACGTGAAGACACTTCTGCAACATCTGATGACATTCTTGCTGAAATGAGGTGGCGTAATGAATTGGATGCTCAGCGCGACCAAAGACTTCAAGATATACAAACTCATCAAACTGAGATGATGTGCCTCATTCAGCAAATTCATCAAGATCAGCGTGATTATAATGATATGAGTGACTAAAGAATGTCAGGCATGATCGACCAAATGACAACTTTGACAGTGCGTATGGACGACTTACAAGAGTACATTCATCACGTGAGTATGCCATGTCACCATACTGGTAATGGTGGAAATGGACGAGCACGTGGCAGAGGCTACCTTAGCAAAGATTCCAGGTTCTAACCTTTCTTTTTCACCTTATTTTGAAACATTGGGAACAATGTTCCGTTCAAGTGTGAAGGAGAAAGCTTTAGTGATTTTATTATCGTTTCTAGGTAGTTTTATTTATTTCCCCTTGATCATTTAATGTTAGTGTTATTCGAGTCAAATTCTTGCGTTGTCAAGTTTTTATGCGTGTTTTTATGCGGTTTACTGATTCCCCGATTTTCTTGAGCCATAACAAAAACATTTTGGTTTGACCCATAACACGACACCTTAAGAGTATATAGGTTGCTTTGCACTTAGGCTATGTTGGATTAATTTGAGAAAGATTCACCAAAGTAGATACCATTTTTACACCCTAAACTACCTAGCTATGTATGACCGTTTTGAGTACCTATTATGCCAAGACCTTAAGTTTGAGTTTTTAAGTAGCCCTGAGTAGTTTATATTAGCAGTCAGCACCATCTTAAGCATAAATTACGTAGGGAGTTGATGAATATAAGTGGATGATCCCAAAAATTCTAACAATACATGCCGTAACTTAATAAAAATAGGGAATGCACCTATTAAGTTAGGTGACCCTCATCCGGTCACTTGACCCAACAGTTGTGGAACCTACAAAAGTTTTTATAAAAATCCGTTGTTAGTTGGTTCAGAGGTGTCTGGTGCTAAACTTGGTAGGGAGGACTACAGTTCGATTCCCCACAACTTGCAATTGGGTAAATAAAAGGGGTTACCAAACTCATGTACCAGAACCCCGTGTTAAAGGATCATAATCACTAACCAACTACTCTACTATGTGCGTGCAGAGATAAATGACTTAATGTGATTGAGCGGGAATGAAAGTGGGTAAAATAAAATGAAAGAAATAGGTTGAGCTATAATAAAATGATTCAAACTGGTTTTGATTAAGGATGGAGTTTTAGATCGTGTATTGAGGTTTTGTGTCACTACGATATCCTTAGTGTTGAATTTGAGTATCTATCACTCTAACAAAATGCCTCGCGACCACGTACAATTTGAGTTATGTTGTGTATTTGTGTCGAACCCGTGTTTAAATTGATTTTCATGCTGATTATTTTCTTAAGGACAAGCAAAGGTTCAAGTGTATGTGAGTTTGATAGCGCGAAATTTTATTGAATTCTTGACTCGAATCACATGAATTATTTTGCCATTTTTAGTTATTTATGTCATTTTATGCTGGTAGTGTTACTGTATTTCAACTGTTTTTCCTCTAAGAAGCTTGCATGAGAAAAGAAGAGGAATTGAGAAAGAAAACGCATGGAAACACCAAGTAATAGAAGAAATAAAGAAAATCTACACAGAGACGGCTGTGACCCACGCCACACCTTTTGTGGCCCTCGTGTTGCAACTGGTTTTTAAATTAGAGTCGCCACCCTTAATTTTTATCCTAATGGAAGGGAGTATAAAGGAATAACCCTAAAGTTTAGAGATTCTAGATTTGGACTCGGTTCTAGACGAGGGGAAGGTGTTAGGCACCCCTCATCTACCATGTTTGCAAGGATACTAGGTTTAGAAGTGCGATGTTTAGGAAATAGGGTTTTAATTATTAATTAAGGAAAAGGGCTTGAATTTTAGTTAGCGGGACTCGCAACGATTTTTGATCGTATGCCTACGTATCCTCCTTAGGAGGAATCAAAGTCTCATTTTCGTAGTTCGCGGTGTTTGGTTTGTGTTTTTTATAAGATTGGGTATAATTTCTTTTTAATTAACCTTGAACCTTGTATGGGTTGTAAATTGAGTGATCGTAGACATGGTTCGCAGTTAATCTCGAAAGAAATTCTCCTTAATCCTTTTTCGAAAATAATCTTGTAGTTTTTGTTATGTTATTAAAAAAATGATTTGATGCTGGTTAGTTATTTTGATATTTGTAGACCGGGGGGAGTCTGATAAAGTCTCCTCATCACGTAGTCAGATATTGGCTACGTATCGCTCGTCATGAAGGATACAGAGGGAGTATTTGAGTTTTGGATGTTTTGATGTTGAACAGTTAACTGATAAGCAGTTGAGCCAACCAAAGAATATGGCGGATGTGTATCCACCAATCCTGTTATTTGTAAAAAAAATTAATTAATTAAATTGTGAAAATCACTTGAATATCTACGACCAATTAATTTCTATAAAAACCAAAAGTATATGTTTTTTAGTGTATTGATTAATGATTTTTATATTTTTAATAATGATAACATTAACTAAACAAATTAATTTTAAAAAAAAACTAATAACTAAATACAGAACTAAGGGTGCTAAGTTGGGATTATGGTATGAAGTTTAGTAAAACAAATATAAAGTCCTAAAGCCCAATTCAAACATAAAATTCCAAAATCTCTTGATAATAACATAAAAAAATACCCCAACATCCAACAAGATATATGTAATGAATCGACGCCCTTGTTTCTACTATGACAGATATGGAACTAAAATATTTTTTAATTATGTTACTTAAAGCAATATAAAAACATATATAATACAAAAATAATAGTAAGAAGGAAAATAGCATATATAGAGATTCAAATAAAGTCATCACCTTTTTTTCTTGCCACATGTCATTTTATTATTTAAAAAAAAATATAAACAAAATCTTGTATCTAGAAGAAAACGTAAAACCTTTTCTAACCCTTTCTCCTCTTTCTTTCTTATTCTCCGTCTTCTTCTCAGCTTTCTTTCATCTCCTTCTTTCATCTGCAATAAACACAAACACAAGATCTTATGGTTTTTAATGACTATGTGATTTTTTTTATGAATATTTGATGGACTCTTTGTATGAAATTTTACAGGTTTGGTTAGGATTGAGGTTTTGAAATTGATGATGTTGAGAAAATTTAGTTTATGATTTTATATGTTTTGAAATAGTTTATGCAGGTTATAAAAATGTTTTATGTCCATGAAGATATGGTGAATATGGTTATGATTAGTGAAGGTTTGAATATCATGAAAATATGATGATTGAATTGGTTGAGAATATTGGATTTGAATGGGTGGAATTTGTGGTGTGAAAAAATTGTGTAGTAATGTTGTGTGATTTTCTCACATGAATAGTGAGAATAGGAGTATGAATATTTTTTTGTTCAATTTGGTGGTTTGACTTTGGTGTGTAGATGGCGTGGGAAATATATACAGTACATGTTTATGTAGTGTAGTATGAATTAGAGGTTTCTTTCGTCGGTAAAAAAAGAAATTGAAAATCAAAATGTAATGATTAAATTAAATGATTTGATGATAACAATAACAATATGTTACAGTGTTAGTAAGGCATAAGTAATGTAAATTATTAGACGAAATAATTTAGTAACAATATAAATTATAAAAACATATTTCCAGATAATTCATCATATAGTTTAAAATCTAAACCAACTAGAATTAAACAAATTGAAAATAACAGGAGGCCTCATATGAAATCACTGGCCGTAAGTAACAAAACACTAAAAGAAATTTAGAAAAGAAAGTGTGTGAGATGTGTTAGAATTTGTGGAAATTGTGAATGATCTAGAAGTGTGAAAAATATGTCCTATTTATAGATGAAAAAACCATCCAAATTGGAAATAAGACAAATTTGACCAATCAAAAATAAAGTGTGACACAAATTGACATCAAATAAATTGACATCAAATGGCCAATAAGAAACACCAATTTAAAAGGAAAGAAAATTAGTGAAAAAAAATAAAAAAAATAGAAAATGTTGAAAGTGCAGCACAAGAGATTCGAACCCGCGACCTTATATTTGTAAGCTTCATCCTTTACAAATTGTGCTATGTTACTCATTTGTAAATAAACTCAATTGAAAGTATATGAAATGTATGGGAATATTTATTTATTCAAAAATACAAATGATCTGAAATAAATCATTATATTTTTAAACAGGTTTGGAAGTGAATATTTTATAAAAATAAAATGATATTTTAAAATCAATAATTAAAATATTTTTTACTGTTGAAATAAAGGGTGGGCAAATTTGCGGTATGACAGCTGCCCCTATTTAATCATCTTTCAATCGAATAGTGCAAGAATACGCAGGTCTCGCGCGTTTAATCGGAAGTTTATTAAATATTGGAAAACCCCAAGATTTGTCCGAGCTAATATAAGAATATGTTGTACAACATTCTTATGAGTGTGAATAATAGGCATAGATGATGATGTATCATCTTACCAGCGTTTGGACCAAAGTGGGTTAGAATCAAGACTCGACAATGCAGATAACTCGTCGGTATCTGAGAGATTGTAAGATTTTGCTTATTTACCATAACCTAGGAGGTAAATGGTACGAGTTTAAAAAGCTGATTTACTAATACTGGGAGACTAATATAGTAAATTTGTGACGTAAATTTCGTATATTCATCGCAACCTAGGGGATGAATAACATAAAGCTTGATAACACATTGCTGTATGGAGACTGATGCAATGGATTTACACCAATTTAGTTATGTTTACTACAACCTAGGGAGTAAACAGTACGAGGATGAACCTGTGCATTTATCACAAACTAGGGGATAAAAGTGAACATGGATGGGCTTACGTTATCCACCGCAACCTAGGGGATGAATAATATAACCTTGAAGATTCACATATCCATCACAACCTAGGGGATAGATAATTGAAATAGGCTTGAAACCAGATATGTAGAAATTGGAATGACGATGTTGGTTGCATCGTCTCAACCAAAATTCGATAACCAAACGAAATATACTAGATTTGAAGCAAAGGAACCCAAAATTCACTGATGAGGTTAGTTGTGTCGTCTCAACCGTAACCATCAACATGAAGAAAATAAATCCCAAACTCATGATGATATTGGTCGTGTCGTCTCAACCATTATCAATATGAAGAAAATAAACCCCAAATCCATGATGATATTGGTCGTGTCGTCTCAACCATTATCAACATGAAGAAAATAAACCCCAAGTTCATGATGATATTAGTTGTGTCGTCTCAACCATTATCAACATGAAGAAAATAAACCTCAAATCCATGATGATATTGGTCGTGTCGTCTCAACCATTATCAACATGAAGAAAATAAACCCCAAATTCATGATGATATCTGTCGTGTCGTCTCAACCATTATCAACATGAAGAAAATAAACCCCAAATTCATGATGATATCGGTCGTGTCGTCTCAACCATTATCAACATGAAGAAAATAAGCCCCAAATCCATGATGATATTGGTCGTGTCGTCTCAACCATTATCAACATGAAGAAAATAAACCCCAAATTCATGATGATATTGGTCGTGTCGTCTCAACCATTATCAACATGAAGAAAAATAAACCCCAAATTCATGATGATATTGGTCGTGTCGTCTCAACCATTATCAACATGAAGAAAATAAACCCCAAATTCATGGTGATATTGGTCGTGTCGTCTCAACCATTATTAACATGAAGAAAAAGAACCCCAAATTCATGATGATATTGGTCGCGTCGTCTCAACCATTATCAACATGAAGAAAATGAACCCCGAATTCATGATGATATTGGTCGTGTCGTCTCAACCATTATCAACATGAAGAAAATAAACCCCAAATCCATGATGATATTGGTCGTGTTGTCTCAACCATTATCAATATGAAGAAAATAAACCCCAAATTCATGATGATATTGGTCGTGTCGTCTCAACCATTATCAACATGAAGAAAATAAACCCCAAGTTCATGATGATATTGGTCGTGTCGTCTCAACCATTATCAACATGAAGAAAATAAACCTCAAATTCATGATGATATTGGTCGTGTCAGTCTTAACCATTATCAACATGAAGAAAATGAACCCCAAATTCATGATGATATTGGTCGTGTCGTCTCAACCATTACCAACATGAAGAAAATAAACCCCATGTTCATGATGATATTGGTCGTGTCGTCTCAACCATTATCAACATGAAGAAAATAAACCCCAAATTCATGATGATATTGGTCGCGTCGTCTCAACCATTATCAACATGAAGAAAATAAACCTCAAGTTCATGATGATATTGGTCGTGTCGTCTCAACCATTATCAACATGAAGAAAATGAACCCCAAAAGAATTTGCAATCTTAACCAGATTAGCTTTGCAAGATGCCATGTATGCATAATGTCCTAAACTGATATGTTATTCGAGTGTGATGTATACCCCAAATGTTTGTATGTGTATGCTTTTGATCGATATTTTTTTTGGTAAACCAATTGGGTTCTCGTAGTCACCAACTCCTCGATATTGTCGTCTGCCCTTATTGTATCTCCAAGTGGATTTGGATTTGGTGAGAGATGTTTGCGAGATCTTAATGTCTGTATCATAGACGCATGCGTAAGTATGGACGTGCACATTGGTGTAGTCGTGGACGTAGGCATGTGCGTAGAAATAGGCGTGGACGTAGGTGTGGACGTGGAAATAGGCTTGGTCATGGACGGGGACATGGACATTGGCGTAGTCGTAGACGTAGGCATGTGCATAGAAATTGGCGTGGACATGGGTGTAGGCATGGATTTTCCTTCGCTTTTCTTCTAACCAGAATAAACTTTGATGATTTAGCAAATGCTCTTTGATGTTTCTGTATGTTAGATGCACCAAATGTTGCAAATGATCTTGAGATTTTGCGTACATCATGCTTGATGTGAGGCTCTTAGTGGGAAATCTGCTGCCAAGATTTCCAAGGAATCTACTGCCGAGATTCTGTCGAAAGATTACCTCCTGCCGAGGTTTTCTTGAAAATCACCTTCCATGATCAACTGGGGGAATCTACTTCCTAGATTATGTTGAAAGATTACCTCTTTTCGAGGTTTTTAGGAAAATCACCTACCGTGATCAACCAGGGGAATCTACTACCAAGATTCTGTTGAAAGATTACCTCCTGCCAAGGTTTTCTGGAAAATCACCTACCATGATCAACTAGGGGAATCTACTATCGAGATTCTGTTAAAAGATTACCTCCTGCCTAGGTTTTCTAAAAAATCACCTGCCATGATCAACAAGAGGAATCTACTGCCTAGATTCTATGTAGAATTGGTAGCTTGATTACCGATGATGATTGCCTTCACATAAAACGAGGTTTCATGCTATGCATGCAAATTTGATTGGTGCATGGAATGTAATGATTGATTGATGCATGTAATGATTGATTGATGTATGTAATGATTGATTGACGTATGTAATGATTGATTGATGTATGCAATGATTGATTGACGTATGAATTGATTGATGTGTGTAATGATTGATTGACGCATGAAATATGATGATTGATTGATGCATGAAATGTGATGAATGACTTGGATATATGTAAATGGATGTTGGACTTTGAAATGCGAATGCGTAGTTAGGCTTTTTGAGATATGCTCAACCCATGCTGTTGGAATGCGTAGATGAATGAGATGATTGTATGGCTCAGTTTTGGATCTAGGAGCCCTAATGCATGATTTATGCATCCTTATGCTTTATGATTATGAATTGGATATTTTTTGAATGATGCCCCTGTGATGGGTTGTGGATGATTAAATCATGGAGGTTTGTTTATGCAACAAGGTTGCTTGTCACATTATGGTTGAGTGTTGTGCTTGCATGATTCCCTGATACTTGTTTCGAACTCGAAGATTGCTGACGTAGAAGAGAGGTCCATCGGAGGTTTGTAAAAGTATGAAGAGAGCTTGCTTTTGTATGGACTGTTTTTCCTAATTTGTTGGTAGGGTCCTGGAGGAGAGTATCTTTAATATGAGTTTGGAAAAAGTTTGATCATAATGTGAATGACCCCAATATTTTGCATTATGCCCCTGATTAAAAGACTTCTGAAAAATGCTTTGCTTTGATGGACCCTTTTGTATCAACTTCTTTTTTGATCGAGCCTCGCAGTGGTTTTCCCCAACATTCAAATTTTGAAAGACATGCCCCTCAATCTCCAAGATCCGGAGGAAGTATCCTTATAAGGACCTTAGACCTCGACATGAACTTGTCATAGGTTTCCCCAAGTATTTGAAGCTTTGAAAAGTTTATACTCGAAGTTGCTTGAAGAATTTGGACCCTACGTGCAGTAGGATAAACTTGATACGCACTGCCCTAACATTTAATTCTTGGAAAACTTCCCCTGATCATCAATTCCTTGAGAAACATGTTAACATGAGGAAACAAAGTCATACCCTGTTGTGATATGACTTGACTAAGGAATGTTTCTTTGAAGGGTATGCCCCTAATTGAACAATGCTTTGAAATTTGATCCAAATTGATTGAACCTCGGAATGCTCACCTCTTGTCAACAATATCTTCATGTGATATACCCCTATGATCATTAGTCTATGCCCTTGTTTATAGGGATCCCCTTAGATTCTTTTGCCCCAGTTAGGAGCTTATTGGAAAGGATGACCTTTGATCAGACCTTCTTGAAATCTCTTTGATGCTAAGTATTGATTCGTAGATAAAATTGTACATTTCGAAAAAGTAATTATGTTTGATGCACATGCACGTTCTTGAAATGGATTAATTGAAAAGAAATGGAAGATTAGAAGATGAATATTCGAAGAAGCGAAGTAGTTAGAAATGATTTTAACAAACATAGGAGTCAATTTAACACAAATCTTGCTGAATATGCTTTCATAGTGAACCTAGCCTCAATTAGGACTTTTAAAGGTTGTAACGTGGCCATGGTTCGTTTTTTAAGAAACACAAGATATAAGGCTCAAAATTAATTTAGCCCACCCCATTCTCCTTGATGTTCTCCAATCCTAAGTTCAATTAATCCAACGAATGTGTTTAATTCCCAAGAGAAGTTTTATAGTCGCGCAGATGATGAGAAGCGTAGGCAAAGATCCAAGCGCCGATGAAAAGCATTAATAATATATGAGCATTAATAAGATCCAAGCGTTGATAAGATCCAAGCGTTGATGAGAAGCCTTGATGGTTCTTAAGGTGGCAGTCACAAGATTGTTCTTCAATTTATTGTTTTCAATCCCTTATTTTTGCATGGACCAATTTTTTTGAATTATTTTCTTAGATCCATTGGGATGCCTTAATTTTTACCTAAGTCAAGTATTGATTTGCTTTGACTTAGCGGGCTTTATCTATATATATATATATATATATATATATATTTTTGCTTTTGCTTTTGAAAATTTGTGACTACCATGCTGATTGTTGTAAGCTTCATCTACATCATTTCTTCAATCTTGATTGAGGAAGAAGGGTGTCTTGGACTTTATTTTTATTTATTCCTCAATCTTGGGTGATGAACGCGGGGAAAATGATGTGCTCAAATATCTGCTTAGGTTGTTTTCTCAATGATGTATCGAGGAAAGAGATATGCTTGAACCTTTGCTTAGACCGTTATCTCGATGATGTATCGAGGAAAGATATATGCTTGAACCTTTGCTTAGATTGTTTTGATTCTCCTGGGATATGAATGCATCTTCAAATTAATTGAAATCTACACTGCCCCTGGTTAAGATTAAGGGTTTTTTAGAGAATCGAAAGAACTCTAACTTCTGGCTCAAGGGGGTTGACTACAGATTATCTCCTTATATCTCCACTGTCTAGAAATTAAATCAATGCCTTATATCATCAGCTAAGCCTTACTATTAAAAAGCATACATCAGCAAAATTCGATTATTTTTGTATTTTCATCATTCTCCATTGAAGTTTGTTAATTTAAAAATGGAAAAGAAGAGTGAAATGGAAAGTCGTTGATTATTCGTGGAATGAATCGATTTCAAAAACATGCATGCTTATTTTATTAAAATTACTTGACCAAAGAGTACAAAGTTTATAACAAATAACACTTAGCAAAAAAGAAATTACAATTTGAAATTATAAAGCCTAATTATCCTAGAGATAAGCTTATGTAATGATCCACCAATCAGGGCGAGGGATTTTCCATCATATGCGGACCATCTTCTTCAAAGTTAATTGATTATTATCAGTCAACTCTTGCACCGCTTCTTTGAATGAATTGCATTCTTCAATTGAATGCCCGCTAAACCATCATGAAACTCACATTGAACATCTGAGTTGTACCAAGGAGGAAATGAAGACTTCATGGATCTAGTTTGTCTAGGGGTCATTGCTGAATTTTGGACCAGATATGACCATAATTGACTATAAGTCACAGGGATCGGGTCAAACCGGCAATTTTCCCCTTTTTGGCTGTTTGGATACCTATGCTGATTTGGGGCGTTGATGATGATTGTTTCGATTCTGAGCCTGTCAATTCTGACATCGATGTTGAGGTGAAATCTTAATCTGCTGGTTATGTAGTATAGGTCATGGATGCTGGTGTTGAAGAACAGAGGATGGTTGTTGGCACTGAGCATCTACTGTACATGAATATTGATGATAAGGCACAGGAGACAGGGTTTCGGGATATTGATAACTTTCCCATATCGCACTTGTTTCATTTTCTTCTCCCACTTGAAAATATCTAAGGGATTCACTAGTCGAGTCACTCGAGATGCTCTGGATTTTTCCAGTCTTGATGCCATTCTCGATGTGCTCCCTAACTATTACTAGGTCAGAAAAGCGTGATGATATATTTCCCAACATTTTTTCATAATACTGACCTTGTAGAGTACACATGAACATGTCTATTAACTCCTTATCCAATAAAGGCGGTTGTACTCGAGCAGCCAACTCCCTCCATCTCTATGCGTATTCTTTGAAGGATCCGTTGCTCCTCTGAGATAAATCTTGCAGTTGCGTGCAACTTGGAGCCATGTCGGTGTTGTATTGATAATGCCTATGAAATTCTACAGCCAATTCATTCCATGTGGGAAAGTGGTTTCTTTCCAATTGTGTATACCATTCTAATGATACTCCACTAAGGCTGTCTTGAAACAATGGATAATCAATTTGTTGTCGCGTGGGCATGCTTCCATCTTCCTAACATACATCTTCAAATGGGTCTTAGGGCAACTAGACCCTTTGTACTTTTCGAAATCTGGCATCTTAAATTTCAGAGGAAATACCACGTCTTCAACCAAACATAAGGCAGAAACATCAAAGTCATGAGTGTCATGTCCTTCTATGGCGCTAAGCCTCTCTTCTAGTATGCGATATCTTTTGGCATCCTCAAGATTTTGGAATTCTTTAGTATTCATGGTAAAGTTTTCCCCTTGAGGTTTTGGCATAGGGAATGCAAATTGATGATACTCAATTGATTCATGGGATGGAGTATATCCGTCTCGGAAAATGGCGTGTGCTTGCACATCAAGGTTCTCCATGGCAGCTTGTACAGGATAAGGTCGAGCTTGAGTGTCTCCTTGAGGTGTAATGACGTCCTCAGTTGTGGCTCATTGACCTTCTTCCATTGTTGTATCTAATTTTACACTTGCTTCGTAAGTTATCTCGAGTTCGTTTTGAGTATCCGGGAATCACCTTGTCGGGTTATGGTTGAAATTTCTCAAGTTGGGAGAGATATGAGTTTTATGAGATGGATGAAAAATGAAAACGTATGAAAATGCTTGGGTATGAAAAATTCATGAATATGCAATGCGATGTAGATATAGTATGATGATAGATGTAGGGGTACCCTGTACAGGTTTTATGATGATATCCTACTCTGTCTCAAAAATTGAAGCAGGCAGGGACTCCTTACGGACGAAGATGATAATAGAAATAGATTTGATGATGTCCTACATTATCTCAGAGATTGAGATAGGTAGGAATTTTTTAGGATTATGGCCTAATGAAAGACAACGAGGAGTCCCTACAGGACATGGATGATGATAAAGACGGAAGCCCTGCGGGCTAGAGATAGTAGTGAATAAAGGGATAACCCTTGCAGATTGTAGTGGGATTTGTGAAAGGTATCCTTATAAGGTAGGTTCTTAGTATTTGCCTACATATATTCTATCCTCCCCATAATGTTTCTTCCTTAAGGGTATCATGAATGACACTAGAGGGAAAGGCACAAGGGCCTCCCTTAAGAGGAGTCTTTTTACAGACTGAAACTTTCGTCTCTAGGTCATGAAAGGTCTTTATCATGAGTTTCTGGTTTAAAGGTCGTACAAAGAGTCATAGGTATCATTCCAAAGTCCTACTTCCCAAGAGGATGTCTCTCGAGAGATATTTCTTTTGTGGAGTTCCACTGACTCTAGGCGAAGTCGTCACATAAACTCATAGGGTTGATGTAACCCTTTGCCTAATAGACGAACCTTCTTTCTAAGGTTTTTGAGAATAATATTTTTTGCAAAATTATAAATCCCACCACAGATATATAAGTATAATGAATAATAAAAAATAAGCAAAAAAATAAATAATTAAACAGGAAAGAATAAAACCCAAAAATAAAGAAAAACCATAAAACCTAAAGTTGAGGCTTCTAAACCTAGGGTCGAGTCCCCAGCTGTTGCAACTGGTTTTTAAATTAGAGTCGCCACCCTTAATTTTTATCCTAATGGAAGGGAGTATAAAGGAATAACCCTAAAGTTCAGATATTCTAGATTTGGACTCGGTTCTAGACGAGGGGAAGGTGTTAGGCACCCCTTATCTACCTTGTTCGCAAGGATGCTAGGTTTAGAAGTGCGATGTTTAGGAAATAGGGTTTTAATTATTAATTAAGGGAAAGGGCTTGAATTTTAGTTAGCGGGACTCGCAACGATTTTTGATTGTATGCCTACGTATCCTCCTTAGGAGGAATCAGAGTCTCATTTTCGTAGTTCGCGGTGTTTGGTTTATGTTTTTATAAGATTGGGTATAATTTCTTTTGAATTAACCTTGAACCTTGTATGAGTTGTAAATTGAGTGATCGTAGACATGGTTCGCAGTTAATTTCGAAAGAAATTCTCCTTAATCCTTTTTCGAAAATAATCTTGTAGTTTTTGTTATGTTATTAAAAAAATGATTTAATGCTGGTTAGTTATTTTGATATTTGTAGACCGGGGGGAGTCTGATAAAGTCTCCTCATCACGTAGTCAGATATTGGCTACGTATCGCTCGTCATGAAGGATACAGAGGGAGTATTTGAGTTTTGGATGTTTTGATGTTGAACAGTTAATTGATAAGCAGTTGAGCCAACCAAAGAATACGGCGGATGTGTATCCACCAATCCTGTTATTTGTAAAAAAAATTAATTAATTTAATTGTGAAAATCACTTGAATATCTACGACCAATTAATTTCTATAAAAACCAAAAGTATATGTTTTTTAGTATATTGATTAATGATTTTTATATTTTTAATAATGATAACATTAACTGAGCAAATTAATTTAAAAAAAAAACTAATAACTAAATACAGAACTAAGGGTGCTAAGTTGGGATTATGGTATGAAGTTTAGTAAAACAAATATAAAGTCCTAAAGCCCAATTCAAACATAAAATTCCAAAATCTCTTGATAATAACATAAAAAAATACCCCAACATCCAACAAGATATATGTAATGAATCGACGCCCTTGTTTCTACTATGACAGATATGGAACTAAAATATTTTTTAATTATGTTACTTAAACCAATATAAAAACATATATAATACAAAAATAATAGTAAGAGAGAAAATAGCATATATAGAGATTCAAATAAAGTCATCACCTTTTTTTCTTGCCACATGCCATTTTATTATTTAAAAAAATATATAAACAAAATCTTGTATCTAGAAGAAAACGTAAAACCTTTTCTAACCCTTTCTCCTCTTTCCTTCTTATTCTCTGTCTTCTTCTCAGCTTTCTTTCATCTCCTTCTTTCAATCTGCAATAAACACAAACACAATACACAAGTATATTTGGTAGTTAGATCTTATGATTTTTAATGACTATGTCAATTTTTTTTAATGAATATTTGATGGACTCTTTGTATGAAATTTTATAGGTTTGGTTAGGATTGAGGTTTTGAAATTGATGATGTTGAGAAAATTTAGTTTATGATTTTATATGTTTTGAAATAGTTTATGCAGGTTATAAAAATGTTTTATGTCCATGAAGATATGGTGAATATGGTTATGATTAGTGAGGGTTTGAATATCATGAAAATATGATGATTGAATTGGTTGAGAACATTGGATTTGAATGGGTGGAATTTGTGGTGTGAAAAAATTGTGTAGTAATGTTGTGTGATTTTCTCACATGAATAGTGAGAATAGGAGTACGGATATTTTTTTGTTCAATTTGGTGGTTTGACTTTGGTGTGTAGATGGCGTGGGAAATATATACAGTACATGTTTATGTAGTGTAGTATGAATTAGAGGTTTCTTTTGTCGGTAAAAAAAAGAAATTGAAAATCAAAATGTAATGATAAAATTAAATGATTTGATGATAACAATAACAATATGTTACAGTGTTAGTAAGGCATAAGTAATGTAAATTATTAGACGAAATAATTTAGTAACAATATAAATTATAAAAACATATTTCCAGATAATTCATCATATAGTTTAAAATCTAAACCAACTAGAATTAAACAAATTGAAAATAACAGGAGGCCTCATATGAAATCATTGGCCGGAAGTAACAAAACACTAAAAGAAATTTAGAAAAGAAAGTGTGTGAGATGTGTTAGAATTTGTGGAAATTGTGAATGATCTAGAAGTGTGAAAAATATGTCCTATTTATAGATGAAAAAACCATCCAAATTGGAAATAAGACAAATTTGACCAATCAAAAATAAAGTGTGACACAAATTGACATCAAATGGCCAATAAGAAACACCAATTTAAAAGGAAAGAAAATTAGTGACAAAAAATAGAAAAAATAGAAAATGTTGAAAGTGCGGCACAAGAGATTCAAACCAGCGACCTTATATTTGTAAGCTTCATCCTTTACAAATTGTGCTATGTTACTCATTTGTAAATAAACTCAATTGAAAGTATATGAAATGTATGAGAATATTTATTTATTCAAAAATACAAATGATCTGAAATAAATCATTATATTTTTAAACAGGTTTGGAAGTGAATATTTTATAAAAATAAAATGACATTTTAAAATCAATAATTAAAATATTTTTTACTGTTGAAATAAAGGGTGGGAAATTTTGGGGTATGACACCTCGCCACGCATCCCAAAGCTGTGGCCCTCGCCACGCTTCCCGTGGCGACCGCCACATGCTTCTTATAACAGGCCCATGTTGAATCTCCCACATCAGGGCCGCGAGATCATTTATGCTATTTTCTCTCAGCAAGATCAGGCCTGGCGAAAATCTCTCCACGAACAAAGCTATTCCAGATTCTTCTCAAGGGAGTTATGTGAATCAAGTGAGAGATCTATTAAAAGGGCGAGGATTGACAGTTATAGGATGTCCAATTTTTCCATTGTTCAA
The DNA here is from genome assembly GCA_948472305.1 of Vicia faba. NCBI lineage: Eukaryota > Viridiplantae > Streptophyta > Magnoliopsida > Fabales > Fabaceae > Vicia > Vicia faba. Next base: position 1,175,504,731 of record OX451739.1, on the reverse strand, counting down.
AGAACTTTTCTTCTAGAGTTTAAGCAGAAAAATCACTATAAAAAGTGATAGTCTTCCACATCGGGGGACTATCACAACATTAGTTTTAGGCATATTTTAGTTTTTCATTCAGTACTTTTGGTCTAGCGAATCCTGCCAACATTTATGGAGGATCATGAATTTAATTTTCATTCAAGTTGCAGTCAAGTTCTATTTACACTCAAGATTATTTCCAGGTTTTTAATTTAAGCTTTTATTATATTTACTTTATACAAATCATGTTTTGTTTTATGATTAACTACTGTTATAACATGTTTCTATTCAAAACTATGTTCGGCTAAATCCTTTGATATTGGTATGTAAAAGTAATCGAGCATAAGGGATTCAGAAATCTACTGGCTTAAATAATTTCAAACTACTTTTCTTGTGTTGGTTTCTAATTAAATATTAAGACATTTTGTTATGAGAGTAAAAGACGAATATAGGTTAAAATCAATAAAACGAGAGTTTGGGATTTTTAATCAAATAGTAGTAACTGAACATTAATTTTAAATACAGCGATAGCGCTTTAGGATTAATTAGATTTTGTTGATTTTCCAAAAAGTATTTTTTTAAACGAATGAGACAGTCAGAGAAAGCATTTAGATTTAAGAATATAGTCTATGTCAATAAACACGAGAGTATGAGATAAAGGCTTTCGAATCAATATTTTCTACTGAAGAGTGTTTTTAAACCAAAGCCAATGGTTTATCAAATCCCTGAAGTCTGACGAATTACGTACCGATGTCCGTATTCGAATATTTTATTAAACTTAAATTTATTCCCTATTTCTATCAAAAACCTAAGATTAATCTTCAGCCTTAGATTACATATTAACATTAGATATCATTAGTTTGATTATCACTCCCTGTGGGGTTGATATCTTTTAATACTACATGATTAGACTGTGCACTTGCACTCAGTAATTCCGACAGACTATTAAAGTCGCGATCAATGTCAATGTAAAATGTGGAATTGGTGTTCATTATGTGATTTTGTGTGAATGTTACATTTGTGGTATTTGTGATTGATTACTTAAATCTTGAATCATTGAGAAATGTTGTATATGTAATCATGTGAGTTTGTGTTGAAGTATGTTGTATACAGGATTATGTGAAGTATGATGATTTAAATTGATGCTTATATGTGATGCATTACTATTATTATATAATTTCATATGATATGAATTCTCACCCTTCTGTTGGAATGATATTTTATACGATATCACTCAGGTATCGAGGATAGCAGTGGTACTTCTAGCAAGGAGTAGTTGGAGGAGCTGTCCTTTATGTATCTGTTTTATTAGGTAGTGAGTCATGCTATGATATATGTAACACGAAAAATATTGTTATACTCTCTAGACAATCACGTTGGATTGAGATTGTATGTGGTGATGTCCTTTAATGTCTAATATTTTATGATATGATTGTCAATATGAGATTTCAATCATTAGTATTATTTTGAAAAAAAATTATTTCACTGCGAGATGCATATATTTTTTTATATGGAACGTGAATTTAAATGCGTGTTATGATCATGACCAGTGTATGTTGTTGTTTGTCATGAAGTAAATGTGACGCCTTTTTTGAGATGCATGATATTTACTCTGATTATACAATTTATTTTATGCAGAGTTTAGGGGGTGTTACAGTTAACATTAGTGTTTCGTAAATTAGCTATTTCCCTAACTAATAGATACAAAATGACATAAAAGAATATTTTAATTAATAATTGATGGTTCATTATCATATTATATTATATTATATTATTAAATTAATTTTTATTTGATAGAAATAAATATATTAATAAAACCATACAATTTTTTTTAATATATAAGAAAAATTAATGATAGCATCAAAATATATTGTATTTGTATATAAATTTTATAATGAAATTTAACTGAAATATATGAATAATAATATTGTAATTTTGAATTCAGTGATATTAATCCAAAATAATAATGATAATAAAAATACATTTTTGTCTAATATTTTACAATAAAACTATAATGATATTCTGAATTTTTTCCGTCTTAGTTGATCTCATTGAATCTCCTCTAACACTTCACTAACTTAAAAATTATCAACATTATTTCAAAATTCATTATATAATTTAGATGTTACTTAAAAACATCAAACATTACATTATCTTTCATCTTGTAATATATATATATATATATATATATATATATATATATATATATATATATATATATATATATATATATATATATATATATATATATATATATATATATATATATATATATATATATATATATATATATATATATATATATATATATATATATATATAATGTAAGAATTTAAGTAAGTTATATGAGAATGTGAGAATTTAATAATAACAATTGAGTTTATTATTAATGGTTGAGATTAAAAGATAATTTTAAAATTTATTAATGATTTTTATTTCCTCTTAATGACACATGAGTTAGTGAAAATCACAATTTAATCTTAACCTTTCCTTTTTAAATATGATGGTTCTTATTCATTCTCACATTCTCATATAACTTACTCATTTTCACTAGAATCTCCTCTCTCTCTCTCTCTCTCTCTCTCTCTCTCTCTCTCTCTCTCTCTCTCTCTCTCTCTCTCTCTCTCTCTCTCTCTCTCTCTCTCTCTCTCTCTCTCTCTCTCTCTCTCTCTCTCTCTCTCTCTCTCTCTCTCTCTCTCTCTCTCTCTCTCTCTCTCTCTCTCCCTCTCTCTAACTTGTATCCTCTATCGTGTATTAAGAGAAAATTTACAAGATGATTCCAACTGATACACAAATGTCCTATTTATAAATTTTCTATTTTCCTTTACTTTCCTTTGGTTTTAAATAACCTTTAATTCGCCTTCCATTTTCTTATCCTTTGATTTCTCTATCAACGAAATTGCTATGTTTCACAAGAGTTATTTCTGCCTTGATTTCTCTGATCGAGAGGGTGCTTGCACAATGAATTTTCCCCAAAATCTTGCCCTTCCATGATTCCAATGCTTAGCTCTTTGATCCTTTTGGCTTGCTTTAAATATGTGCATAAATTGGGAATTTTTGTTGTTACTTCATGGTCAAATAAATGGATAAGTATGTAGAATCATTAGTGATTTTTAAGTAATATACACACTTATCACACATTCAAAAGTGCCACAAGTGTTTAAGGCATGAGGAAACAGTTGTACCCCAAAATTTTCCCTCTCATTTCTCAATAGTTTTCTCACAAGATCTTCCATGACTCAAGTTTGCAGCACTGATACATCAATTTAGGTTTAGAAATGGAACAAGGGCAAAATGGTCAAAATGCACACTGAAAAGTCAAACTTTGACTTTTTGATCAAAATCAAGTTTCAAGAATCACATTTCATCAAGACATGTTAGAATATGAAGTTGGTTCATCAACAAAATCAAAAGTCAAAATTACTTTGGAAAAGTCAAATTTCTATTCACTTAGAAATTTTTCTAAGTGTTAAGAAAATATGATAAGTTCAGAAGTTTTGACCAGATTTTCATCATGATGCAAGATGATTCAGAAAGAACTTCTGACACAGAAGTTGTAGATTTCAATGAGATCTAAAACATTGCATAACAGAACTCCTCCTAGAAATGTTGGGATTTCAAGTTATAAATCCTTGAAGACACGTCCATGAAACTAAAACACTTAGTAAATTTTGAGCATGTCCAAGTCAGAATTTGATTAGAACTTTTAGGCTAGTTTTCACGTAGGTACAATCAGAGTTTTCAAAAATGATTCAAAGAGGGGTTACAAATCATGTTACAAGCTTTCTGAAAAGTCCGAGAACTCTTTCAGATCATGCTGGAGCAGGGAGATTCAAAGATCAGAAGTTGGACATTTGTTCTTAATCTAAGTTACGTTTATGCTGAACTTCTGATCTAGTTTCAAGCTATGCTGCATAATCTCATGTTGCAGGCCTTCTTGCTTGTTAGATCTCATAATAATTTAATGCTTACACCAACTTTTGAGTCCTTATCCCAGTGTCTAAGCCTTTATACAAAGGATCTTCCCACGTGTGGCATAAAAGTACCACTGTTGTCCTTGAAAAGTAAACTTTTGTACAAAGTTTATTTTGAGCCCATACTTTACTTTGTTTCTGAGTGTACTTCCCCACAAATCATTCCAACAAACTCAGTTTAGGCGTGTTTAAAGCTTCTAACCACCCTACCTTGCCTTAAAACCATGCTTGTCTAAACTTGCTTAAAAAATAAGTCAACAATCCATAACACATGATGGCTGTTCTCCTGACTTCTCCAAGCTTCTAAATCCTTTGCCTATAAATTAAACTTCATTTTGCAAACTAGAGGAGAGATTGAAAAAAGCCCTGAAACCTTGATAAAAATTCCCAAGAATCTGAAACTGTAACACAAACACAAAACCTGCTAGTTTTTGATTTTTGCATCCAAACTCTAATTTTCCTTGTGCGTTTATTGGCCAAATCATTCACACAGTTTCTGGTATACACGTAGAAGCTTTCCCAACTTCTATTTTCAAACTGTAATACAGTCTTCACCACTCTCCTTTTCCAAAATCAGAACTTTGCATCTTGACTGCTCCAGAGCATTCCAACCATCCATAACTCAAGTTAAGGTTTGTTTAGCTTTCTGAGAACTTGAGGAAGCTGACCAGAACATCACAGTAATCTTAACCAGGCTCTAACTCACAACAATTTTCAGCGACAAGGTAAGTTTCTTCTGATTTTCATCTCATTACTTAGGCATTGTTAGGCTTGCAATTTTAAAGACACAATGCAGATATCATGGCTTTGAATCTGTACATATTTATAGATTTCATTTATATGGCCTAAGTAGAGAGAATTTCAGATCATAACTTCTTGAGAAAATTAGGTTTCAGAATTAGGATTAGCAAAATTCATACTTGCTTATGGTTTACAGTTTTGGTACTTTGTATTTCTGAAACCATGATGAAATTTTCCATGACTTCTACGTTTGCATTTTCCATTTTTGTTGAGAAATGACAAAGTTGCAGATACTATGGCTGGCACGAAAAAGAAGATGAAATTCATCATCAGAACTTACTTTGTAATATATATTTATGTTTCTGCTTCTAATACCGGATGTATAGCCACCCCAGTGGTAGAGAGCACACACATAAGGCATTAGTGTTAAGGGTCCGAGGTTCTAACCCCAAAAGCATCTTTTATGTTTATTTCTTAACATTTTTACCCCATCATTTGTCAAACAATATTCCTGGACCAGAACTTCTAGATAACCCCCCCTCTATTTGTTTGTCAAAACAGTACTCCTGGACCAGAACTTCTAGATATTCTCATCCAACAACATTGTCACCTCACTTACCCATTAACAGAACTTCTAGCCTTCCAGTAACACTAGAACTTCTAGGTTTCCAGCTGCATCAGAACTTCTAGGCTCACTCAACAATAAGAACTTCTAGGCTTTCCTTTGTTTCCAACAACCTCATAACTTTAGCCCATCTGGATCCAAAACTTATGGCCTTCTCCATTTCTACTAACATTTTCTTTCTGATTTGCAGCGCGCCTGGGTCAGAACTTTAGCTCTCTCTTATTTCTATTCTTTCGGCAACACGTTGACTCTAACTCTTATTCTTTTATTATTTTTATCATCACTTTTATTTTCATTAATCAAAAATACCAAAAATACTTTATATTCATATACTTTGTTTTATTTCTTTCAAAACAAAAAGACTAAAAACATTTCCTTAAGCAAATTTATTTCTTCTCTTAATAAAAACAAAACAAATTTATTTTACATTTCAATTCTTGTACATCATTTCAATATAGTTGTAATAGATAATTAGGACTTTAATTTCTTGTAACTCCTATTTGTAAATTTGTACACCCCATTCCCAAGTGATTGTAATAGTGTAGGATATTTACTTTCCGCAATTTATCGCTTTCATATAAATCCTAGTAATTAGGGTTTGTAAGGAAAGATAAAATCAATCTTAGAAAACACTAATCCAAGATAAACCAAGCATTAAATACAAACACTTGCACACTTTACACCTCTAGGGTTAACTCCACTTGTTGCCTTGAAAAAATGGTCATGATATGCATGTGAGACTTCTTAGCAAAAACAATACAAGATCATAGTCCCTCGATGACGCTTCGAATGTTGCCCTATAAATGATCTTAGTCCCTCAAGAGAAATGCTAAGATATCTCACAACATTGCTATTCGTGACTGTACGATGACCCACGCTCGTCCACTCACATCCAACAATGGGGCTTCTTACCAATCAATGGTAAGATAGCAACATCTAAAGGAGGAGGAAAAGAACAAAGACTTTTGAGTAGGTAGAAATGTTCTTAGTGGCTTTCTCATCTTCAAACACAAACACCTTTTCAAATGCACCAACACTTTCCATGAAATATTTTCAAAAAAAGTAAAACACTTTGTATGCATTCTTATAGAGACGAGAATCATTACAAAGTTAGCCTAAAACAAAGGCAATTTTTCAAAATACTTTCAAAACCCATCCCAAATCACACTTTCAAACAAAAGCAATGATCTAGCAAGCAACTAAGAGCTCATAGATAACTATGGATGAAAAGGGTGCTAACACCTTCCCTTTTCATAATCTACCCCCCAAACTCAAGAAAATAATCTCAAAGGTCTTTCCTGTTCTTTTCACCCTTTAGCTTATTGGATAAAAGAAAAGTCGGTGGCGACACTTGCTATCCGCAACAATTACGATAAAACGCAAAACATCATTAGGCTTAAATAAAACTTTATTTTATTTCAAAATAGAAATTAGGCTTAAAACTTTTTTTAAAAAAGAATTAATTACTTTTCCTTATATTTTTAGGATTAGGTTGAAAATTTCTTTTCACACAAAAAACAAAACAAAATCTTTTCTTGCATGTACATAATATTGCATATTTAAATATTGTATTTGCTTATTCTAATATTCGTACAAATTCGATTTGGTTGTAATAATTAATTTATATTTACATTCTTGCAAATTCCCATTCAAATTTGTATTCCCCCTCCCCACAAAGTTGTTGTAATAGCTTAGTAATCTTTACATTTCACAATTTACCGCTTTACATGCCATGTTAGTAATTAGAGTTTGTATGGCAAGACAAAAACAAAGAAAATAGAAAACCCTAATACAAGATAAAATCAAAGCATGAAAATGACACACTTGCACACAAGCATCCTTAAGGTTTCTCCACTTGGTTGCCTTATACAAAAATGGCCATGTTACGCATGCGAAGTATCTTGGCAAAACAAACAAATATAAGATCATAGTCCCTCGATGACGCTATTCAAAGTTGCCTTATAAAATGATCTTGGTCCCTCAAAATGCTAAGATACTTTGCAAACATTGCAAATCATGGTTATACGATGATCCACGCCCGTCCCGTTTACATCCAAAGATATGGTTGCTTACCAAAATCAATGATAAGACAACAATGTCAAAGGAATAAAAAATACACAAGAAAGACATTTTGAGTAGGTAGATTACTTCTAGTTACTTGCTCTATTTTCAAACCACTATCCTTGCTATTTTCAAAATAAACACACACATTTCAAAAATATCTTACAAACATTGAAAACATTTTCAAAAGACAAACATCTTTGTATACCTTCTTACGAACGAGAATCATTACAAAGGTTGCCTAAACGAATGGCCTCTTTTATAAAATACTTTCAAAAACCACACAAAGCACAATTTCAAAACAAAAAGCAAGTGATCTAGCATGTAACTAAGAGCCCATGGAAAACCATGGATGAAAAGGGTGCTAATACCTTCCCTTTTCATAATCTACCCCCCGAACTCAAGAAAACATCTCAAAGGTCTTTCCTGTGCTTTTTCACCTTTCCTTTTGGATAAAAGAAAAGTCGGTGGCGACTCTTGCTAAACCGAAACATTTGCGATAAAACACAAAACCCTCAAGTCAATTCTCCCACCGTATCACAGAACTGGCGACTCTGCTGGGGAATTAATTCTAAAAAGTGGGGTTACCTTAAGGCTAGATCACATTTATTTGCTTACATTGTTTGACTTGTTTGCTTTACATTATGGTTCTTTGTTTGGGTTTAAATCCTCTACTCGGATTTTGGAAACATTATAGGTAAATAGCAATACGTTGTGGAAACTGTGCGGGGTATACCGACATGGTCTAAGAAATAGCTATGTTAGTGTGACATATTTGTGGGTACCGGTAGCCTTTGAGTCAATCAAAGAGAATATGGGCCGCTGAGTGATGTCATGAAGCACTAATGAACTTCTAGAACCCTTTACTTGACCAACTTGGCCTTTAGGATGTAGTGAGATGACCGGCTTTGGTTCAGTCCGAAGTTGGTAGATACTCGATACTACACTCATTGAGGGTTGGTTTCTTCGGATATTTCGGTCGCCATTAAAGAGGCTTGAGCTGAAACAATGACCAAGGAAACAATCCAGTGATATTGAGCTCCTTAGAACCTGGTTACTATTACTAGGACAGGTTTAAGCCAACTAAACTTCAAGAGGGTACTTACCTATAAAACCCTATGCAAGCCTAAACTAAGAACTTGTTTGTTTTGCTTGTATATACACACTTGTGCATAACATCATGGACATCATGAGCATCATATGCATCCACTAACCATTTTAAGGATTTTGGAGATTCATCTTTGTTCTTGTTTTGTAGGATATGGATTCACTCCGCAGGAAAACTATCCAAATCAACCTTGTAAGAGTTCCTCCACAACTCAAGGAATTAGCTTCAAGGATCCCTGAGAACTCTCCATTCACCGAGAGGCATGGTTGTCTACTCAACTTGGTCACCTCCAACATAGAGGAGGATATGATGAAGGTGATCTTCCAGTTCTTTGATCCTTTGCACCATTGCTTCACATTTTTCGACTATCAGCTTGTGCCTACTTTGGAAGAATTCTCTCAACTCTTGAGGATTCCCATTCTCAATCAACTACCTTTCAACGGTACGTAAAGAGATCCAAAGCCAGAAGAGATTGCTCAAGCTCTGCACTTGCACTCATCAGATGTCACAACTCATTGGGAAACTAGAAGTGGTGTCAGAGGCTTATTTGCAAAGTTTTTGTTTGAGAAAGCCCAAAGCTGTTGGAACTCCTTAGACCTGCAAGCGTTTGAGGAAATTGTGGCTCTTCTTATCTATGGGATGGTCTTGTTTCCCAATCCTGACCAACTCATAGATGCGAGTGCCATCAAAATCTTCATGTCACGCAATCCGGTGCCTACATTACTAGGGGATATCTTGCACTCTTTTCACACTCGCATAATAAGGAAAAGAGGTGTCCTTATGTGTTGTACTCCTCTCCTAGAAAGATGGTTTATTTCTCATCTTCCCCAATCAGTTTTAAAGAATGAGCAAAATTCTAGGTGGTCACAAAGGTTAATGACGCTCAAACATTCAGATATTCATTGGTGCTATCGATCCAAAGAGAATGTTATCATTGTTGACCGTTATGGCGAATTCCCTAATGTCCCTCTACTTGGCATTAGGGGAGGCATCAACTACAACCCATGCTTAGCTCTAAAGACAATTTGGTTATGCCCGAAGGGATGGCCCGCATGAGATGTTGATTCAAGGCTTGGTATTCGACTACGACAACGACGATCAAGGTCTTCACCAGAGATTCATCCGAGCTTGGAGGATGCTAAACAAGGTGGATAGCAAGACTTTGGGGCACAAGAATTCCATCCCTCTTGAGCCTTACCTCAAGTGGGTACGAACCCGCGCTCAAAGTCTTATGATATCTTATCCTTCCATTCTCCCGATGATCATTGAGCCTGTTAAGGAAGGAGAAGTTCCATACACTATCCTACATCCTGACATGCCCACATCCCTTGAAGACCTTCAAAGGGATTGGATACAACTCAAAGGAGAGCGAGATACTTTCGAAGCCCAATTATACGCAAGCGAGAAGAAGGTTTTGGAACTCACTAGGCTACTTCATGAGGAGCAGGCTCTAAATGCCTACATTGCACCAAAGATGACGCACACTACTTTTTTCATCTTAGAGTGTTGTATTATTTTTCCCAAGGGGCATTGATGTACTCAAACTCTATCTTATTAATATAACGTGTGTTTCTTTTTGTCTAAAACAAACTTGAATCTTTAAAATCCTTGAAAACATTGCATGTATACATATCATTCATCATGACATAAACAAGTCTTTTGCAATGAGTTTCCTCATCTCTCTACTGTTTATTTCAGTAAGATGGATCTCGAACAGACAGTCAAAGATCTTCAAGTTCAAAACACGCAGTTTCAACAGTTACTCACAACCTTGGCCAAAGGACAAGAGGAGTTGAAGACTCTGTTAGCCAAAGAGAAGAAGAAGAAAGAGAAGAAACTAACTGGTGTTGTAATCATGGGGAGAAGGTTTCAAGGACAAACTAGAAGAACCTTGAATTTCGCAGCAACATCTGATGAAGAAGAAGGAAAGGGAAAGGAAACAGTGGTTCTGTCAGAATTCGAAGAGGAGGAAGAAGAGGAAGACTACTCCGAGGAACAGTATCCTCCAGCGGATGATAAGTACAGACATCTTGAAGAGCGTCTGAACGCTATGGAAATACAAAGGGTACCAGGTATAGACTTCAAAGAATTGGGACTAGTGTCGGGAATTGTGATCCCACCAAAGTTCAAAGTGCCGTTGTTTGCAAAATATGATGGGGTGTCATGTCCTAAGATGCACCTCCGATCATATGTGAGAAAAATTCAGCCGCACTCCGCCGATAAAGACTTGTGGGTCCATTTTTTCCAAGATAGCCTATTTGGAACACAACTCGATTGGTTTTACCAATTGGAAAAGGGCCGACGTCCACAATTGGGAAGATCTTGCCGCCGCTTTCTATAAGCAATACCAGTATAATGCAGATCTGGCACCTACCCGTACTTAACTTCAGAGTATGGCTATGGCTTCAAATGAGGGTTTCAAAGATTACGCACAGAAATGGAGAGATCTAGCTGGGAGAGTACAACCCCCTTTGTCTGAAAGGGAGTTGGTGGATATGTTCTTAGGCACTCTATCGGGCCCTTTCTTTAACCATTTGATTGGGAGCTCATCTGCTGGGTTTACTAAGTTAATACTAACCAGAGAGAGAGTGGAAGCTGGCATAAAAAGTGGAAAGATTCAGAAGGATTCATCTACCTCTACAGCTGTGAGAAAGCCTTTCACTGGAAAGAAGAAAGTATCTGCTGTTTACCCAAAAAGGAACCAAGGGAGAGCTGAACGCCGACTAATGGTATGAGCTGTTATGATCCCAAAGCCTACATCTGACCAACCAAGAAATAACCAACCGATGGTGGAAAGGCCAGCCCGACAATTCAACAGAATTAATATGACTCTAGCCCATGTTTTACCACATCTTCTGAAATCTAATTTGACAACTCTGAAGGAAGCTCCAAAGAACCCCAACACTGCGTCCCCTCATTATCACCCAAATGCCAGATGCGCATATCATTCCGAAAGTCCGGGTCATGACACTAACAACTGTTGGGCCCTGAAAAACAAAATTCAAGACCTTATAGATGCAAAAGAGATTGAGTTTGATGCACCCGAAAAGCCAAACGTCATTTCCGCTCCTATGCCTAGGCATGGTCACAACACCATTGCTATCAAAGAAGATTTATTTGTTACCACAATTGATGAACTCTTTACTCCACTCCCAATCGTTAAGATAGACTTGTTGAAAGCTGGTGTATTCCCGGGTTGTAATGAAGACTGCCATCTTTGCTTATCCTCACCAACTGTTTGCCCTTTGTTAAAGGCAGGCATTCAATGCTTGATAGACAACCAAGAGATTCTGTTTGAAAATGCTCCTGTTTTACCCGTTCCTATTGAAGATGTTTCAATCATAACCATCTTCGTCAATCCTTCCAGGGTCCCCAAAAGACCCGTTAGGATTGCGTCGGTTCCAAAAACTACTCCTCTTATAATCACAACGCCCGGGCCAGTCCCGTATGAATCAGACAAAACTGTGTCGTGGAATTACGGTGGAGACATCTACTACCATGATATCAAACAAGATGGGCTGGCCACCGAAGAAATGAGCTCCGAAGAAGAAGACTCTGACATTAGCAATATTTCCGAACCAGTAAGATTACCCGTAGCGGTAGAATCTTCTCTCCAGAAATTGCCCCTCCAAAGGCAGTTTTTGGACCCGTAGTTATTACAAAGGTTACCTCCGTACCAATAATCATATCTGCAAGTGCTCATAATGACAAAGACGACACAACCCCTGCTGTTATCCCTACTAACACTCCTACTGCTGAAATTCGAGGAAAAAGTATTCAAGAAGAGCCTGTCCAAACGAAGGCTTAACCACTGATTATCCCCGAAACCTCCAAGAAGGAAATGGAGGAGATCTTGAGAATAATAAAGAAGAGCGACTACGACCTAGTTGAACAGTTGGGGCAAAATCCCTCCAAGATCTCCATGCTAGCTTTGTTTCTATGTTCTGAAGCACATGCGAAAGCCCTGGTGAAGTTTCTAAAAACAGTCCATGTGCCCCAAGAGACGTCTGCTGACCAATTTTAAGATTGCGTGGCCAGTTTGACAGCTGATAATGGCCTAGGCTTCTCTGATGCAGATTTGACACCAAAGGGGAGAAAGCACAACGAGGCATTGCATGTCTCCGTGGAATGTAGAGGAACAACTCTGACCCATGTCTTGGTGGACACCGGCTCATCTTTGAATGTTTTACCGAAGAAAGCTCTCGACAGATTGGGCTACGAAGAACTGATGTTGAAAACCAGTAACATAGTCGTGAGAGCGTTTGATGGCTCTAAGAGGATGGTCCACGGGGAGGTGGACATCCCCATAAAGGTTGGGACTCAAACTTTCAACTCAACTTTCCATGTAATGGACATTCGTCCCTCTTACTCCTGTCTGCTAGGACGGCCATGGATCCATAATGTCGGTGTTGTCACCTCTACACTACACCAGATGCTGAAATATCCGGTCCAGGGAAAGATTATCACTGTCCATGGAGAGGAAGAGTATATGATTAGCCACCTCAATTCGTTCCGGTATGTGGAATTGGATGGCGAGTTCATAGAAACTCCTTTTCAGCATTTCGAAGAAGTTCCCTAAGAGATAGCAGTGACCAAGACTGTGACCCAGATTCCCAAGATCACAAGACCTCCACTCCGGATGTCATCTCTAAAGGACGCCAAGGCAGTAGTAGAGGAGGGAGGATGCACCATCTGGGGGAAACTTCTGGATATTCCATATAAATCTGATAAGTTTGGCTTATGGTTCACTTCAAATGCTCAAAAAGCTGGGCACCGTGCCCGTGCTGGAGGGCCACCCTTGAGGATTAGCAACCGAGAGGTCAATGCAGTGGAAGATAGTGAAAAGGATTGCAGCTTGGAAGATTGGATCTTTCCTACTGTCAATGGAGGACTTCACAATTGGGAAGCCAAAGACTTTGTTCCAATAACTTTCATCTCTCAGTAATTTATCTTTTACATTTCTGTTGGACTTGTAATATTCATAAACAATTCACACATTTAAAACCTTGTGTCTTGCCCGAGGCACAATGGTCCATTTGTAAGGGTTTTTATTTCATCTTCATATGACATTCAATGAATCATGGATGCTTTTCATATACAAACTTTTTATGCTCATTGTTTTTCTTTTACATTTTTTTAAGGATGGCTATACCCTTACACACACCCACACTCACAAATACAGGTACCCCTCCATTCCGGATCCCATGGGTAACAATTCTGCTATGGCCTTTTGTGACTCTGAGGATCTAATCTACCAAGCCGAAGACGAAGGTGAGGAAGATTGTGAAGTACCAGGGGAACTGGCCAGACTACTACAACAAGAGGAAAGAGCCATTCAGCCTCATGAGGAACCTGTGGATACAGTCAATCTGGGTACCGAGGAGGATAAAAAAGAGGTCAAGGTGGGTGCCAATCTGGAGCCTAGTGTCAAGGAGTGTCTAATTCAGCTATTGCATAATTATGTTGAGATCTTTGCTTGGTCATACGAAGACATGCCAAGACTTGACACAAATATCGTGGTGCATCGTCTGCCAACAAGAGAAGATTGTCCACCAATAAAACAAAAAGTCCGCCGCATGAGACCTGACATGTCGAAGAAGATCAAAGCGGAAGTCATGAAACAATTCAACGCTGGATTTTTGGCCGTCACTTCCTATCCTCGATGGGTTTCCAACATTGTTCCCATGCCTAAAAAGGACGGCAAAGTACGAATGTGCATGGACTATAGAGATTTGAATAGGGCCAACCCTAAAGATGATTTTCCACTTCCCCACATTGATATCCTAGTTGACAATACGGCCCAGCACAAAGTATTTTCCTTCATGGAAGGATTCTCAGGTTATAACCAAATCAAGATGGCACCTGAAGACATGGAGAAAACTACATTTGTCACACAATGGGGCACATTCTGCTACAAAGTGATGCCATTCGGACTGAAGAATGTTGGGGAAACCTATCAGCGCGCCATGGTAGCCTTGTTTCATGACATGATACATCATGAAATAGAGGTCTACATAGACGATATGATAGCCCGATCACAAACAGAAGAAGAGAACCTGGACCACTTGAAAAAGTTGTTTGAAAGGTTGAAGAAGTATAAACTAAGGTTGAACCCGAACAAGTGCACATTCGGAGTATGGTCCGGTAAACTTTTAGGTTTTGTTGTCAGTAACAAAGGCATCAAGGTTGATCCTGCCAAGGTTAAAGCAATACAAGAAATGCCTGCTCCTCATACTGAGAAGGAAGTTAGAGGATTCTTGGGATGCCTGAACTATATTGCCAGATTCATTTCTCACCTAACAGCTACTTGTGAGCCAATCTTCAAACTATTGAAGAAAGATCAAGTAGTCAAATGGAATGCTGAATGCCAAACTGCTTTGGACAAAATCAAAGAGTATTTACAAGAACCTCCTGTTTTGATGCCACCAGTCGAGGGAAGACCACTGATCATGTATCTGACCGTTTTAGAGAATTCAATAGGGTGTGTATTGAGAAGCATGACGAGTCTGGCCGAAAAGAGCATGCTATTTACTACCTGAGCAAAAAGTTTAACGACTGTGAAACCAGATACTCACTGCTCGAGAAAACTTGCTACGCTCTGGCGTGGGCTGCTCACCGGCTAAGATAGTATATGCTGACTCATACTACCTTGTTGATATCTAAGATGGATCCGATAAAGTACATCTTCGAGAAGCCTGCTCTATCTGGGAGGATAACTAGATGGCAGATGATCCTAACAGAATATGACATACAATATACTACCCAGAAAGCTATAAAGGGTAGTGTGCTAGCTGATCATCTTGCTCACCAAGCTGTAGAAGATTATCAGTCCATGAAATTTAAATTCCCAGATGAAGACATCATGACATTAGACAACTGTGAAGAAATCAGACCATATGACGGACCTGAACAAGGATCTCGATGGACCCTGTTCTTTGATGGGGCCTCCAATGCACTTGGTAATGGTATCGACGATGTACTCATATCTCCGGAAGGGTGTCATACTCCCTTTACTTCCATACTTTGTTTCAACTGTACAAACAACATGGCAGAGTACGAAGCATGTATCTTTGGTCTCAGAGCTGCCATAGACTTGGGAATCAAATCTTTAGATGTGTTTGGGGACTCAGCTTTGGTCATCAGTCAGATCAAAGGGGAATGGGACACTAAACACCCAAACCTTATCCCTTGCAAAGAACATGTTTTGACATTGCTACCATATTTTGAGAAGATTACCTTCGAGCATTTCCCGCAAGAAGAAAATCAGCTAGCAAACACTCTAGCCACAATGTCATCTATGTTTAAACTTAATTGGGATAACAAGGCTCCCCAGATCACCATCTAATGAATGGATGAACTAGCACATTGTCACGAGATTAATACTGAAGAGGTAGTGGACCAGCCTTGGTTTCATGAAGTCAAGAGGTTTCTCGATGTTCAAGAATATCCGGAAGGAGCTTCAATCAATGATAAGAAGTTCTTAAGGAGATTCTCTGCTAAATTCTTCTTGAGTAATGGCATCTTGTACAAGCGCAATCATGACTCCGTTCTGCTTCGGTGTGTGGATAAGGTTGACGTGGAAAAGATCATGGCTGAATTACATGAAGGTACTTTTGGCACTCACTCTAGTGGGCATACAATGGCAAAGAAAATCCTACGGGCAGGCTATTATTGGTCTACCATGGAAGCAGACTGCTATCAACACTCTCAGACCTATCATAAGTGTCAAATTTATGCTGACAAGGTGTACGTACCTCCGGTTCCTTTGAATGTCTTGACGGCTCCTTGGCCCTTTGCTATGTGGGGAATATATATTTTCGGGGAGATCAAACCTACAACCTCCAATGGACACCTCTTCATCCTAGTGGCCATTGACTATTTTACAAAGTGGGTCGAAGCAGATTCCTTCGCTTCCGTTACTAAGAACGTTGTTGCTCGCTTCATCAAGCAAAATCTCATTTGCCGGTACAGTATCCCGGAAAGGATCATCACTGACAATGGTAAAAATCTTAACAATACTATGATCACCGCCTTGAGCGAGCAATTCAAGATTCAGCATCATAATTCTTCCCCCTATCGGCCAAAGATGAATGGTGTTGTCGAGGATGCAAATAAGAACATTAAAAAGATCATACAAAAGATGACAGTCACCTACAAGGACTGGCATGAGATGCTACCATTCGCTCTCCACGGGTATCGTACCACAACTCGCACATCAATTGGGGTAACACCCTATTCTTTGGTTTATGGCATGGAGTCTGTCTTGCCTCTTGAGGTTCAGATCCCCTCTTTGAGAATTATGAAGGATACAGGTTTGAATGAAGACGATTGGATCCAGACTCGACTTGATCAACTGAACTTAATTGATGAAAAGAAACTTACCGCTGTTGGCCATGGTCAAACGTATCAAAAACGGATGATCAAGGCCTTCAACAAGAAAGTCAGACACCAAGTATATCAAGTTTGGGATTTAGTGATCAAACGTATCATTTTACCACAAAGTGATCCCAGGGGCAAATGGACTCCTACCTATGAAGGACCATTTATAATCAAAAATATATTCTCTGATGGGGCAATGACTTTAACCACCATGGATAGCGAGGACCTGCCACACCCTGCGAACGCAAACATAGTGAAAAGATAATACGCATAAGAGACCCGCTAAGTTGACACACCTAGGCAAAACAAGGGCATCCCGGTGAACCAAAAAAGGTTCGGGCAAAAATTAGGGATAAAATAAAAAAATCTGTACACCCGGCAAGTTGAAAACCCGAAAGGGCGACTTGGGCAAAAAAGGGTTTCCCGGTGGACTGAAAACTTGAAAGGGCGGTCCAGGAAAAAGTTAGGGAATTAAAGCGTATGATTATGTCCCGTCGGATCACTTTGTGGACAACCTTTGACCTCCACTGACAAACTCCGAGTTTCTGATCAATTCAATCATCTTCGGACAAAGCAACAAATAGACAAGATATTCGGAGATATGAAGGCTATAGCAGAATGGGAACCCTATGGGATTATTACACATAACTATCTTTCTTTGTATAAATTTTTCTTGTTTTATGGCGCCATTCTCTTACTAGAATGTTTGTCTCCCTTGTACAATATACTTATTCAAATTCAAATACAAAGATATCTCTTTGAAAGTACAGAAAACTATTTGTCTTTTTCTTTACACTTGTGTTTTATTTGCAAAAACGTCAAACGATTCATTAATGAACATATGCATTTGAACATAATTACTGTTTACAAATAAACAGAATGAGAAAGACAATTACTGATAGGTTGAAAGGATAGGAAAACGTCTCTAGGCTATTCCATAAGTAGTCCCCACATTACGTCATTTAGATCCCCAGCGGAGCACAAATTTCAAAATTATTAATCCCCAGCAGAAATCATCAATCTCTCAGGATTCTCCGAGCAAATCTCAAGCAGTACATGGCATTGCCCTCACAACAGATTTTACTTCTCTCGACAAGAGTTCATCGGTACTTCAACCTCGAGACATTAGAAATTCAACATATCCTTATCAGCGTTCGAGGATTTATTTTCCTTAATCAAACAGCAATACAGCAAATCAGCTTACATGCGCATACATTACATCTACATATCATAAACATTGATGAAGCAAATATATTGCATCATACATTTCATACAACATAACTTTATGTTTCAGCTAACATTTTACCCTTTTTAGGATAAGATTAAACAGCTACCATTAACAATGTGCAATCAGATACAATACATATATGCTCCAGACACGAATGCTATTCTGATACTCACTCAAATTCAAATTTCGGATACAGTACGGATACGCTCCAGACACGGATGCTATTTTGATACTCACTCATATTTAACTTTCAGATACAGTACAGACACGCTTCAGACACGGATGCCATTTTGTTACTCATTCAGATTCAACTTTCAGATAAAGTACGGATGCGCTCCATACAGGGATGCCATTCTGATACTAATTCAGATTCAACTCTCAGATACAATACAGATACGCTCCAGACACGGATGCCATTCTGATACTCATTCAGATTCAACTTTTAGATACAGTTTAGATACGTCCCAAACACGGACGCCATTCTGATACTTATTCTTTCGGCTTACAACTTACAATTCAACAAACATTCTTGGATGGCATCTACAAGCCCATCCCCAACAAGATTCTATCACTTCTCCAAATGGCATTTTTAAGCCCATTCCCTCAACTATACATCGTCGAGTACAAATTTATGGGCACTCTAGTGTCCAATCATTCTTTCACCTTCGAGTCACGAACGAAAAAACTCGCCAATCTAACTCTTCAGGTTTTAGAAGATTGAACAAGGGCAGCTGTTGTACCCCAAAATTTTCCCTC
The DNA here is from genome assembly GCA_948472305.1 of Vicia faba. Classification (NCBI taxonomy): domain Eukaryota; kingdom Viridiplantae; phylum Streptophyta; class Magnoliopsida; order Fabales; family Fabaceae; genus Vicia; species Vicia faba. The sequence continues at coordinate 1,175,485,847 of OX451739.1, read as the reverse complement.
TCATTTATCAAGACTTTTCTCACAAGATTTCTTTGACTCAAGACTGGATTAGGGTTTGGCCAGCTCAAGACATCTCATCTTGCACTGATAACCCAAAATTAGGGTTTAAGTTTGCACCAGGATTCTTGGACTATCAATGCTTCATATGACTTTCAAACATCATTATGGACCCCTAAGATCACTCATGACAAGTTTCAAGCCTTGAACCACATTTTTGTTCAGTCAACTGGACAGTTGACCTAAAAATCAACTGTATTGGGGAAAAAGTCAACCATGACCAATTTACAGTCAAACTTCATAATTTTTGATCCACATCAACATTCTATACTCATAAGTATCATTTGATCAAGTTTGGATTACAATTCCTCAAGAAATTTGATCAAATCATAAAAAGGGTAAAATGGTCAAAATTAGGGTTTTTGACCTAGCAATTGACCAATTGATTTGAAGCATGATTCCAAAGATTTAATGGCATCATCTTGACCTAATTACATGGCTCAAAACATTTCAATTTCATTGATAGACAGATGAAATTTGCAGTCAACTGATCAAAAGTCAACTGTACATTGAAAACTCAAACTTTGACTTTTTTGTCAAAATCAAGTACCAAGGGTCACAATTCATCAAAACATGTCAAAATGTGAAACTTGTTCATCAAGAAATCAAGGATTGAAGATTAGGATTTAAAATTGAATTTTTTTTAACTTAGAAAATTTTCTAAGTATAGAAAATTTCTTATTTTTTCTCAACTTTAGGCCATTTTTTCACCATGATACAAGATGATTCAAAGGAAGTTCCCAACATGAAAGTTATAGAACTCCATGAAATCTACAACTTTGTTTCACACACGTTTCCCTAAAGATGCTTGGATATTAATATATAAATTTATGAATACATGCTCATGAACTAAATAACTTAGTGAATTTTTGCCCCAATTTAGGCAGGTTTTGGACCCAACTTCATGGCAATGTTTCCCATAGTTCCAAGAGGTATCTTTAAATTCATTTAAAAGATGAGTTATAGAGCACATTACAACCTTTCCAAAATGTCCAAGAATTCATCAAGATCATTTTTGAGTAAGGAGAATCGAAGAGATGAAGTTGACAATTTCTCACTTTTGATTCAAGCCATTTCATGAAGAACAAAGTTCCAATCAGTACCTATGCTGCCTAATCTATGCTTTACAGGTCCCAAACCTGTTTCTTACTCCTTAATTTAATGCTTACTCAGTTGACAAAACTTTAATCCAAGCCTTAGAGCCATTACCCAAGTTGTAATTCCATAAATTGCATAAAGTGACCATTGTCATTTTGAAAAGGCTCCACTTTTGCAAACTTTGCAAATCTTGAGCATTGAACCTGTCCCCTTTGCATATACAAGTACCACAGACCTAAGGCAACTTGTATAGAACTCACACCAACCCTAAGCAAGCCAGTACAAGCAAGTAAGGCCTTGTCCCTTCACTTTGCTTCAAAAGCAAGAAGTGTGCCAAAAGCCTATAACTCACAAACTTGTGGAAGAGATGACTTAAGACCTTCTCCATACTAATATAAAAACACAATACAACAGAAAACACGATTGCTAGAGGCCTGAAACACTCCCAAACTCCATATAACCCAAAAACGGTCAAAACTTGCAGTTTTTGCATAAGCATAGCAATCTCTCATTTGGCTCGTGCGATTCAAGTCTTAACCATCAAAACACTTTACCTACTTGATATCTAACTGATCCAGACCCTCATCCTTGTACTGTAACCCCTTCTCCATCATATGCCATTTTTGTTTTCAAAGCTTGCAGGTTGACTTGGATAGAGAGTTTCAGACACTTTCAAAGCAAGGCAAAGGTTGGAACAGACTCAAAGAGGTTCAAGCAAGCTCAAGCAATCATCAGGCCTCCATAAAACTCACTCCAACTCCATCCACGATTTCAACTGAAATAGGTAAAAATCTCAACTTCTATCTCTTCATACATGCATCTATTGGCCACGATTTGTGAATAAACAATGTAGACCTCATTGCTATGAAGCTATACATGTATATATCTTGCATTTATTTGGCCTGAGTTGAGATAATTTTGAAGTTCAAATTCCTGTAAAAATTAGGTTTAGATTTATGGCTTTTAAAATTCATCTTGATCTTTGATTGTTAGCTTACATGATTTATATGGTTAGAATCGTGAGACAAAATGCTACAACATTCATGTTATGAGTTTTCATTTTCATGGAGAAATGAGAGAGTTACAGAGCATCTGGCTGACTAGAGGAAGAAGACGAAGTACAAGGCAAGGGCTTTGTTTGTGTTATGTTATTTTTGTTTCACATTATTCAACTGATGTATAGCCACCCCAGTGGCAAGGTAGCGTGCTGGTGAGACCCATGTCCTGGGTTCGAACCTTGGCGCTACCTTTTGCTTTTTTCACATTTTCTCCATTTTCAGTTTTGGCTTGTTTTTGCAGGAATTGGGCCTCCACGCTGGGCTTAGTTTTTTTTCTAACATTTACCATCTGATTGATCGGTATATCCCCCTGGCCCAACTTTTTCATACATTTTTATTTATTTATTTTTGTTTTCATTTTTGTTTATTAATATATTCTTTAATCCATAAAAATCAAAAAAATATGAAATATGATATTTTTGCATTTGTTTATTTTATTTTTATTTTCACATTAATAAAAAATATATTTTATTAAACTATATATTAATTCTTTTTCTTGAATAAACTTGTAAGCTTAAATAAAATAGGTTTAGTTTAATTTGTTTTATTTTCATTTCATACTTGTAAAATATTTACTTTGGCATATATAAAAAAAAACTAACTAAATATTTTATAAAATATCATTTATTATTTTTAATACAAAATACAAGAACTTTATTTTATTTCAAAATAGAAATTAGGGTTAAAATTTTTTTAAAAAAGAATTAATTACTTTTCCTTATATTTTTAGGATTAGGTTGAAATTTTCTTTTCACACAAAAAACAAAACAAAATCTTTTCTTGCATGTACATAATATTGCATATTTAAATATTGTATTTGCTTATTCTAATATTCGTACAAATTCGATTTGGTTGTAATAATTAATTTAGATTTACATTCTTGCAAATTTCCATTCAAATTTGTATTCCCCCTCCCCACAAAGTTGTTGTAATAGCTTAATAATCTTTACATTACGCAATTTACCCCTTTACATGCCATGTTAGTAATTAGGGTTTATATGGCAAGAAAAAAACAAAGCAAATAGAGAACCCTAATACAAGATAAAATCAAAGCATGAAAATGACACACTTGCACACAAGAATCCTTAGGGTTTCTGCACTTGGTTGCCTTATACAAAAATGGCCATGTTATGCATGCGAAGTATCTTGGCAAAACAAACAAATATAAGATCATAGTCCCTCAATGACGCTATTCAAAGTTACCTTATAAAATGATCTTGGTCCCTCAAAATGCTAAGATACTTTGCAAACATTGCTAATCATGGTTATACGATGACCCACTCCCGTCTTGTTTACATCCAAAGATAGGGTTGCTTACCAAAATCATTGATAAGACAATAATGTCAAAGGAATAAAAAATGCATAAGAAAGACATTTTGAGTAGGTAGATTACTTCTAATTACTTGCTCTATTTCCAAACCACTATCCTTGCTATTTTCAAAACAAACACACACATTTCAAAAACATCTTGCAAACATTGAAAACATTTTCAAAAGACAAACATCTTTGTATACATTCTTACAAATGAGAATCATTACAAAGGTTGCCTAAATTAATGGCCTCTTTTACAAAATACTTTCAAAAACCACACAAAGCACAATTTCAAAACAAAAAGCAAGTGATCTAGCAAGTAACTAAGAGCCCATGGAAAACCATGGATGAAAAGGGTGCTAATACCTTCCCTTTTCATAATGTACCCCCCGAACTCAAGAAAACATCTCAAAGGTCTTTCCTGTGCTTTTTCACCTTTCCTTTTGGATAAAAGAGAAGTCGGTGGCGACTCTTGCTAAACCGCAACATTTGCGATAAAACGCAAAACCCTCAAGTCAGTTCTCCCACCGTATCACACCACCCTTAACTGATAGGGAGCTGATTGACATCTTTATGGGAACCTTGACGGGACCTTTCTTCAATCACCTAATTGAAAGCTCCTCGGCCGGGTTCACGGAGCTAATACTGACTGGTGAAAGAGTCAAAGCTGACATTAAATGTGGTAAGATCCAAGGAGATACCTCCTATGATACTTAGAAAAAGCCATACAATGGAAAGAAAGAGTCCAATGATGTGTACGGCCAAAAGGGTCATAACAAGAGCAACCACAACCAACATGTGGGGGCAGTTTTAATCTCCAGTCCTGTATCCCAGTGACAACAACAAAGGGGAAATCAGCGAAGGCAAGACGATCCCAAAAGACAATTTACCAACATCAACATGTCGCTTTCTCAAGAACTGCTACACTTATTGAAGATGAATCTGATTATGTTGATAGGATCTCATCCAAGCCCCAAAACTTCTTCTCCTAACTACAATCCTGATGCAATGTGTGCATATCATTCCGATAGTCCTGGGCATGATACTAACAATTGTTGGGCGCTGAAATAAAAAATTCAAAACATGATTGACACTAAGGAGATCGAGTTTGATCCACCAGAGACTTCTAACGTGATCACCTCTCCCATGCCAAATCATTGAGCGTCCCAGTTCATTTTGAATTTTCAATTGTAATCTCTTTTGTTGTTCAAACACTTATCTATTAATGTCAAACTTTGTTTCATTAATGCATTGCATTTGTTTGTCTTGTATTAATCAATTTGTTTTTATTATATTTAAACTATGCTTTTTATTCCCTTTATGATATTCAACTCTTGTTTTAAAAGTTGCAAGCCTTTAGAGGGAGGATGACAAAAATAATGCCATAATCTCATATAGTATGCTTTTGAACAGACCTTGCTGACGATGTACATGCGTTCTTTCAATTCCTAAACACTGGAGTTATAAGTAGGATTATCCCTAGTCAACACCATTCGAGCCAAAGAAGTAGGAGTTTCCTTTTTACACAAATTGAAACCTTTAAAACAGAGGACAAGGTAGTCTCTCAGTTAATTCAAATGCGCGTTCAGTCGCAAGCTTTCACTTCCTAAACAACGAATGACATCAGGAATGTCCTTTTGAATTAAAAGACAACGATGGTTCCCTATCAAATAGGCAATCATTATCTCTCAAAGAAAACCTCACTAAGTCAAAACCTACAAAGGAGACTTAAGACAAAGAAAAAACTGGGGCATCCCGCTGACTATAATCTGAAAACAAGAATAGTCAGGAAAAATTCAGGGATAATAAATCAAAAAGAGGTCACTACAAATCCTCGACAACATGAAAAGTGTTGCAAAAATGACTAGCTTCTCAAATAAACTTCCAAATATCTGAACCATCATTCCAGATTCAATAGGAGTTCAAACGCACAATTGACTGAGCTTAGGACTGGAGAACATCACGAAGAACGGACGGGTATAAATACACTTTGAGCCTTATCCTTTGTTTATTAAACCGTGAACCAGACCACGATACAACCTTTCAAAGTCCTAATTGAAGCATGGGTTAGTTCGAAAGCATATTGTTACCGAAGTTATCCTGACTCCTGTAAGGCTTAATCTAAATCCTAAGTTGAATTCACATTCTTACAAAATTATTTTATCCTCTAAAACGCATTCTCAAAACTTAAAAGACAAGCATAAACTTTGCATTATTTGAAATAGTTGTTTATATATGGCTAATTGTTTGATAGCGGAGAAATTCACACGACGAATTTCTAGTGAACAAAAACTCTCTCAGTGAATAAAACCACTTCAAATAGGATGACACTTCCAATGACAAATCTCCTATAAGCAAGGGGGCACGACATGTCACTGTCCAGCCCGTCTGGGGAAGCCAAGACAAGATTCTAAGAAATCTCTCAAGAAATGCTGAATAACCAGGGGCAGGTCTTTATCTGAATCACTTGGAGCATTGAACTTAAATTCCAACAAAGGGTTACGTACGGTCAAGCAAACAGTTCATGGAAATACTACAAACACTTGCTACTAGGGGCAGTGACAAATCTCCCACAAAGTACTTTTCATAGGGTGATCCCCAACCAGAGTTTCAATCTCTTAAAACTTCTCCCCAACCGAGTTGATCTCAAGAATCCTCGAGGAGTTCTGCAAAAATAAAACACCTCTCCAACAGATTGGTGACATGGTTTATTTCCCCAACACATGGCAAGATTCCCCAGCTTGAATTTGCCTCTTAGACTATCACAAATCAAGGGACCATAACTCCTCTTCCCCAGTAGAATGCTCTACAATCCCCAGTGAGTTCCTGCAAAACCTAGGAGACAACCAAATAACAGTTAATTTCTTTGTCCCCAACAAGTTGTTAACTCCATTTCTCTTCCATCAAGAGATAGCTCTCCAGTAGAGCAATGGACAACTGAAACTCCTGAACTCTTTTCCCCCAGCGGAAATCAACACTCTCCATAGAGTTTTGTTCTCAAGCAAAATCAACACCCCCCAGTGGAGTTCTCCTCAAAACAACAAAAATAGGAATCCCCAGCGGAAACATTCTAAAAACAAGGTCTGGAAAGGTGTGCATACTCTTCATCCCCAACGGCCGTCCGGGATTCAGCTTCCCAAAACTCCCCAGCACTTGTCAAGGATTTATTTTCCAAGACAAAATTACATTCCGACAATATTTCATGCATCATATTTACGTACATAATAAATGCATACATAATAATCTCATTTATTTTGAGAAAATCATTACGCCATGCATTTTATACATCGTGACATTGCATACAACTAACTCTTTACCTTTTCAGGAAAGATTAAACAACAGATAACTATCGTAAAAAATTTTCAACAGTTCTAGATTAATACATGTAACAAGACAGGACAACTATCTATGGACGACAAGTTGTAGATTAATACCTGTAATAAGCCAGGAAAGCTATCTACATGAGCAGATTGAAGATTAATACCTGTAACAATCCAGGAAAACTATCTTTCTTTCTAAGGTCAAAGATCAATACCTGTAACAAGTCAGGGAGACTATCTACATGACCAGCTGAAGCAACCCTACCCAGGTTCCTTCTCATTCTAGATGCAGTTTTACACGGACTCATCATGAAGCAACCCTACCCAGTTTCCTTCCCATTTTCCAGATAAAGTTTTTACACAGACTCATCATGAAGCAACCCTACCCAGGTTCCTTCTCATTTCCAGATGCAGTTTTACACGGACTCATCATGAACTAACCCTACCCAGGTTCCTTCTTAGAAATTTCCAAATACAGTTTTACCTAGACTCATCATGAAGCAACCCTACCCAGGTTCCTTCTCTTAAAATTCCATATGAAGTTTCACACGAACTCATCATGAAGTAACTCTACCCAGGTTCCTTCTCATTTCAAAATGCAGTTTCACACGGACTCATCCTGAAGCAACCCTACCCAGGTTCCTTCTCTTAAATTCTAGGTGAAGTTTCACATGCATTCATCCTGAAGCAGCCCTACCCAGGCTTCCCTCTCATATGTCTCCTAAACCAGCCCTACACAGGCCCATCATAAATAAAAGAATATTCAAGACCTCAGATGGTTCAGTTTAAATCAATCAATGGAATATCCTGATTCCTTTTCGGTAGACACTTTCTCTGGTTCAGATAAATCGCTCCTAAGATTTACTCTGATTCTTTTCTAGTTGAAGTCAAGCTTAGACTTAGTCTAATTCCTGTCACCAATCACTCTGGATGGCATCTATAAGCCCATCTTCGACAACTCTCCGTCATATCCCCAAATGGAATCTTTAAGCCCAATCCCTACAGAGTCAACTAACACATCAAGGAGTGCAAATTTCTGGGCACTTTAGTGTTCAATCATCTTCAACCTTCAAGTCACGAATGGCGGGCTCGCCAACCTAACTCTTCAGATTTAAGAAGATTGAATAGGGGCAGCTATTGTACCCCAAAATTTCCCTCTCATTTCTAAAGAATTTTCACAAGATTTTCCATGACTCAAGTTTGCAGCACTGATACATCAATTTAGGTTTGGAATTGGCACAAGGGCAAAATGGTCAAAATGCACACTAAAAAGTCAAACTTTGACTTTTTGATCAAAATCAAGTTTCAAGAAACACATTTAATCAAGACATGTTAGAATATGAAGTTGGTTCATCAAGAAAATCAAAAGTCAAAATTACTTTGGAAAAGTCAAATTTCTAAACACTTAGAAATTTTTCTAAGTGTTAAGAAAATATGATAAGTTCAGAAATTTTGGCCAGATTTTCATCATGATGCAAGATGATTTAGGAAGAACTTCTGACACAAGTTGTAGATCTCAATGAGATATAAAATGTTGCAGAATATAACTCCTCCTAGAAATGCTGGGATTTCAAGTTATAAATCCTTGAAGACACGTCCATGAAACTAAAACACTTAGTAAATTCTGAGCATGTCCAAGTAAGAATTTGATTAGAACTTCTGGGCCAGTTTTCACGTAGGTACAATCAGAGTTTGCAAAAATGATTCAAAGAGGGGTTACAAAGCATGTTACAAGATTTCTGAAAATTCCGAGAACTCCTTCAGATCATGCTGGAGAAGGGAGATTCAAAGATCAGAAGTTGGACATTTGTTCTTAATCTAAGTTACGTTTATACTGAACTTCTGATCTAGTTTCAAGCTATGCTGCATAACCTCATGTTGCAGGCCTTCTTGCTTGTTAAATATCATCATAATTTAATGCTTAAACCAACTTTTGAGTCCTTATCCTAATGTCTAAGCCTTAATCCAAAGGATCTTCCCACGTATGGCATAAAAGTACCACTGCTGTCCTTGAAAAGTAAACTTTTGTACAAAGTTTATTTTGAGCCCATACTTTACTTTGATTCTGAGTGTACTTCCCCAAAAATCATGCCTACAAACTCAGTTTAGGTGTGTTTAAATCTTCTAACCACCCCACCTTGCCTTGAAACCATGCTTGTCTTAACTTGCTTCAATAACAAGTCAACGATCCATAACACATGATGGTTGTACTCATGACTTCTCCAAGCTTCTAAATCCTTTGCATATAAATTAAACTTAATTTTACAAACTAGAGGAGAGATTGAAAAAATCCCTGAAACCTTGATAAAAATTCCAAAGAACCTGAAACTGTAACACAAACACAAAACCTGCTAGTTTCTGATTTTTGCATCCAAAATCTAATTTCCTTGTGCGTTTCTTGACCAAATCATCCACACAGTTTATGGTATACACGCGCATCAGGAATTAGTGTTAAGGGTATGGGGTTCTAGCCCCATGTTGTACCCCAAAATTTTCCCTCTCATATCTTAAGTAATCTCTCACAAAATTTCCCTTGGTTCAAGACTGCACAAGGTTTGATCAGCTCAAGACACCTCCTCAAGCACCGATGATTGAAAATTAGGGTTTGAGTTTGCACAAGGACAAATGGACTTTTAATGCCCCATATGACTTTCGTGGATCAATTTGGACTCTCAAGATTGCTCATGAGAAGTTTCAAGTTTTGGATCACATTTTTGCTCAGTCAATTGATCAGTTGACCTAAAATCAGTTGTATTGGGGAAAAAGTCAACTGTGGTTAATTTACAGTCAAACTTTATAATTTTTGATCCATATCAACATCATTAACTCGTATATGTCATTTGATCAATTTTGGATCATAATTCCTCAAGAAATTTGATCAGATCACCAAAAGGGCAAAATGGTCAAAATTAGGATTTTGACTGAGAAGGTGCAATTTTTGATTTTTGACCTAGCAAATGACTTGTTGGTTTGAGGCATGATTTCAAGGATTCAAATTATTCATTTTTACCTAATGACGTGCTCAAAACATTCCTCAAGTTCCATTGATTGACAGTTGAATTTCAGTCAACTGATGAAAAGTCAATTGTACACTAAAAAGTCAAACTTTGACTTTTTGATCAAAATCAAGTATCAAAGATCACAATTCATCAAGAAATGTCAAAATATGAAACTTGTTCTTCAAGAAATCAAAAAGTCAAGATTTCATTTTGAAAAGTCAAAATTTCCAAGACTTAGAATTTTTCTAAGTGTTGAAAATTCATGTGTTTTTCATAACTTTATGCCAAATTTCCACCATGATGCAAGATGATCCAAGGAAAAATTCAAACTTGAAAGTTATAGATCTCAATGAGATCTAAAACAATGTAGATCAGGACTTTTCTAGAAATGCTTGGATTTTAAGTTATAAATTCATGAAGTCATGGCATTTTTGAATAAACACTTAGAGAAATTTTCAGGAGTTTTTGGTCAGGTTGTTATCCCAACTTCTTGGCCAATTTTCATCAAGTTCCAGTTTTATTTAACAAAAGTGGTCAACATGAAAGTTGTAGAGGGTGTCTCAAGCTTTCCAAAACATCCAAGTGCATGAATTTGTCATGTTTGACTTAGGAGATTCAAGGGCCTGAAGTTGGGCATTCATTCTTGAATTGCAAGCCATTTTTGTTGAAGAACACATAATCTAATTGGCATGATGTGCTGCATAATCTTACTTTGTAGGATTTGTGACTTGCAAATATTACCATAATTTAATGTTTACAAAAACTTTTGAGCTATGGTTTATTTGGTTTAAGCATTGTCCAAGTGATCTTTCCATTTTTGGCACAAAGTTGACATTGTCATTCTTGCAAAGTAGCTTTAAACACAAAGTCAGCTTTTCTTGAGCCTCTAACTTATTCCTTCTACACACAAAATCAGAAGGGCATGCTTAAAGTGTCCAACAACTCTATGCAACAAAGTACAAAGCATTGGAACTATGATCTTCAAGCTTGAACCATGTACAATCTAACCTAGCCATAACACGTGATTCAAAATCTGAGTTTGTTTCAAGTCTCAAACCTACTCTATAAATAGAGAGGCCAATTGCAAGAGAAAGGGTCCAGAAAATAGAAGGAAAAACTAACACTCAAAATCATTTTTGCTGTCAAAAACCAGATTTGTCCATAAAACCTCCATTTTTGAGCTTTGAAGTCCAAATCTTTGAATCTCATACCTTGAAAGTTTTCTCCAAACACTCCACATACACCATATAGAAGTTGTTCAAACATAAGAATAACTTCTATAACATCACTATCACCATCTTCCAAACAAACAAAAAACATACATTGCAACTTGACTTGGTTGGAGAGGTTCAACCATTTTCAGCATAAAGGGAAGGATGGAGCTACTTCAAGAAGGTTCAAAGAAGCTTGATCAATCACCACTTTGCACCTGAAAACATTCGTACGTGTTTTAAAGCTTCCGCTTCAAGAGGTAAACTTTCTAAAACTGTGATATCATTGTTCATACATCATTTTCTTTTGCATTCAAAATATATAACAAGACAGATCAAAAGAGAAAAACTAGCAAAAACCCCGGCCAGAAGTTGACACGGGTGCCCGTGTCAACTTAGTTGGGTTAAAAACATAACAAAATACAGGGACAGAGGATGAAATGGGTGCCCGTGTCAAACGACACGACCTGTGTCAAAGTTACTGGTTCAGACACGAGCAGGAAAAAAGATGGACAGGGGCTGACACGGGCGCCCGTGTCACGTGACACGGCCGTGTCAGATTGGCTGGAACTAAAAAAGATGTAGAAAAGTCATGGACAGATCCTGACACGGCCCATGTCAGCTCAGGCACCAAATTTCTTGATTTTGGAGATTTTTTTAGGTTATGTTGGACATATTGCATTGCTTGGAAATAACCTAACATTATAAAACCGTTGTTTTCAAATGAAACCTTAAAAACATTTTTCTATACAATTAGTTTTTTTTAAAGTTAACTTAGACTTAGGTTTTTCTTCAATGAAATTAATTACAAAACATTTTCTATAAAAAACCCTAAAAACAAATTATCTCACTTTACATCTTCTTGCATATTTAACTATTTTTGCATTATAAATTATGTAATTGTCAAAGCCTTGTAATAGATAATTAGGTTTAATTTTCTTGCAAAATCCTCATTTGTAAATTTGTATACCCCCTCCCCTAATGATGTAATAGCATAGTAATTTTACTTTCCGCAATTTATCGCTTTATATAAATGCTAGTAAATTAGGGTTTGTATGGAAAGATAAAATCAACAAGTAGCAAACCCTAATTCAAGATAAACAATGCATGTAAATCAACACACTTGCACACTTGAACCCTTAGGGTAATTCCACTTTATTGCCTTACAAAAATGGCCATGTTTTGCATGTGGGATATCTTAGCAAAAAGTAATAAAAAATACAAGATCATAGTCCCTCGATGACGCTATCAAATATTGCCTTTCAAACTGATCTTAGTCCCTCAAAGATAAATGCTAAGATATTTCACAACATTGCTATCATGGCTACACGATGACCCACACCAGTCCCTCCACATCCAAAGATAATGCTTCTTACCAATCAATGGTAAGATAGAAATATTAAAGGAAAGGAAGAAATGAACTAAGACTTTTGAGTAGGTAGATTGTTCCTAGTTTCTTTCTCATTTTCAAATCAAACATCCTTGATTATTTTCAAAACAAACACCAAGAATTTCAAAAATACTTTCAAAACATTTTCCAAACATGAAACATTTTCAAAAGATCAAAACTTTGTATATGTTCTTACGAACGATAACTATTACAAAGTTTTCGTAAACGAAGGCGCCTTTTCAAAATACTTTCAAATACCACACAAAGCACATTTTCAAACAAAAGCAAGTGATCTAGCAAGCAACTAAGAGCCTATAGATAACTATGGATGAAAAGGGTGCTAACACCTTCCCTTTTCATAATATACCCCCCGAACTCAAGAAATAATCTCAAAGGTCTTTCCTGTTCTTTTCAGCCTTTCCTTTTGGATAAAAGAAAACTCAATGGCGACTCTTGTTAACCGCAACATTTGGGATAAAACGCAAACGATCCCAAGTTAGTTCTCCCACCGTATCACAGAACTGGTGACTCTGCTAGGGATTTACTTAAAAGTGGGGTTATCTTAGGGCTAGATCACCTTTATTTGCTTTTATTGTTTGACTTGTTTGCTTTACATTTTGGTTCCTTGTTTGGGCTTGTGCTAATCCTCTACTCGGATTTGGGATACCTTATAGGTAAGTAGCAATATGTTGTGGAAACTGTGTGGGGTATACCGACATGGTCTAAGCAATATCTACATTATTGTGACATATTTGTGGGTATCGGTATCCCTTGAGTAGTCAAGGAGAATACGGGGCCGCTGAGTGATGTCATGAAGCACTAACTGACTTTAGAACCTTTACTTGACCAACTTGGCCATTAGGACGTAGTGAGATAATCGGCTTTGGTGCAGTCTAAAGTTGGTTGATACTCGATACTACACTCATTGAGGTTTGACTTTTCGGGATATTTCTGTCGCTGTGAAAGAGGCTTGTGCTGAAATAATGCCCGAGAAGACAGATCAGTGATGTTGAGATCCCTTAGAACCCGGTTACTATTTCTAGGACAGGTTTGAGCCAACTAAACTTCAAGAGGGTACTTACCTATGAGACTCCATGCAAGCCTAAGCCTAAATACTTGTTTGCCCACTTTGTATATACTTACTTGTACATGATATCATAAACTTCATAACATCATACTCATTCTAACAATTTCAAGGATTTTTGGGATTTATCTTTGTTCTGTTTTGTAGGACATGGCTTCTATCCGCATGAATACTATCCAAGTCAATATCGTAAGAAGTCCTCCTCAACTCAAAGAGTTAGCATCAAGGCTTCCTGAGAATTCTCCATTCACCGAAAGACATGGTCGCCTCCTAAACTTGGTTACCTCCAACACTGACGAAGATATGATGAAGGTGCTTTTCCAATTCTTTGATCCTCTACACCATTGCTTCACTTTTCCCGATTATCAACTTGTGCCAACTTTGGAAGAATTCTCATAAATCTTGAGGATTCCCATTCTCAATCAACTACCCTTCAATGGTACAGAAAGAGATCCAAAACCTGAGGAGATTGCCCAAGCAGTACATTTGTAACAATCTGATATCACAACTAATTGGGAAACAAGGAGTGGTGTCAAAGGTTTCTTAGCCAAGTTCTTGTTCGAGAAAGCTCAATATTGTTGGAACTCTTTGGAATCACAAGCTTTTGAAGAAATCTTATCCCTTCTCATCTATGGGATGGTTTTGTTTCCAAACTCTGACCAATTCATAGATGTAAATGCTGTCAAAATCCTCATGTCTTGAAATCGAGTGCCTACTTTGTTGAGAGATATCCTTCATTCTTTTCACTCTTGCACTATGAAGAAGAGAGGGATCCTCATGTGTTGCACTCCTCTCTTGGAAAGATGGTTTACTTCTCATCTTCCCCGATCCGTGTTGAAGAACGAGCAAGGCTTGAGGTGGTCCCATAGATTGATGACGCTCAGACATTCAGATGTTCATTGGTGTTCTCGATCCTTGGAGAATGTTACTATCATCAACCGTTGTGGTGAATTCCCTAATGTCCCTTTACTTGGCATTAAAGGAGGTATCACTTACAACCCTTGCTTAGCCTTACGACAGTTTGGTTATGCTCGAAGAGACGGTCCACATGAGATGCTCATCCAAGGAGTGGTATTCAACTACGAGAGCGACGATCAAAGCTACCATCAGAGGTTTATCCGAGCTTGGAGGATGATGAGAAAAATGGATAGTAAGACGTTGGGATATAATAATTCCATTCCCCTCGAGCCTTACCTTAAGTGGGTACGAGGTCGTGCTCAGAAACTTGTGATGACTTATCCCTCCATCTTACTAGTTATCATTGAATCTATGGTTGAAGGAGATGTCCCGTACACCGTCCTCCATCCTGACTTACCTACTTCTCTCGAAGACTTGCAAAAAGGTTAGATTCAGCTAAAGGAAGAACGAGATACTTTCGAAGCTCAATTCTATGCTAGGGAGAAGAGGCTCTTGGAGCTCACAAAGCATCTACAAGAAGAGCAAAGTGTGAACGCCTACCTTGCACCGAAGAGGACGCGTTCAATATTTTTATCTTAGAGAGTTATTTTGTAAGCCCAAGAGGCATGTTGTAATCTTTCGAACTAAATTAATGAAAATTGACATTTGTTCATTCCTTTGTCTATGCATATTTAAATTCCATAAATCCTTGAAATCATTTGCATATACATCTTCCATGCATCATAACATGACATATTTTCTCATAACAGGTTTCCTTATCTTTCTGCTGTTTATTTCAGCAAGATGGATCTAGAGAAAACTGTGAAGGATCTTCAGGCACAAAACTCTCAATTCCAAGAGACTCTAATGTCCCTAGCCAAGGGGAAGAAAGATATGATGGCATTGCTGGAAGTTAAGAAGAAGCCCAAGAAGAGAGCCATGGTCAACATGGACAGAAGGTTCAAAGAGTCGGTTCATCAGATCTCGGTAGTGGAAGACTCATCTGAAGAGGACGAGAACCAGATTGGTGAGGTTAAGAGTACCCATGATGACTTTTTTAATGATCAAGCATCTGATGATGATTATTTTGACGAGCAATACCCACCTGCCGATGTCAAATACCAGCAGTTGGAAGGCAAGTTGAAGGCTGTTGAAATCCAAGCCGTCCCCGGTTTAGATTTTTTATGATTTAGGTTTGATCTCTGGGGTTGTTATTCCCCACAAATTCAAAATACCGGTCTTTGCAAAGTACGATGGAGTTTCTTGTCCAAAACTTCACCTGAAATCTTATGTACACAAGATACAACCGCACACTGCTGATAAGAAGCTCTGGGTTAACTTTTTCCAAGAGAGCTTGACCGGAATGCAACTAGAATGGTTCTACCAGTTAGATGGTTCCCGTATCAATACTTGGGAGGATTTAGCTACCGCCTTCTACCATCAGTACCACCAGTATAACGCCGACTTGGTGCCAACAAAGGTTCAGTTGCAAGATATGACCATGGGGAAGAATGAAGGATTTAAAGAATATGCAAAAAACTGGAGAGACCTCGCCAGTAGGGTTTAACCACCTTTGACTGATAGAGAGCACATTGACATGTTTATGGGCACTTTATCTGGTCCATTCTTTAACTTGTTGGTTGGATGTTCCTCTTCCGGATTCACCGAGTTAATCTTAACTGGTGAAAGAGTTGAAAGCGCCATCAAAAGTGGGAAGATCTTTACGGCATCTGCCTCCACTTCCAATCCTGTCAAGAAAACTTTTTCCACAAAGAAGGAAATCAATTCTGTGTACGGGGCAAGGGCCCGTACCAAGAAGAATGATCATCTGTATGTTAACACTGTCCGAATCTCCAATCCAACTCCTACTCAAAGACCATATACTAATCATCAACGTTTTGAAACTCCGAGAAGACAATTTACGAGGTTAGGCATGTCACTGTCTCAAGCCTTACAACACTTACTCAAGGCTAATTTGGTGATATTGCACAATCCTCCTGCCAACCCAGATACCTCTTCACCAAAGTATAATCTGAATGCCAAATATGATTTCCACTCAAGCAGCCCCGGGCATGAGACTAACCAATGCTGGGCCTTGAAGAATAAAATTCAGGATTTGATTGATAACAAGACTACTGAGTTCGATCCTCCTCAACTCGGAATGTAATCACCGCGCCTATGACAAATCATGGAAAGGGTGTTAATGCTATTGAAGATACAATTTTTGTTGCCTCTGTTGAAGACTTAACTACGCTGAATATCATCAAAAAGAACCTGTTGAAAGTCGAGATTTTCCATGGCTGTGTAAAAGATTGTGTTTGCTGTGCCAAACAACTCAATGGATGCGAAGGGTTGAAGGAAGGAATTCAATGCCTGATGGATAGCCACAAAATTCTATTTGAGAAGACTTCGCTGGCCGAAAGTTTGACTAGCAAATGTGAAGATCTCTCCATTATCACCATCTCAAATAAGCCTCTTAGGATCTCCTCCAAAGGCCCTATTAGTATTTCAAATGAGCCCACTGTTGCTCCCTTAATAATTACCAATCTCGGACCAATTCCATACTCTTCAAACAAGGCGGTGCCATGGAACTATGGTGCTAAGATGTTTTACCATGGGATTAAACAAGACGCTTGGATCGAAGAAGAAAAAGCTGATGATGTTGTTAACATAACTGGCTCAAGTAAGGTAACTCGAACTGGGAGAATCTTTTCACCCAAAATTTCACCACCAGTTGTTGCAAAGACACCTGTCGACATCTCTGCCGCTAAGCCAAGTACCCATACGAGAGGGAAAGAGAAAGTTGTTGAGCCAGTCTTGACAGAAATACCCGTAAAGGACGTTGTTGATGCAGAACCGTCCGCTCGTGAGATGGACAGGATATTGAAGATAATAAAAAGAAGCGACTTCAATATTGGGGAACAGTTGGGGAAAACCCCTTTAAGATTTCTATGTTGTCTTTGCTACTCTGTTCAGATGCCCATGCTCGGACACTATAAAATTCTTGAAAAAGGCTCATGTCCCTCATGAGACCACAACAGAACATTTGAGAATTGTGTGGCTAGCTTAATGGCTGATAATGGCTTGGGATTTTCAGATGTCGATCTAACACCGCTTGGGAAGAACCACAATAAATCTCTACACGTTTCTATCGAGTGCAAGAGAACCACCTTAGCACATGTTCTACTCGACACTGGTTCTTCTCTAAATGTGCTACCCAAGGGGGAGTTAGACCGTCTAGACTATGAAGGTTTAATCTTGAAGCCAAGTGATATCATTGAAAGGGCGTTCGATGGATCAAAGAGGATAGTTCATGGGGAGTTAGATCTTCTAATCAAGGCGGGCTCCTAAATTTTCAACTCCACCTTCTACATCATGGATATCTGTCCTGCCTATTCTTGTTTGCTGGGTCGACCTTGGAGCCATAAAGCTGAGGCAGTAACCTTAAATCTCAATCAGAAACTCAAATATCCGATCAAGGGAAGAATTGTCACCGTCTGTGGAGAGGAAGAGTTTATGGTAAGCCACCTTAACTCTTTCAAGTACGTGGAGATGGATGGATAATTTATTGAGACCCCGTGTCAATCCCTTGAAGTCGTGCCACCAATGGTTGCTGATACCAAATGTTCCTCTGATGAGTCCAAAGTTGTTAAAGTCATACGAAGATGGTTTCAGTCAAAAATGCTCGTGCTGCAATTGAGGAAGGAAGTTGTGATACTTGGGGGTAACTCCTCGATATCCCATTTAAAGCAGACAAATTTGGTTTGGGTTTCACCGTCAAGGCTCATAAGGAAGTGAGGCGTGCTCGTGTAGGAAAGCCACTTCTCCGTATTGGAAGCCATGAGTTCAACGTTGTAGGTGATTCTGATGAAGAAGCTGCATTTGAAGATTGGGTGTATCCTACTACAACGGATCTGAAGAATTGGCATGCAGAGGACTTCGTGCCCATCTCCTTCATTGAGGAGTAATCTACTTGTTTATTGCTTTTTCAATTCGAGAACATTTTGTCTGTAATATTTAACAATGACTTTTAAGTCATGTGCCTAGCCTGGGGCACTTCGGTCCATTTGTCAAGGGTTTTATTTATGTTCATCTAATCATATGATCATTCAATACAAATCATTGGACTCTTTTGCACTCAAATATTTGTGTTCATTGTGTTTGTTTTCTTTAAAATACATTTTTCAAAATAGCCATGTATCTTACATGCACACACACACACTCTTGCAGGTCCTCGTCCACTCTGGATCTTATTCCCAATGACTCTACTATTGTCGACTATGACTTCAAATGTCCAATAAACCAAGCCGAAGACGAAGGCGAGGAAGATTATGAAATACCGGGAGAACTAGCCAGACTTCTATTACAAGAGGAAAAAGTTATTCAGCCGCACGAAGAGTCAGTTGAAGTCATCAATCTGGGTACCGAGGAAAACAAGAAGGAAGTCAAGATTGGTGCTGACTTAGAAGATAGTGTCAAGAGCAGGTTGGTTCAAATGTTGCATGACTATGTGGAAGTGTTTGCTTGGTCATATGAAGATATGCCAGGGTTGGATACCGATATCATAATTCATCGTCTGCCGACAAAAGAAGACTGTCCTCCTGTCAAACAAAAGGTTCGTCGCATGAGGCCTGATATGTCTGAAAAGATCAAAGCTGAAGTGATAAAACAATTTGACGAAGGGTTCCTAGCCGTGACATCCTATCCCCAATGGGTTTCCAATGTAGTGCCAGTCCAAAAGAAAGATAGAAAAGTTCACATGTGTGTAGACTATAGGGATCTGAATAGGGAAAGCCCCAAGGATGACTTCCCTCTACCTCACATTGACGTCTTGGTCGATAACAATGCTCAGCATAAAGTTTTCTCTTTCATGGATAGCTTCTTCGGTTATAATCAAATAAGGATGGCTCCTGAAGACATGGAGAAGACTACTTTCGGACTGAAGAATGCAGGGGAAACATATCAAAGGGCTATGGTAGCTTTGTTTCATGATATGATTCATCATGAAATAAAGGTATATGTGGATGATATGATTTCCAGATCACAAACTGAAGAGGAACATCTCGATCACCTGTATAAACTATTCGAAAGGCTGAAAAAGTACAAATTGAGGTTAAACCCTAACAAGTGTACATTTGGAGTACAATCTGGAAAGCTTCTAGGTTTTGTTGTCAGCAATAAAGGCATTGAAGTTGATCCTGCCAAGGTGAAGGCCATCCAGGAAATGCCAGTCCCTCATTCTGAAAAAGAAGTTAGAGGATTCTTGGGTCATCTCAATTACACCGCCCACTTCATATCTCACTTGACTGCTACTTGTGAGCCAATCTTCAAACTCTTGAAGAAAGATTCGGTAGTCAGATGGAATGATGAACGCCAAGGTGCCTTCGACAAAATCAAATAATATCTGCAAGAGTCTCTTATTCTCATGCCTCTTGTTGAAGGGAGACCCTTGATCATGTATTTGACAGTACTAGAGAACTCTGTGGGGTGTGTTTTGGGCCAACATGACGAGTGTGGCCGAAAAGAGCATGCTATTTATTACCTGAGCAAAAAGTTTACCGACTGTGAAACCAGATATTCACTGCTCGAGAAAACTTGTTGCACTCTGGCATGGGCTGCTCGCCGGCTAAGACAATATATTTTGACTCATACCACTCTGTTGATTTCTAAGATGGACCCAATCAAGTACATCTTCGAGAAACCCGCCCTTTCCGAACGGATAGCCAGATGGAAAATGATATTGAATGAGTACGACATTAAATACATAACATAGAAGGCCATCAAAGTAAGCGTACTGGCAAATCATTTCGCCCATCAAGCCGTGGATGATTATCAGTCTATGAATTTTGACTTCCCGGATGAGAACATCATGCTGGTGACCGACTGTGCGAAACCTGGACCATATGACAGACCTGAACAAGGATCCCGATGGAATATGGTCTTCGATGAGGCTTCCAACGCCTTGGGTAATGGAATGGGTGCTATGATCATATCCCCTGAAGGTTGCCACACTCCTTTCATTGCCAGGTTATGCTTCGATTGCACGAACAATATGGCTGAGTATGAAGCGTGCATTTTGGGTCTGAAAGCTGCCATTGATTTGAGGATCAAGCATTTGAATGGGTTTGGGGATTCCTCTCCAGTGATCATCCAAGTAAAATGAGATTGGGACACTAAATACCCTAATATCATCCCTTACAAGGAACTTGTTCTATCCTTGATTCCATACTTCGAAGACATCTCTTTTGAACACTTCCCTTGGGAAGAAAATCAGTTGGCTGACGCCTTGGCAACCATGTCTTCACTGTTCAAGGTCAGATTGGATAAGGAAGCCCCCTATGATTACAATAGAAAGATTCGACGAACCGGCGCATTGCTGTGAGCTTGACACTGATACAGAAAAGCCTTGGTACCATGAGGTGCTGAGATACCTTGAAGCACAAGAGTATCCCGAGGGAGCATCCATCAATGACAGAAAGTTCTTATGAAGATTTTCAGCCAAGTTCTTCCTAAGTAACAGAATATTGTACAAACATAACCATGATTCTACTCTACTCCGATGTGTGGACAAGAAGGAGGTAGAGGAAATTATGGAAGACATGCATGATGGTCTCTTTGGGACTCACTCAAGCGGACATACGATGGCCAAGAAAATCCTAAGAGCTGGCTACTATTGGTCAACAATGGAGACTGATTGCCATCAACATTCTAGGACTTACCACAAATGCCAAATCTATGCTAAGAAGGTCCATGTGCCTCCTATCCCTTTGAACGTCATGACTGCTCCGTGACCATTTGCAATATGGAGCATTGACATGATTGGAGAGATCAAGCCCACTGCTTCCAATGGAAATCGTTTCATTCTGGTCGCTATTGATTATTTCACCAGATGGGTCGAAGCCGCCTTGTTTGCCTCAGTCACCAAGAATGTGGTAGCCAGATTCATCAAACATAACCTCATCTGCTGTTATGGTATCCCTGAAAGGATCATCACCTACAATGGGACTAACCTTAACAATGCTATGATTACTGAACTTTTCACTCAGTTCAAGATCAAGCATCATAATTCATCTCCTTATAGACCTAAAATGAATGGCGCAGTCGAAGCGACCAAAAAAAACATTAAGAAGATTGTGCAGAAAATGGTAGTAACATACAAGGATTGGCATGAGATGTTACTGTTTGCTTTACATGGCTACCACACTTCAGCTAGAACATCAACTGGGGCAACTCCCTTTTCTCTAGTCTATGGCATGGAAGCTGTTATGCCAGTGGAGGTTCAGATTTCCTCACTAAGGATTATGAATGAGGCAGGCCTAGGAGAAGACGAGTGGATTCAGACAAGATTGGATCAACTGAACTTGATCGATGAAAAATGACTGGCTGCTATTTGTCATGGTCAGACGTACCAAAAACATATGATCAAGGCCTTCAACAAAAAGATCAAGCCTCGAGTATATCAAGCTGGTGACTTGGTGATAAAGCGCATCATTCTGCCATAAGGAAATCCCAGAGGCAAATGCACTTCCACCTACGAAGGGCCATTCGTTCTCAAGAGAGTGTTCTCTGGCGGTGCCATGATACTAACTACCATGGATGGTGAAGACTTCCCATATCTTATAAACGCGGACATAGTTAAAAATACTACATATAAGAGACCCGCTAGGTTGACACACTTAGGAAAAAATAAGGGCATCCCGACAAACCAAAAGGTTTGGGAAAAAATTAGGGATATATGCAAAAGATTGTACACCCGGGAAGTTGAAAACCCGAAAGGACGACTTGGGAAAAAATGGGATCCTGGTGGGCTGAAAACCCGAAAGGGAGGTCTAGGAAAAAGTTAAGGATTGAAAGTGCATGACTATGTCCCATGGAATCACCACAGTCAACTTTATCACCAAGGTCCGAGTTCAAACGGTCCAAGATCAATCCAATCAACCTCTGTCAATGACAAGGGGCATTCGAAGACATTGGGGCAATAATAGAGTTGGAATGCAATGAGATCATTTCACATGGATATTTATTTTTGTTTTCAATATTTGTTTTCCTTTCGACGATTTCCTCTTACTAGGATCTTCGTATCTTTGTACAAAAAACGCCTATTCATGGGCAAAATATCAATACAAATATACTTTGAAGTGCAAACTTTCTGTTTCTGTTTTTGAATGCAAATTTGTCCAATGACTAAAATTGAACAAACATATGCATATGAACATAATTAAAACTATTTGGCACATGTGCCCTTCTAAGTAACAAGCATCTCTTAAATGCATATGGAATATCCCCACAGAGTTATTTCATTAACATTATCCCCACAAAGTCTCTTTGCATAAACTGGTCTCCAACCAGAGTCTCAATCTCTTGGAAACTCTCTCCCTAGCTAAGGTGATCCTAAAAAGTAGAAGCCTTATGGATCTCTTCCTCAAATAACTCGTCTCATCAGCAGTTCATCAAATATTCATCAACATGGTTTATTTCCCCAACAAACAATGAGTAGAATAACTCCCCAGCCGAGTTCAAATTCCCCGGGCATAGTCTATCTTCCCCATCTGAATCTGTTATCCCCAACTGAGTATATCCTTCCCAAGTTGAGTATATCCCCCAAGTTGAGTCTGTCTTCCCCGACTGAGTCCATATCCTCCAGCTTGAGTTTGCCTTTCAGACTATTACAAATCATAGGGCCACAACCCCTAATCCCTAGTAAAGTCGCCAACAAAACCTTTACTGCCTCCAAAAAGATACTATGAAGCCTTGGCCCGACCATATATTAGTTCAACTTTCAAGCTGCTATGAAGCCTGGACCCGAATAAATAGTAGCCAACTTCTCAAGTCACTATAGAGCCTGGATCCGACCAGATAATAGTTTAACCTTTCAACTAACTATGAAGACTGCATCCGACCAGATAATAGTTAACTTTGCAAGATGCTATGAAACCTGAATCCGACCAGATAATAGTTCAAATCTTCAAATATATAGAAGAACCTGGATTCAACTAAACCAAGGTTTAACTTCTTTTCCCCAATAGAGTTTGCCTCTACCCCAACAAGTTATTGTGAAGCCTGGATCTGACCTGATAGCAATTCCCTTCAGAAATTCGTTGTGAAACCTGGAATCTGACCAGATAACAACTAAATCCCCAATCAGTTTATTGTGAAACCTAGACCCGACCAAATAATAATTAACCTCATCCACCTCAAGAATCTGTAAAACCTGGAATCCGACCAGATAGAGGTTCAATGTCATTAAGTTACTGTAAAGCCTGGACCCGACCAAATATCAGCACAACTTCGTCTTTTCAAGCAAGTTATTATGAAGCCTGGAGCCCGACCAGATAACAACTAACTACAATTCCAGCAAGACACTATGAAGCCTTGACCCGACCAGATAATAGTATAACTTTTCCAAAACCATGAAGCCTGGACCCGACAAGATAGTAGTTACCACTTCAAGTTACAATGAAGCCTGGACCCAACTAGATGTCATTTCAACTTCATCCTTTCTAGAGAGTTACTGCAAAGCCTGGAACCCGACCAGATAAAAGTTAACCTCCTTATCCCCAGCAAATTATTGTGAAGCTGGAATCCAATCGGATAATAGCCTAACTTCACTCTCCCCAAGAAATTTTCTGCGAAGCCTGGAATTTGACCAGATAACAGTCAATTTATTTCTCCCCCAGTAAGTTGCCGTGAAGCCTGGATCCGACCGGATAGCAGTTGACTTCCTCATCCTCAGCAAGTTGTGAAGTCTGTATCCAACCAGATAACAACTGACATTCAAGAGACATTCCCCAGTGGAAACATCTTTTCAACAAAGTTTGGAGATATGTATACTCTTCATCCCCAACGGCAATCTGGGATTCAGCTTCCCAAAACTCCTCAACAGCAGTCACGGATTTATTTTCCCGGACAAACATACATCTCACATTCATACATCATAGCATATACATACAAAATGAATTTAGCATGACCTCATTCTTCTTGTGAATATCATGCATACATCTGCACTTTACTAATCCTTTCTCCACAGGTAAAACATAAAGTTTTAGTATGAATCGACCAAAGATTTGTGCTGATACTTCCTCCAGTGTTTACCATCATTCCTCCAAATGGAATCTATAAGCCCATTCCCAATCCATCTTCGAGTGCAAATTTATGGGCACTCTAGTGTTAAATCATCTTCCACCTTCAAGTCACGAATGGCGGATCCGCCAATCTAATGTAAGTACGAAGTGCGCCTAAGAGGGAGGGGGGGGGGGGGGGGGGGTGAATTAGGTACTTTAAAAAATCTGGTTTTTAGTGATGATGGTTCTTATTTTTTTTGGTTAAAAGTGAGTTTAGGAAAGCTTAAAAATTCAGAAAAATAAAGAGACACGGGCAATATATCCTGGTTCCCCTCACAGTCCGAGAGTACTCCAGTCCCCTTTCAACATGAAAGAGATTTCCTTATTGTGGCAAACTTAAACAAGAACTACCAAACAACCAAGAATAATCCTCTTGGACCGAGAATAATCCTCTTGGATTTTAACTATGTTAACTATGAGAACAATCCTCTCAAAGTGACTACACTTGTATCCAACAACTTTGGAAAGACAAGATTTCAAAAAACACTTAAACTTATTTCCAACAATCCTGGAAAAATAAGTAAGTAACTATCAATATTTGAGTTTGAGTGAGTTGAGTAGTATTGATCACTTAGAGTGATTTAACAATGTATGATCATATCTTCCAATAATATTATTATACAATGACTCAAGATATAATTGCTCAAAGTTTTCTGTTTAACAATGTATAAAAATGTGCAGAAAACTTATGCATGAAAGTGAAGGAATGCTTGAGTTTGTATTTTGAAAATTTCAGAAAATATTTATGGAAGAGGTGTTGAAACAGATTTTGAAAATGAATATTTATATGTTCATAACACCCTTTTGAAACATCAAAAAGTTCTGAAAATGTATCATGAACAAATGCCAAGTTTGAGTGAAAGGTTTTAATGAAAAGGCATGATAAACAGGCATGTGAAAAGCTACTGTTTTTCAAAATCGTGCAACATGCAATCGATTTCACCCTTTATGTAAATCGATTGCACAAGGTTTCAACAGCTATATTTTCAAAAGTTTTAAGTGTGCAATCGATTGCACTAGCAATGTAAATCGATTGCATGTAAAGTCAGTAGAAAAAAGTAAGTAAGTGCAATCGATTGCACTAGCTATGTAAATCGATTGCACTGAGAAACAGAAGCAAACATTTTGAAAATTTTAAGTATGCAATCGATTGCACAAGCAATGTAAATCGATTGCACAAAGAAACAAAAGCAAAAGATCTGAAAAATTGAAGCATGCAATCGATTGCACTAAAATGCAAATCGATTGCACTCAAGTGAAAAATGAAATTTTAACTTTAAAAAACTTGAGTAATGATTTTTAAACATATATTTTTCAAAATTGAGCATCTATATCTTAAGATCAAAGTAAGTAATATTATTATACCTTGAAAGTTGTTGAGAGCTTTGAACTGAAGATATTGTCTTTAGATGCTTTGAGCTTGACCATAAATCTTTTCCTTCTTTATCAATCAAGGTTTGTGTTCATCAAAACAGAAGCTCATTAGAGAAGCTTGATTTTACATTCTCCACCATTTTGATGATGGCAAAAAATCTTGCTTTATGCGATGTACTTTCCGGAAGAGCTTCTCCCACTGGGATGCAAAACTCCCCCTATGTATGAGAAGGTTTAAATCCTTTGTATTTCTTCATCTTTGTTGGAGAGTACCTTAAAAATTCAGACAAGGAAAATACAAGCATAAAGTACCACATCTTTCTCCCCCTTTGACATTATCAAAAAGAAGGAAAAGATGCACAAAACAGATGATAATAGAGCAATATATCGAGAAAATTTAGAATTAAACAAGTAACACAAATTGTCTAAGGATTACACATAAATTTGAACAAACAAAACAACAATACAAGAACATAACAGGAGAAAAAAAATTTATCCAGAACTTTAAGGGTGATGCATGTCCGGATGGTTATAAGACCAAGAGCCTTGATTCGGGAATTGTTGTTGAAGTGGGGTTTTTTAGGGGTAGTTAGGTTTTGTGAGAGAGAAGGGTGTTTGTGAGCTGAGATTTGGAAATGATTTGGGTAGATAGGAAATGAGTGTTTTGTATTAAAGTGTATTTGGCTTTGGAATATGAGAGAGAGGAACTCTGACCAACATATTTTTTTGTCATAAAAGCAAGTTGCAGAATATGCAATCGATTTGCATTTCAGGTGCAATCAATTTGCACACAAAAAGAATAAAAAATAAAACAGAAACGCATAAAGTGTAATCGATTTGCATTGAAGGTGCAATCGATTTGCATTGAAGGTGCAATCGATTTGCACTTGAAATAGAATGGACAGAATTGAAAATACTCAATGAGCAATCGATTGACACACTTTGTGCAATCGATTTGCATCAACAAAAAATATCCAAAACCAAATTTTTCTGAAAATTTTAAATAGCACAGAACATAGATTCACATATAGCATGTATAAAACATATATAAAATTATATCAAGGGTAGAATGCACCTTATAAGTCATGTTCGTCGAGTATGCCAAGCTCTCGCCAAATTTCGTAGAATGTTTCTCTTGCTAAAGGTTTGGTGAAGATATCGGCAAGCTGATTATGAGTATCTACAAAGGTTACCTCGACATCTCCTTGAAGAACATGATCACAGAGGAAATGATGTCGAATGTCTATGTGTTTAGTTCTTGAATGCATGACGGAATTCTTTGTAATGTTAATTGCACTGGTGTTGTCGCATCTTAGAGGAATGCACCCTAGATCGAGTTCATAGTCACGAAGTTGTTGTTTTAGCCACAAACTTTGAGCGCAACTACTACCCACTGCAATATATTCAGCTTCGGCCGTGCTAAGGGCAACACATGCTTGTTTCTTGCAGGCCCATAATACTAATGCATTACCAAGAATGTGACAAGTACCACTTGTGCTTTTTCTATCCGTTTTATAACCTGCATAATCCGCGTCAGAATAACCAATTAAGTTGCAGACACTACCTTTAGGATACCACAATCCGACATTTTTTGTCCCTTTGAGATACTTCATGATCCTCTTTACCTCCGTGAGATGAGATTCCTTTGGGTTAGCTTGAAAGCAGGCACAAAGACAAACACTAAACATTATGTCAGGACGGCTTGCCGTCAAATACAATAAGGAGCCAATCATACCTCGATACTTAGTGATGTTAATGGAAACACCTAATTCATCTTGATCAACATATGAACTAGAACCCATTGGAGTAGACATTTCCTTACAATTATCCATGTCAAACCTTTTCAATAGTTCCTTGCAATATTTGGATTGGTTGATGAAGATGTCATCTTTTAGTTGTTTGACTTGAAGTCCAAGAAAATAGTTCATTTTACCCATCATGGACATTTCAAATTCTCCTTGCATCATTGATGAGAATTCTTCACACATTTCTTGATTTGAAGAACCGAAAATGATGTCATCAACATAGACTTGTGCTAGCAAAGTGTCGTCTTTGATTTTCTTGATAAATAGAGTCTTGTCAACTTTGCCCTTTTCGAAACCTTTTTCGCATAAGAAGTTGCTTAAACGATCAAACCATGCCCTTGGTGCTTGTTTCAGTCCATAGAGAGTTTTTTTCAATTTAAATACATGAGATGGATTCTTGAATCTTTGAACCCCAGGGGTTGCTTAACGTAGACTTCTTCAGTGATATATCCATTCAAGAATGCGCTTTTGACATCCATTTGGAAAAGCTGAAAATTTAATGAACAAGCATAGGCAAATAAGAGATGAATAGCTTCTAACCTTGAAACTGGAGCGAAAGTTTATTCAAAGTTTATTCCTTCTTCTTGATTTTAGCCTTGTGCTACCAATCTTGCTTTGTTGCGAACAATAATTCCATTTTTTTCAAGTTTGTTTTTGAACACCCATCTTGTTCCAATAATGTGTTTGTTGCTTAGCCTAGGGACGAGTTCCCAAACTTGATTCCTTTTAAATTGATTCAATTCTTCTTGCATAGCGATAATCCATTGGTCATCGCCTAAGGCTTCATCAACTTTAGAAGGTTCAATTTGAGAGACAAACACCATGTTTAAGCAAGCATCCTTGAGATTTAATCTTGTAGACACACCTTGACTTATATCACCAATTACTTTATCAATAGGATGATCTCTATGGGTTCTCCATTATTTTGGTAGATCATTGAGATTCTATTCTTGTTGAGGTGATTCTTCATGTTGAATGGGTTTATCTTTGGAAGAATTTCTTGAGGACCTTCTAGTATTTCATCATCATTATCACAAACAATATTATCCTCCTTGGAGGGGTTAGTTTCATCAAAAGAAACATGCATAGATTCTTCAATTGTCAAAGTTCTTTTGTTGTATATTCTATAAGCTTTACTAGAGAGAGGGTAACCAAGAAAAATACCTTCATCGGATTTCTCATCAAACTTACCAAGGTTATCTCTGTCATTGTTTAAGACAAAGCATTTTCATCCAAAGATGTGAAAGAAAGCAATGTTTCGTTTTCTCCCTTTGAAGAGTTCATATGGAGTTTTCTTTAAGATTGGTATAATGTTAACTCTATTGCTAACAAAACATGCCGTGCTCACCGCATCCTCCCAAAAGTATTTTGGAAGATTTGAGTCGCTAAGCATTGTTCTAGCAAGTTCCACAAGAGACCTATTCTTTCTTTCTACCACTCCATTTTGTTGAGGAGTCCTTGGTGCCGAGAAGTTGTGAGATATTCCATGTTCTCCAAAAAAATATTCAAATAGAGCATTTTGGAATTCTCCGCCATGGTCACTCCTTATTGAGGCAATTGTTAGAGACTTCTCATTCTGAATTTGTTTAGCATACTTTTTGAACGCCTTGAATGCATCACTTTTCTGCACTAAAAATAATGTCCAAGTATATCTAGAGAAATCATCAACAATAACCAAAGCATACACATTACCTCCAAAACTCCTTGTTCTCGATGGACCGAATAAATCCATATGTAACAATTTTAGTGGCCTTATAGAGGACACCACATTCTTAGATTTGAAAGTTGATCTAGTTTGTTTCCCTTTTTGACAAGCATCGCATAGTCTATCTTTGACGAAATTTCTCTTAGGCAATCCAATGACAAGATCATGCTTGATTAATTTATTCAAGTGTTCCATATGAATATGAGCAATTCTTTTGTGCCACAGCCATGAATCATCATTGTTCGCCATGAGACATTTAACCTTCAAAGATGGATCATCAAGGGTAATCATGAATATATTATTGATTCTTTTACCTTTAAGTATAACCTCATGAGTGACTTTGTCTTCTATCAAGCATTCATCGTTGATGAACTTGATTTTGAAGCTTTTGTCACAAAGTTGGATAATACTAAGAAGATTGTGCTTTAGTCCTTCAACATAAATAACATCTTCAATGGATGTGAAAGGTGTAGCACCAACTTTGCCTTTGCCTAGGATTCTTCCCTTATTATTGTCTCCATAAGTGACAAAACCCTTGGCCTTTAGCGCTAGATTTAAAAATTGGTTTATATCTCCTGTCATATGCTTTGAACAACCACTATCAAGATACCAAAGATTGCATGTGGTCTTCAAGCATACCTACAAAACAAATTAGGTTTTGTTAGGTACCCAAGTTGCTTTGGGTCCTTCATAATTAGTGCCTTTCTTTACCCACACATAATACCCACTTGCCACACTAAAGTTTCTAACATAGCAAGCATTAGGTGTATGGCCTTTAATGCCACAATAAAAACAAGTAGGTTCAAAGTTACTTCTATATCTAGAAGGATAAGATTTCTTTTTAGGAAATGTTTTCTTTTTAGGATAGTGACGAACTATTGTAGGTTTGCTCACTTTCTGTTTGGATGATTGATCACTAGCCTTAACAAAGATAGTTTTGTTAGAACTTGGTTTTGAAAACTTTGAATATCCAAGTCCACTTTTATCATTGGAGTATCTTTGTTGGCTAAGAGCACATTCCAATCCAATTTGGCCTTTTTCATATCTTTCAATGACTCTTTTTAATTGGACAATTTGGAAAGAGAGTGAATCACAGTTTTTGCATACAAAATTCTGTTTTTGTTCATCACTTGATTTTTGTTTTTCTTCTTTGAAATCTTTTTCCATAGAATCATATTTTCCTTCTAAGGATGAAATTTGTTTCTTTTGTGATGAAATGGTTTTATACAGAATTTTGCAATCATTCAATAGTTCATCTATAGCACCTTGTGCGTCACTATCAAAAAGAGAAAATTCATTACTAACCTCATTTTCTTCATCATCAGAATGGTGTGATGCCATCAATGCTAGATTTGCACTTTCATCACTATCGGAATCAGATGAGGAACTTATTTCATTGTCCTCCCATGCGACAGAAGCCTTTTTGTTCTTGAATCCCTTCTTGCTTTTGAAGCCACCTTTCTTGGAGAGTTTTGGACAATCCGGCTTGATTTGACCTTGCTTACCACATTCATAACATGTGATTTCTTGTGTTGATGTGGAAGCTTCCTTTTTCTTAAATTGTTTCTTTCCTTTTGAATGAGAAAAAGGTTTGTCATTTCTACCGAAGAACTTACCAAGCCTTTTAACAAGAAGCATGAAGTTTTCATCTTCTTCCGGACTGTCTTCCTTTTCAACTTCCTTGGAATCTATCTTCAAAGCAATATTCTTGGATTTCTTCTCTTGATTTTCATGCTTTTCAAGTCTTCTGAGTTCCGTTTCATATTCTTGAAGTTTTCCAAATAATGTTGCGGATGCCATGTTGGAGAGACTTTTCTTTTCTGAAATTGCCGTTACCTTTGGTTGCCATTCCCTAGTTAAGGACCTAAGCACTTTCAGATTTAGTTCATCACTCGTCAAAGTTTTACCAAGAGCACTTAGATGATTTGTCAAGTTCACAAATCTCTTTTGTAAGTCAAGAATGGTTTCTCCGGGATGCATTCAAAATAATTTGTATTCTTGACTTAGGGTATTTAGTCTTGATCTTTTTACTTCAACCGTTCCTTCATGAGTTTGTACCAAAGTATCCCATATTTCTTTTGCTGTCTTGCATACCGAGACACGAAAGAATTCATCTATGCTAAGTGCACCTTGAAGAAGGTTTATTGCCTTTTTATCATAGACAACTTTCTTCTTATCATCATCGTCCCATGAAGTTTTAGGCTTTGATGAGCCAACACCAATGATTACCACTTTAGGGATAAATGGGCCATTTTCGACGGTATCCCATATTTCTTCTCCTTGTGCTTCTAGATGTGCCTTCATGCGTATTTTCCAGAAGTCAAAGTATTCACCACAAAATAGAGGAGGCTTGTTGTTACTACCACCATATCTGAAAATAGGATTTTGATTTGCGGAAGCCATTCTGGATCTTTTAAGAGTAGGTTACCTATAACCTGCTCTGATACCAATTGTAAGTACGAAGTGCGCCTAAGAGGTGGGGGGGGGGGGGGTGAATTAGGTACTTTAAAAATTCTAGTTTTTAGTGATGATGGTTCTTATTTTTCTGGTTAAAAGTTAGTTTAGGAAAGCTTAAAAATTCAGAAAAATAAAGAGACACAGGCGATATATCCTGGTTCCCCTCACAGTCTGAGATTACTCCAGTCCCCTTTCAACATGAAAGAGATTTCCTTATTGTGGCAAACTTAAACAAGAACTACCAAACAACCAAGAACAATCCTCTTGGATTTTCACTATGTCAACTATGAGAACAATCTTCTTAAAGTGACTACACTTGTATCCAACAACTTTGGAAAGACAAGATTTCAAAAAACACTTAAACTTATTTCCAACAATCCTGGAAAAATAAGTAAGTAACTATCAATATTTGAGTTTGAGTGAGTTGAGTAGTATTGATCACTTAGAGTGATTTAACAATGTATGATCTTCTCTTCCAATAATATTATTCTACAATGACTCAAGATATAATTGCTCAAAGTTTTCTGTTTAAAAATGTGCAGAAAACTTATGCATGAAAGTGAAGGAATGCTTGAGTTTGTATTTTGAAAATTCAGAAAATATTTATGGAAGAGGTGTTGAAAAAGATTTTGAAAATGAATATTTATATGTTCATAACACCATTTTGAAACATCATGAAGATCTGCAAATGTATCATGAAAAACTGCCAAGTTTGAGTGAAAGGTTTTAATGAAAAGGCATGATGAACAGGCATGTGAAAAGCTGCTGTTTTTCAAAATCGTGCAGCATACAATCGATTGCACCCTTTGTGTAAATAGATTGCACAAGGTTTCAATAGCTATATTTTCCAAATTTTTAAGTGTGCAATCGATTTCACTAGCAATGTAAATCGATTGCATGTAAAGTCAGTAGCAAAAAGTAAGTGAGTGCAATCGATTGCACTAGCAATGTAAATCGATTGCACTGAGAAACAGAAGCAAACGTTTTGAAAATTTTAAGTATGCAATCGATTGCACAAGCAATGTAAATTTATTGCACAGTGAAATAGAAGCAAAAGATTTGAAAAATTGAAGCATGCAATCGATTACACTAAAATGCAAATCGATTGCACTCAAGTGAAAAATGAAATTTTAACTTTGAAAAACTCGAGTAATGATTTTTAAACATTTCTTTTTCAAAATTGAGCATCTATATCTTAAGATCAAAGTAATTAATATTATTATACCTTGAAAGTTGTTGAGAGCTTTGAACTGAAGATATTGTCTTTAGATGCTTTGAGCTTGATCATAAATCTTTCCCTTCTTTGTCAATTAAGGTTTGTCTTCATCAAAACAAAAGCTCATTAGAGAAGCTTGATTTTACATCTAATAATTCAGGTCTAAGAAGATTGAATAGGGGCAGCTGTTGTACCCCAAAATTTTCCCTCTCATTTCTCAAGTAATCTCTCACAAAATCTCCCTTGGTTCAAGACTGCACAAGGTTTGATCAGCTCAAGACACCTCCTCAAGCACTGATGACTGAAAATTAGGGTTTGATTTTGCACAAGGACAAATGGAATTTTAATGCCCCATATTAATTTCGTTGATCATTTTGGACTCTCAAGATTGCTCATGACAAGTTTCAAGTCTTGGATCACATTTTTGCTCAATCAATTAATCAATTGACCTAAAATCAACTTTATTGGGGAAAAAGTCAACTATGGTCAATTTACAGTCAAAATTCATAATTTTTTATCCATATCAACATCATGAACTCATAAATGTCATTTGATCAAGTTTGGATCACAATCCCTCAGGAAATTTGATCAGATCACCAAAAGGGCAAAATGGTCCAAATTAGGATTTTGACTAAGAAGGTGCAATTTCTAATTTTTAACATAACAAATGACTTGTTGGTTTGAGGAATGATATCAAGGATTCAAATGATTCAATTTTACCTAATGGCGTGGCTCAAAACATTCCCCGAGTTCCATTGTTTGACAGTTAAATTTCAGTCAACTGATGAAAAGTCAATTGTACACTAAAAAGTCAAACTTTGACTTTTTGATCAAAATCAAGTATCAAAGATCACAATTCATCAAGATATGTCAAAATATGAAACTTGTTCATCAAGAAATCAAAATTTCAATATTTCATTTTGAAAAGTCAAAATTTCCAAGACTTAGAATTTTTCTAAGTGTTGAAAATTCATGTTTTTTTCATAACTTGATGCCAAATTTCCACCTTGATGCAAGATGATCAAAGGAAAACTTCAAACTTGAAAGTTATAGATCTCAATGAGATCTAAAACAATGTAGAGCATGACTTTTTCTAGAAATGCTTGGATTTTAAGTTATAAATTCATGAAGTCATGGCATTTTTGAATAAACACTTAGAGAAATTTTCAGCAGTTTTTGGTCAGGTTTTTATCCCAACTTCTTGGCCAATTTTCATCAAGTTCCAGTTTGATTTAACAAAAGTTGTCAACATGAAAAATGAAGAGGGTGTTTCAAGCTTTCCAAAACATCCAAGAGAATGAATTTATCATATTTGAGCTAGGAGATTCAAGGGCCTGAAGTTGGGCATTCATTCTTGAATTGCAAGCCATTTTGGTTGAAGAACACATAATCCAATTGGCATGATGTGCTGCATAATCTTACTTTGCAGGCTTTGTGACTTTCAAATCTTACCCTAATTTAATGTTTACACAATATTTTGAGCTATGGTCCATTTGGTTTAAGCATTGTCCAAGTGATCTTTCCAGTTTTGGCACAAAGTTGACATTGCAATTCTTGCAAAGTAGCTTTAAACACAAAGTCAGCTCTCCTCGAGCCTCTAACTTATTCCTTCTGCACACAAAATCAGAAGGGCATGCTTAAAGTGTGCAACAACTCTATGCAACGAACTACAAAGCATTGGAACTATGACCTTCAAGCTTGCTCCATGTACAATCTAACCTAGCCATAACATGTGATTCAAAATGTGAGTTTGTTTCAAGTCTCAAACCTTCTCTATAAATAGAGAGGCCAATTGCAAGATAAAGGGGCCAGAAAATAGAAGGAAAAACTAACACTCAAAATAATTTTTGCTGTCAAAAACCATATTTGTCCACAAAACCTCCATTTTTGAGCTTTGAAGTCCAAATCTTTGAATCTCATACCTTGCAAGTTTTCTCCAAACAAACTATCGAAACACTCCACATACACCATATAGACGTTGTTCAAACATAAGAATAACTTCTGTAACATCACTATCACCATCTTCCAAAAAAAACATACATTGCGACTTGACTTGGTTGGATAGGTTCAACCATTTTCAGCACAAAGGGAAGGTCGGAGCTACTACAAGAAGGTTCAAAGGAGCTCGATAAATCACCACTTTGCACCCAAAAACATCCGTATGTGTTTTAAAGCTTCCACTTCAAGAGGTAAACTTTCTAAAACTATGATATCATTGTTCATACATCATTTTCTTTTGCGTTCAAAAGATATAACAAGACAGATCAAAAGAGAAAAACTAGCAAAAAGCCAGACCAGAGGTTGACACGGGTGCCCGTGTCACACGACACGGCCCGTGTCAGCTTAGTTGGGTTAAAAACATAACAAAATGTAGGGATAGGGGATGACACGGGAGCCCGTGTCAAACGACACGGCCCGTGTCAATGTTACTGGTTCAGACACGAGCAGAAAAAAGATGGATAGGGGCTGACACGGGCGATAAGAACTTATAGGATTTCCTTTGTTTCCAACAACCTCATAAGTTTAGCACGTCTAGATCCAGAACCCTTCCCAATTTCTACTAACATTTTCTTTTTGATTTGCAGCACGCCTGGGTCAGAACTTCTGCTCTCTCTTATTTCTATTCTTTCGGCGCTGACTCTAACTCTTATTCTCTTATTATTTTTATCATCACTTTTATTTTCATTAATCAAAAACACCAAAAGTACTTTATATTCATATACTTTGCTTTATTTCTTTCAAAACAAAAAGACTAAAAACATTTCCTTAAGCAAATTTATTTCTTCTCTTAATAAAATAAAACAAATCTATTTTACATTTCAATTCTTGTACATAATTTCAATATGGTTGTAATAGATAATTAGGACTTTAATTTCTTGCAACTCCCATTTGTAAATTTTTACACCCCATCCCTAAGTGATTGTAATAGTGTAGGATATTTACTTTCTGCAATTTATCGCTTTCATATAAATGCTAGTAATTAGGGTTTGTAGGGAAAGATAAAATCAATCTTAGAAAACACTAATCCAAGATAAACTGTAACACCCCAATTCTATTCGACAATATAATGTAAATCAGAGTTATAAAAATTATGCAACCAAATTAGAATGCCACAAATTTAACTTAAAAACCATTGCATTCAACATGGATACATAACACTTTAAAACTTTGGATGAACCAACATCAAAATAAGTTAATCGTTTAAATAAACAACTTGAACAACTACGCAGCGAAATCATAATAACATCTTTATCCAAGATGGAAGCAACTTCTTAATAACAAGTACTTAACAACAATACACTTAAAGTTCAACAACTGAAATAACAAATACTAAAGCAACAAACGTTCACCCCCCTGAGTGTTACGTATCAGAGCAATGACACCAACTCGAACTTCTGAAGGTCAACCGCCTTCACTATGGATTACCTGCACGTTACCAACATAAGGGTAACATTCAAACAAAATGGGTGAGATATCGAACATTATAATATAACATATGATAAATATTACACTAGAACCAGTTCATGCAAAAATCACCACTTCATAACTTATAAACCACAACAATCACAACAGGCTGTCAACAAAATACAATAATTAATTCATCAACACAACAACTTAATCATACTACTTGGAATGCGAATCAATACTATGCAAATGCATGTGGTACCATTGGAGCAGAACTCCCATCTTAAAAATGGAGCAGAACTCCCATCTTAATAATTTCCAATTAATAGAGGCATCAACAAGGCATAAGCTTTCTTCGCAGTTTACCAATCCAGGACACCACAAAGTATGCAAATATATGTGACTCAATGAATGCACTATTACATACTCATAGCAATCATCATCCATCGCAAGGCATAAGCCCATATCACCATTATTACCATTAAATAGAGGTAATTCATCATCATCTAAAACTCCCTGCAACTACGCATTATCAACAAGAATTCACAACAACAATCACAACAACACAACATCTTAACATAAATCAACATTGTCCATAAGCCTAACGCATCAATCCATGATTAAATCCTTAACATAATTAAATAGAAACTTAACATAATTCACTCAGCATGGTTAACGACCAAAACGCAACATGTACGAGAAAAAGGGATAGGGAACTACGTGCCCCTCGACATGCATAACAACTAGGACAACATAACAACTAATATATACTCCTCGACACGCACTGAGAAAAACAGGGTGACGATCGACCTATGCTCCTCGACACGTCCTGCAACCTAATTCTACTCGACAATCCAATGTATCATTCCCCGACACGCCTCGCGGCCTAAAACGCCGCTCGGTACCTACCACTTCAGCATCCTCCCCGACCTCTAATCCGGCCAACAACACAGTCACGATATAACGTTTTAATGACCACACCACTATAATTTATAACTTCCGACCAACCGCTCAGAATAACACAGTAACGGGCAACTAGATTCTTATCGACAGATTCATCAATATACAAGACCGACTACAATAATAATTCCTAACATCGTAGCGACCATACCCTTATATAGACCACAACAAACTAACAACCACAACAACAAGCAACAATCTATACTAACCTACTAATCAATTAGACCGGGTAGTCACACAGATACATAAAACGTCCACAACACATCACCGGGAAACTTTCTAAAATGGACTCATTAAACGGTCATACGGTTCTTCCCAACGGCCACAACATGAACAAATGTGCAACTTAGATAGCAATTCTGAATATCCACGCACAACAATCACAAAACGACCAATTCCCATGTAATACACACCATAAGTCCCATTATATGGTTAGAACCCCACCCTTACCTGGATTGAAAGTCGCTCAACCAAAGTCTCTAGCCGATGGCTTTGCTTCGCTCTGCTTGACACCGGTCAGTTTTCTCCTCGTCCACGCAGCTCCACCGGTCAGCGTACATAAATCCTTATTCTCAAACTAAAACAAATCCTTGTGTTAGCTTCTCCTTATATAACAATCCTCTTGGGCCTAACCTACACCCCTACTTTACTACTTCAAACCAATAGCATAAGTCCAACATTATTTCATATATTCTCTTTAATTACACATTATAATTATTATTAATCACTAATTAATTAATTAGTAATAATCCAACAACTTATATCAATAATTATCAACATCTCGCAACTTCACAAATACTCCAAAAATAATTTAATTAAATAATTAATTAAATTAAGGGTGTTACAACTCTCCCCCACTTAGAATATTTTCGTCCTCGAAAATTTACCTCATCCGAATAACTCAGGATAGGAGTCCCGCATCTTTCTTTCCAACTCCTAAGTCATGCTTTCTCCAGCAGCTCCTAACGAGACTACTTTCACCAAAGTAATCTCTTTGCCTCTCAGAGTCTTCATTTCATGATTCGCGATCCGTACAGGCATCGTCTACACAGTAAGATTATCCTGCACTTGCACATCATCCATATGAATCACATGAGATGGATCGGGAATATACTTCCGAAGTTGCGACACATGAAACACATCACGCAAATTCGAAAGATTAGGCGGTAAAGCCACTCTATAAGCAACATTCCCAACTCTCTCCAAAATATGATGTGGCCCAATAAAATGAGAAGTGAGGTTCTTAGACTTCAATGCTCGCCCAACACCAGTCACAGGTGTAACTCTAAAAAACACATGGTCACCAGCTTGAAATTCTAAATCCTTCCTTCACTTGTCATGATAACTCTTCTGTCTACTCTGGGAAGCTTTCATCTTTTCTCGAATCATCTTTACCTTCTCAGTAGTCTCACGAACAAGTTCAGGTCCAAGCACTACACTTTCTCCAGATTCATGCAAACATAAATGAGTTCTACATCTTCGACCATACAACGCTTTGAAAGGAGCCATCCCAATACTAGAATGGTAACTGTTATTATAAGTGAACTCTATTAACGGAAGATAAGTATCCCACGAACCTCCCTTCTCAAGAACACATGCTCTCAACAAATCCTCTAACAATTGAATAGTCCTTTTTGTCTGACCATCCGTCTGAGGATGATACGCCGAACTCAACCTCAACTTAGAACCCAACGCCTCTTGCAAACTCTTCCAAAAATCAGAAGTAAACCTCAAATCTCTATCCGACACAATGCACAAAGGAACACCATGCAACTTCACAATTACACTAGTGTATATCTCTGCCAACTTCGACACTGGAAAGCTGGTGTTAATAGGAATAAAATGAGCCCACTTTGTAAGCCTATCAAAAATCACCCAAATTGAATCATGTCCTCTTAAAGTATTAGGTAACCCCGTCACAAAGTCCATCGAAATGCTATCCCATTTCCATTTTAGAACTTCTAACGGTTGCATCAACCCTGCAGGCTTCTCATGTTTAACTTTCGACTTCTGATAAGTCAAACATGCGTATACAAAACGAGCCACATCACTCTTCATCCCAAGCCACCAAAAAAAATTCTTCAAATCCTGATTAAAATTACTGTCTTGAAGTGTGTCAGATACGGTGTCATAACATTCACTGTGACTTGAGTATCTGCTGCCAGAATTTCAATTGGCATCAGAGCAGGCACCCTGCCTGTCTTACTGGGTGAGATCTAGGGATATTATTTTCTGGCGCTATGGACAAAGAAGGAGGATTTGGGAACATACCACCCATTCTGGATGGATCAAATTATGACTACTGGAAACCTCGTATGATTGCCTTCTTAAAATCACTGGACAAAAAGGCTTGGAGAGCTGCTGACAAAGGATGGAACCATCCCACCATAATTGGGAAAGATGGGACAACCAGTATGAAACCTGAGGAAGAATGGAGCAAAGAAGAAGATGAGTTAGCCCTGGGTAACTCCAAAGCATTAAATGCCTTATTCAATGGAATTGATAGAAACATATTCAGACTAGTACATCAATGTGAATTGGCCAAGGATGTTTGGGACACTCTCAAAACTACCCATGAGGGCACATCCAAAGTAAAAATGTCAAGGCTTCAGATGCTGACTACCAAATTTGAGAACCTAAGGATGATGGAAGATGAGACCATTCATGAGTTTCACATGAACATCTTGGAAATTGCCAACACCTCAGGAGCATTGGGAGAAAAGATGTCAGAAGAAAAACTGGTGAGAAAGATTCTCAGATCCTTGCCTAAAAGATTTGCAATGAAGGTGACTGCTATAGAGGAAGCTCAGGATATCTGCAACTTGAAGGTTGATGAACTCATTGGGTCACTTCAGACCTTTGAGATGGGGATCAATGACAATGTCGACAAGAAAAACAAGAGCATAACACTTGTATCTAATACTGAAGATGAAAACAAGGAGGATGAAGAAGAAAATATTTCAGAAGCTATAGCCATGCTTGGAAGGCAGTTCAACAAACTCATCAAGATAATGAACCCAAAGTCAAGGTCAAATGTCAAGAACATTCCCTCTAACATTAACATATCTTATGACTCCAGCAGAAGACCAAAGTCTGAAGAGAAGGGAAATCAAAGCAAAGGAATCCAATGCCATGGATGTGAAGGATATGGGCACATTCGAGCTGAATGTCCTACCTTTCTTAAGAAACAAAAGAAAGGAATGTCTGTTACTTGGTCTAATTGTGACTCAAAGTAATTCTGAAGAAGAATCTGCCAAACTAGTTACTGCACTAACTGGTATTTGTAACTCTGATAGTGACTCTAGTGATGAGGAAGTAACATTTGAAGAACTGACTGACTCCTACAAGAAGTTATGTATCAGAAGTGCTAAAGTTTGTCAGCAAAATGAGAGACAAAAAAAACTCATAGTAAAGTTGAAGGCTGAGAAGAAGGCAGACACTGATACTATAAGTCATCTCGAAAGTGAAGTTCAAATGCTAAACTCAAAACTTGACCAAATGACCAAATTTGTCAAGATGCTGACAAATGGAACTGACAAATTAGAAGAAATCCTTCAGGTTGGACAAAATGTGGGAAACAAGTCTGGTCTAGGATTTGTGGCAACAAAGAAATCTATTGTAGACAAGAAGAAAATCAGGCTTGATAAACAAATGTCAAAGCAGATGTCACAACATAGCACTCAACATCGAGAACAGAGAAATATGAAGAAAAAGTATCAAAGATGGAGATGTCATCATTGTGGGAGGTTTGGTCACATAAAGCCATTCTGCTTCAGATTATATGGATATCCTAATCAGACCCCAGTTGTCAAACCTAAGTCTAACAAGGCACCATATACTCAACAGTGGAAGAAAAAGGCTGCTGCCCTGATAGCTCACACCTCCCTTAGAGTCTCTGCAAAGGAAGACTGGTACTTTGACAGTGGATGCTCTAAACACATGACTGGAATCAAGAATCTTCTCAATAATGTTAAACCTCATACTACTAGTTATGTGACTTTTGGAGATGGTGCTAGAGGAGAAATCAAAGGAGTTGGAAACTTGGACTGCCCTGGAGTTCCAAACCTAAATGAAGTATTGCTGGTAAAAGGCTTGACTGCTAATCTCATAAGTATCAGTCAATTATGTGATCTAGGATTCAAGGTCAACTTCACCAAGTCTGAATGTCTTATAACTAATGAAAAACAAGAAGTTGTAATGAGAGGAGTCAGATATAAAGACAACTGCTACTTATGGGAGTCTGAGAACACTAATTATTCTTCTGTGTGCTCTATTGCCAAAGAAGAAAAAGAAGTGAAACTGTGGCACCAAAAAATTGGTCATTTACATCTAAGAGGAATGAAAAGGATTATATCCATAGAGGCAGTCAGAGGGATTCCAAGGCTTCAAATTGATGAAGCGAGAGTCTGTGGTGAATGTCAGGTTGGAAAGCAGACTAGAATGTCACATCCAAAGACAAGACATCTGACCACCTCTAAGGTGCTAGAACTTCTACATATGGATCTGATGGGACCAATGCAGGTGGAAAGTCTTGGTGGAAAAAGATATGCCTATGTTGTTGTGGATGATTTTTCCAGATTCACCTGGATTAACTTCATTAGGGAAAAGTCTGATGTATTTGAAGTATTTAATGAACTGTGCAAAAGAATTCAAAGAGAAAAAGAAGGATGCATTGTCAGAATCAGAAGTGATCATGGCAAGGAATTTGAAAACAGTAAGTTTGATGAGTTCTGCTCCTCAGAAGGAATTAATCATGAATTCTCTTCACCCATAACTCCTCAACAAAATGGAGTTGTGGAAAGGAAAAACAGGACTATACAGGAATCTGCCAGAGCAATGATACATGCCAAAAGACTTCCTATTCATTTTGGGCTGAAGCTATGAATACAGCCTGTTATGTCCATAACAGGGTCACCTTGAGAAAGGGAACATCATCCACCATTTATGAACTTTGGAAAGTAAGAAAGCCTACAGTGAAGTACTTCCATGTATTTGGAAGAAAATGCTATATTCTGACAGATCGTGAACAAAGGAGAAAGATGGACCCTAAAAGTGATGAAGGAATATTCCTAGGATACTCTACCAACAGCAGAGCTTATAGGGTATTCAATTCCAGGACCAAAGTTATGATGGAATCTATAAATGTCATAGTTGATGATTACCATGAGGAAACAAATGTCCCATATGATGTTGAGACATTCTTTGAGACCTCAACTCAAAAGGATGATGTTCCTAAAACTACTTCATTAGAGTCTGAATCAAAGGAAGCTAACAAAGACCCTTCCATCAGAATTCAGAAAGATCATCCTAAGGAACTCATCATAGGAGATCCTAACAGTGGAGTCATTACAAGATCTAGAGAAATCATCACAAACTCTTGCTTTGTATCTAAGATTGAACCAAGAAATGTTAAGGAGGCTTTAACTGATGAATACTGGATTGGAGCAATGCAAGATGAATTGAACCAATTCAAGCAACATGAAGTATGGGAGTTAGTTCCTAGACCAGGAGGAACAAACATCATTGGCACAAAATGGATCTACAAGAATAAATCAGATGCTGAAGGAATTGTCACCAGGAATAAGGCAAGACTTGTTGCTCAAGGATAAACTCAAGTTGAAGGGGTTGATTTTGATGAGACTTTTGCTCCTGTAGCCAGACTAGAATCAATCAGACTCCTATTGGGAATTGCTTGTCTCCTTAAGTTCAAGTTATTTCAGATGGATGTAAAGAGTGCCTTCCTTAATGGGTACTTAAATGAGGAAGTTTATGTGGAACAACCTAAAGGATTTATGGATCCAAACTGCCCTGATCATGTCTACAAATTGAGGAAAGCTTTATATGGCCTGAAACAAGCTCCTAGAGCATGGTATGACAGGTTGACAAAATTCCTCTCTGACAAAGGATACAGGAAAGGAGGCTTGGATAAAACACTTTTTGTCAAAAATGAAGGGGGAAAGATAATGGTAGCTCAAATCTATGTTGATGACATAGTGTTTGGGGGAATGTCAGATAAAATGGTTAAACATTTTGCTGACTAGATGCAAGCTAAATTTGGAATGAGCCTCATGGGAGAATTAACCTACTTTCTTGGACTGCAAGTCACACAGATGGAAGACTCAATTTCTCTGTCTCAAAGCAAGTATGCAAAGAACATTGTTAAGAAGTTTGGGATGGAGAATTCCAGTCACAAAAGGACTCCTGCACCTACTCATTTAAAGCTGTCTAAAGATTCAAGTGGGGTTAATATGGACCAAAGCTTGTATAGAAGCATGATAGGAAGTCTTCTATACTTAACAGCCAGCAGACCTGACATTGCTTTTGCAGTTGGAGTATGTGCAAGATACCAGGATGAACCCAAAGTAAGTCATATCAACCAAGTGAAAAGAATTCTGAAGTATGTGAGTGGAACTTACAACTATGGCTTGTTGTACTCTCATGGATGTGAACTAACTCTGACTGGTTACTGTGATGCTGATTGGGCTGGAAATGCTGATGATAGAAAGAGCACCTCTGGAGGATGTTTCTTCTTGGGAAATAATCTTGTCTCTTGGTTCAGCAAGAAACAGAACTGTGTGTCTCTATCTACTGCTGAAGCTGAATACATAGCAGCTGGTAGTAGCTGTTCTCAAATGATCTGGATGAAACAGATGCTTACTGAGTATAATGTCACACAAGATGTTATGACATTGTACTGTGACAATCTGAGTACTATCAAAATTTCCAAGAATCCTATTCAGCATAGCAGGACCAAGCATATTGACATTAGACATCACTTCATCAGAGATCTTGTGGAGGAAAAGGCGATTAAACTGGAACATGTTGCCACTGAACTACAACTGGCTGACATTTTTACCAAGGCACTTGATGCTAGTCAATTTGAAAATTTGAGGGGCAAGCTGGGTATTTGCCAACATGAAGAAATGTAGCAATTAATGTTGCTTAAAACAAGGGATGAGAGAGATATTTTAGTTAAGTCTATTCTGATTGGGCTAATCATCTGTTTCTCTATTTCTTTCCAAAATTTTAAGAAGTTGAATAGACATTCATATATATCCCTCCTCTCACGTTTCTGCAACAATCTCCAATCTCTCAAACGAAGATTTCACTATCACTATTACCTGTTTTCTAAATCACTCAAAATGTCTCAACTATCCATGTCATCATCCTCTTCAAGGCGACTGCTTCTTCCGCATCATCTGATCGCGAACCTAGGGCAATCACAAACTGCATGGATTCTGATGTTGTGGAGATAACTCCTCTTTGTGAACTGGCAGATGACCCCACTAAGGTCAAGAAGCTGCGAACCAGACATGCAAGAAGATCACAAGCCTTTCCATCTGGTAAATCCTCTCAACCATCATCTTCT
Source organism: Vicia faba (assembly GCA_948472305.1). Lineage (NCBI taxonomy): Eukaryota > Viridiplantae > Streptophyta > Magnoliopsida > Fabales > Fabaceae > Vicia > Vicia faba. The sequence continues at coordinate 1,175,441,010 of OX451739.1, read as the reverse complement.
GCTCCTCCAGAAATAGCAAATAGGGAAGGTTCTGTTTATGTTCATCAAGCTATAGCTAGACTAGTCACTAGGATTCTAAATTAGAATCACTCTGTACCTGGCATTTCTGTACCTTTGAACCAAGAATCTGCTAGTTCAAATGTTAAAATGAATCCAGATGTCACTCAGAATGTTGAGACACCTGATGACAACATTAGGAAATCTCCTGAAAATCGTGATGATCACCAGAACCCTACTGAGAAGGATGTTGAACCCCCGGTTATTGATGTTGATGAAGAATACTCTGACAATGACTTAATTGCCAATATCAACCCTAGCATAGCTAGAAGGATGATGAACAGAAAAGGAAAGCAGGATGCTGCCAAAAGCCTCTCCAAAGAGAAGGCTACTGAAGTTGTTCATAAGAAAACCAGGTCTGAGAACAAGACTGGAGTAGAAGCTGAGAAGGTTGGATTGTCAAAAGAGAAGGGGAAGGTGAAAACTAGAGTACCTGTTGGTAGTCTCTCAAAACCTTTGAGACAACCAATAGCCAAGAAAAGGAAGGAGCCTGAACCCTCTAAATCTGATGAGGAATCAGAATTTGAGTTTGATGTTGAGAGTAATGTTCTAGACATTCCTCTCAGAAAGAAACTCTCTTCGAGCAAAATTCCTAAAGTCCCTGAAGTTGCCATTGATAACATCTTCTTTCACCACCCAGAGAATGCAAACAGGTGGAAGTATGTATTTTTGAAAAGGATCGCCTTGGAAAGAGAGCTGAACAACAATGCCATGGAATGTAAGGAGATCATGGATCTAATCAAGACTGCTGGTCTAATAAATACCGTGGTAAAGTTTACCAACTGCTTTGAAATTCTTGTCAAAGAATTCATAGTAAATTTATCTGATGGGTGTGCTGATGGAAAGTCAGCTGATTTTAAGTGTGTGTATGTGAGAGGAAGGAAGGTAAATTTCTCTCCCTCTGAAATAAACAAATTCCTAGGAAGACCTGATAATGCTTTCCCTGATCTTGAGGTTACTGACAACCAAGTGTGTCAAACCATCACTGCAAATCAAGTCAAGAGCTGGCCCTTAAAAGGGAAGCTGAATGCAAGCAAGCTGAGCATGAAGTTTGCCATTCTGCACAAAATTGGTGCAGCTAACTGGGTTCCCACCAACCATAAATCAACCATCTCCATAGGCTTGGGAAGATTTATTTATGCTGTTGGAACCAGGACAAACTTTGACTATGGCAAGTATATCTTTGATCAAACATTGAAACATGTTGGAAGCTGTGCTATTAAAGTCCCTATTGCCTTTCCCTCTCTCCTGTGTGGTATAGTCATTGCTCAGTATCCTGACATTCTAGTTGAAAAAGATACTGTATGCAAAAGAGCCCCTACTCTTGGTTTGCACTATAAGCTTTTTCAGGGAACACATATCCCTGACATTGTCATGACATCTGCTGAGACATCAACGGTCAAATCTCATTCCAAGACAACTGATGTTATAGCTGTGCTGAAGGAAACCTGCAAAGAGCTTGATACAAGGAAAAGGACTCTTGAGGACCTGATTGCTAGACTAGAACAGGAGGAGAATGAAGGACAAAGAAGGGAAGAGGATGCTGATGAAGACCATCATAATGCTGAAGATAGTGCCTCCTCTGAAGATAACAGTGCTTGAAGATCAGTGTAGTTGACAAGTTTGCTGCTGGTACCTGTTGCTGCAAATGACTTTTGATTTTTTCTCTATGTGTTTTTATTATTCTTTTTGGATGACTGTATAACTTAAAAGTACAAGTATCTTTGGCCTATTTATGGATAAAGAGGGGGAGAAGATTTTGTGATAATTTTGGTAAAATTAGACTTGGTAGATGTTATTAAAAATTCTACTGCTTTCTAATCTCTGATTGTTTAGGGGTTTTAGCCAAAAATTTGCCAAAGGGGGAGTTTGTAAGTGTTTGGTTGTTGGCATCTTTTTTGGTAAAACCAGTTTTGTGAATGTCATGACTGATGTCATAACATTCTGGGATACAAGGTACATTTGGCAGAAAAAGAATGTCATACAGGAGCTACTCAATATGAGTGTTTAGCTGATCATTAAGCAATGATCATATTTATTGCATTCTACCAAAATCAGTAAACAGGATTCTTGTTGTCATAACCAATGTTAAGACATCCTGTACTGATCTAACATTTGTGCAAATTTGTTATTCCTGAGAATTTTCAGGAATCTGGTTTATACAGTCCAGATCAGATTCTCACGTGGACATTAGGTTAACTCTGCTTAACCCTAATCTGGTTGTTAAAGACCTATGACCAAGTCTTGAGGTTAACCCTAATTAACCCTAGCTATTTTCGTGGAAGCCCTAACTAAAGAATAGCTGCCTATATATTCCTCATGAAGACTGTTGGTGAAGGACACTTTTTGACAGAAGATCAATAAGGGATTGTACTGTGAGCCAAGAAATTATCATTGTGATAAGTGACTTGGAGTAGGATTTGATTGTAAGGGTTGTGTATCACTCAAAGCTTTGAAGCACGAGTGTTTGTGTCACTTGATTAAAGCTTTGAAGAAAAGTCAAGTTAGGGTTGTGTATCACTCAAAGCTTTGAAGCACGAGTGTTTGTCACTTGATTAAAGCTGTGAAGAAAAATCAAGTGTGTGTAATGAAGAGTATCTTCATAATTTCATTAATCAATAGTTTAGTATCACTGCTGTGATTGAGGGGGAGTGAGTAGGAACTCAGGTTTAAGTTGAACTTAGATTGAAGTTGCATTGAGTATCTTACTTCTATGACTCTCTTCAAGAATCACTCTCTTCATCTCTACATCATCAGGAGTACATATCCAATTACGAAATCTCAACACACCTTGCGCATCTAACTTAAAATCATTATTCTCAGGCTGATCGATCCCAACCATCGAATCTACTAGTTTCACATCTAACTTCTGAGCTTCTCTGATACTATCCAGAAATTCATTATTAATCTTCAACATACCCAACATAACACTCCGCAGTGTCACTTCGCAAACTAAGCTCATATCTCTGAACTGTTCAATCAATTCCAACTCTTTAACCATCATTGCTGACATATGTAAAGTCTTTCGACTCAACGCATCAGCTACCACATTCGCTTTTCCTGGATGAAAATTCAAACTGAAATCATAATCCTTTAACAATTCCAACCATCTTCGTTTCCTCATATTCAACTCCTTCTGATTGAATAAATACTTTAAGATCCTATGGTCACTAAACACTTCAAATCTAGAACCATAAAGATAATGCCTCCAAATTTTCAATACAAAAACAACTGTATCAAGCTCTAAATCATGCGTAGGATAGTTCTTATCATGAGTCCTCAACAGCCTTATCATTCTGCATAATCACACCTCCTAAACCCATCTTAGAAGTATCATAATATACCACAAAATTTTCTCCTGGATTAGGTAACATCAAAATCGGAGCCGACGTCAATCTCCTCTTCAACTCTGCAAAACTCTCTTCGCACTGAACATCCCACACTAAAGCTCTACCTTTACAGGTCAACTTAGTTAACGGGAGTGCCAAATTAGAGAGACCTTCTATAAACCTTCTATAATAACCAGCTAATCACAAAAAGCTTCTAATCTCGGTATCCAACTTTAGAGTTTCCCATTGCAACACATGATCAACCTTTGATGGATCTACAACAATGCCACTATCTGAGATCACATAACAAATAAAACTAACCTCCTTTAACCAGAACTCACACTTAGACAGCTTTTCATACAACTTCTTCTCTTTCAAAACTTGCAATACTACTCTTAAGTTTTCTCCATGCTCTTCTTCTGACTTAGAGTAAATCAAAATGTCATCAATGAACACCACTACAAACTAATCCAAATAAGTATGAAAGATACGGTTCATGTATTCCATGAATACTCCCGGAGCATTAGTAACACCGAAAGGCATCACCGAATACTCATAATGTCCATAATTCATTCTGAAATCCGTCTTCTAGATATCTTTATCCTTCACTTTAATCTGATGGTAACCCGACCTAAAATAAATCCTACTAAACACACGAGCATCCACTAATTGATCCATCAAGTCATCTATTCTTGGGAGCGGATACTTGTTCTTAATCGTCACTTTATTCAACTGTCTATAATCAACACAAAGCTTCATACTTCCATCTTTCTTATTTACTAGCAACACTGGAGCTCCCCACGGTGATACACTTGGTCTTACAAACTTCTTCTCAAGTAACTCTTCCAATTGCTTCTTTAATTCTGATAACTCAGATGCAGGCATCCTGTATGGGGCCATAGACACAGGTTTGGTACCAGGTACAAGATCAATAGAAAATTCAACTCCACTCTCTGGCGGTACATCAGGAATTTCATCAGGGAAAACTTCAGGAAACTCACGCCCCACCTGCAATTCCTCAATTATAGCTTGATTCTCGACAGATAGAGACACCATCAATGATAACATCTTTGCTTCTTCTAGCATCAGCTGTCGCAATTGTCTAGCAGACAACATACTCTCTTTCTCTTCTTCAGGAGTAGAAAACCTCACAGACTTGCTATAGCAATTAATATGAACATAGTTATGCTCTAACCAGTTCATACCCAGAATCACATCCAACCCCCTTAACGGCAAACAAACCAAATCAATAGCAAAGTCTCTGTTAAAGATCGACAAGGGACACTTTAAACACATAAAAGAAGTAGTCACCGACCCCTTGGCTGGAGTGTCAACGACCATCTCTCCATTCATAGAAGATAATGTAAGACCCAATCTTTCAACACAATCAGCAGCAATAAAGCAATGAGTAGCACATGTATCAATGATAGTAATTAAAGGAGTACTATTAATGAAACATGTACCTCTGATGAGTCTGTCCTCAGTAGCTTCCTGATCTTCAACCAAAGTGAACACTTTACCACTGGTTTATGCTTTCTTCAGTTTCTGACACTGTATACCAATGTGTCCTTCTTCACCATAATTAAAACAAATCACCTCCTTATGCTTGCACTCAGACACAACATGTCCAGTCTTACCACAATAGAAACACCTCTTCACCTCAGAAGCACATACATTACTCTTATGCCCAGGTTTTCCACATTTGAAACAAACCACACCAGCAGGAGCGTCTCCCCCACTAGTCCTCTGACCCTGAGAAACTTTCTGTTTACCTTTACCAGCTGGGGCATCATAAGGCTTACCACGATTCTGTTTGTTCTTAACCCTCTTCTCACTGATAATCTTATAGTGAGCATTATTATCCTCTTCATAATTCCTGCAACTATCAATCAAATCAGCAAAGACACATATATTTTGGTATCCAACTGCCTTTTTGATCTCTAGGCGCAACCCGTTCTCAAACTTGATACACTTAGAAAACTCAGCATTAGCCTCACTATAGTGCGGATATAACTTAGCCAACTCAGCAAACTTTGCAGCATACTCTACAACCGACATACTCCCTTGCTTCAGCTCAAGGAATTCAATTTCCTTCTTACCATGAACGTCTTCAGGGAAATACTTCCTCAGAAATTCTCTACGGAACACAGCCCAAGTGACATTTTCACCTGCAGCTTCCAACCTCTGACACATCTCTAGCCACCAGTCATCAGCCTCAACTGCTAGCATATGAGTACCATACTGAACCTTCTGCGCTGGAGTGCAGTCCATCACACGGTAGATTCTTTCAATCTCTTCCAGCATTCGGCATTCGGCTGATTCTCCATAGCATGTGCCATTGCTTCTAAAGCAGCAATAAGTGAAACATCATTCCTTCCAGCCATCTCAACTTATCACTACAACATAAACAACAATTAGAACTCAAATTAACAATACTCGATTATTAAACAACCTATGACTCAACAACTTGGTCGGACAAACCAACTTTGCTCTGATACTAACTTTGTAACATCCCAATTCTACCCGACAATATAATGTAAATCAAAGTTATAAAAATTATGCAACTGAATCAGGATGCCACAAATTCAACTTAAAAACCATTGCATTCAACATGGATACATAACACTTTAAAAATTTGGATGAACCAACATCAAAATAAGTTAATCTTTTAAATCAACAACTTGAACAACTACGCAACAGAATCATAATGACATCTTTATCCAACATGGAAGAAACTTCTGAATAACAAGTACTTAAGAACAATCAACTTAAAGTTCAACAACTAAAATAACAAATACTAAAGCAACAAGCGTTCACCCCCCTGAGTGTTACGTATCAGAGCAATGACACTGACTCGAACTACTGAAGTTCAACCACCTTCACTCTGGATTACCTGCACGTTACCAACATAAGGGTAACATTCAAACAGAAGGGGTGAGATATTGAACATTATAGTATAACATATGATAAATATTACACTAGAACCGGTTCATGCAAAAATCACCACTTCACAACTTATAAACCACAACAATCACAACAGGATATCAACAAAATACAAAAATTAATTCATCAACACAACAGCTCAATCATACTACTTGGAATGCGACTCAATAATATGCGAATGCATGTGGTACCATTGGAGCAGAACTCCCATCTTAAAAAAGGAGCAGAACTCCCATCTTAATAATTGCCAATTAATAGAGGCATCAACAAGGCATAAGCCTTCTTTGCAGTTTGCCATTCCAGCCATCACAAAGTATGCAAATATATGTGGCTCAATGAATGCACTATTACATACTCACAACAATCATCATCCATTGCAAGGCATAAGCTCACATCACCATTATTACCAGTAAATAGAGGTAATTCATCATCATTTAAAACTCCCTGCAACTACACATTATCAACAAGAATTCACAATAACAACCACAACAACACAACATCTTAACATAAATCAACATTGGCCATAATCCTATCACATCAATCAATGACTAAATCATTAACATAATTAAACAGCAACTTAACATAATTCACTCAGCACAGTTAACGACCAAAACGCAACATGTACGGGAAAAAGGGATAGGGAACTGCGTGCTCCTCAACATGCATAGCAACTAGGACAACATAACAACTAATATATACTCCTCGACACACATTGAGAAAAACAGGGCAACGACTGACCTATGCTCCTCGACACGTCCTGCAACCTAATTCTGCTCGAAAATCTAATGCATCATTCCCGACACGCCTTACAGCCTAAAATGCCGCTCGATACCAACCACTTCAGTATCCCCCCGACCTCTAATCCGACCTACACACAATATAAAATTTAATGATCACGCCGCTATAATTCATAACTTCCAGCCAACTTCTCGAAATAACACAATAACAGGCAACTAGATTCCTATCGACAGATTCATCAACATACAAGACCGACTACAATAATAATTCCTAACATCGCAACGACCATACCCTCATAACGACCACAACAAACTAACGACCACAACAACAAGCAAAAATCTACACTAACCTACTCATCGATTAGACTGGGAAGTCACACAGATACATAAAACATCCACAACACATCACCGAGCAACTTCCTAAAATGGACTCATTAAATGGTCATACGGTTCTTCCCAACGGCCAAAACATGAATAAACGAGCAACTTCGATAGCAATTCATAATATCCACGCACAACTATCATAAAACGACCAATTCCCACGTAATACACATCATAAGTCCTATTATAAGGTCAGAACCCCACCCTTACCTGGATTGAAAGTCGCTCAACCAAAGTCTCTAGCCGACGGCTTTACTTCACTCTGCTCGACACCGGGCAGTTTTCTCCTCGTCCGTGTAGCTCCACTGGTCAGCATACAAAAATCCTTATTCTACAACTAAAACAAATACTTGTGTTAGCTTCTCCTTATATAACAATCCTCTTGGGCCTAACCTACGCCCCCACTTTACTACTTCTAACCTATAGAATAAGTCCAACATTATTTCATATAGTCTCTTTAATTCCACATTATAATTATTATTAATCACTAATTAATTAATTAATAATAATCCAATAACTTATATCAATAATTCTCAATATCTCGCAACTTGACAAATACTCCAAAAATAATTTAATTAAATAATTAATTAAATTACGGGCGTTACATAAACCAAGCATGAAATACAAACACTTGCACACTTTACACCTCTAGGGTTAACTCCACTTGTTGCCTTGAAAAAATGGTCATGATATAGATGTGAGACGTCTTAGCAAAAACAATACAAGATCATAGTCCCTCGATGGCGCTTTGAATGTTTCCCTATAAATGATCTTAGTCCCTAAAGAGAAATGCTAAGATATCTCACAACATTACTATTCGTGACTATACGATGACCCACGCCCGTCCCTTCACATCCAACGACGGGGCTTCTTACCAATCAATGGTAAGATAGCAACATCTAAAGGAGGAGGAAAAGAACAAAGAATTTTGAGTAGGTAGAAACATTCTTAGTTGTTTGCTCATCTTCAAACACAAACACCTTTTTAAATGTACAAACACTTTCCATGAAATATTTTCAAAAAAAGTAAAACACTTTGTATGCATTCTTATAGAGACGAGAATCATTACAAAGTTATCCTAAAACAAAGGCACTTTTTCAAAATACTTTTGAAACCCATCCTAAAGCACACTTTCAAATAAAAGCAATGATCTAGCAAGCAACTAAGAGCCCATATATAACTATGGATGAAAAGGGTGATAACACCTTCCCTATTCAAAATCTACCCCCCGAACTCAAGAAAATAATCTCAGAGGTCTTTCCTGTTCTTTTCACCCTTTCCTTTATTGGATAAAAGAAAAGTCGGTGGCGAATCTTGCTATCTGCAACAATTGCAATAAAATGCAAAACACCGAAGTCAGTTCTCCCACCGTATTATAGACACACATATTACCCTATCATCAGACATGAGAATGTTGTACTTATTTTGGCTATTTTCTGGTGGGGATGAACATCTTGGATCCTTCCCAACTTCTCTCAGGTAGCTAATGCATCTAGTTGTGATTGTAGACTACTTCAGGAAATGGATAGAAGGTAAATCCTTGTCAAAGATAATTTTTCACAACATCACACATTTTTTCAAAATAAACATCATCATAATAATTTCCAAAACTACTCATTTAACATAAGTATTTATTAACTTAAAACACAAGAAATCACATGACATCCCCCAATCTATCATAAAAATGAGATAAAACACTTGTATGAAAATTTTAACTATGTTATTCATGAGTACAAGTGAAAACATCCAAAGAAATCACAATATATGAAACCTGGGTAATATATAACTCGTTGGCTGAATCAGGAGCTTGCTTAACTCAGACAAGACCAAAATAAGGCAGAAACATGGCAACCTTTCTTACTCATCCTCGTCAGGAAAAGATACAAACTCATTAGGAGAGCATAGGAGGTTAGAGACTAATTCTAGGCCAAATTATTACTTCATGCAAAAGCAAGACAACTCGTTGGCGAGGTGACAAACTCGATGGGCGAAACAAGACTGTTCAAAGATTTTCTATAACAACCTGACTTTAATTAATTACTTTTTTTATTAATTTAATTGATTTAAGTGAATATATTTAACATCCAAAAATAATTAGATTATTTATTTATTTAATTTATTATGTATTTGTGAATTATTGGTGAACGCATGGTCTTTTATTGAATATGATGCATGTTGCAATGCCATGTGTGGAATAGTGGGAATTTAGGTGGTATTGAGTATTTTAATAATTTAGATAATTACTTAATAATTATTAAAAATAATTATTTTAATATTAAAATATAGATGATATTTGGTGTAGAGATAACAAGGAAAATGAGGTAAATGTCATAAGGATTAGTGAGGACATGATGGGAAAAACATAATAAGGGTCTAAGGGTTAAACAAAGAAAACAAGGAAAAGTGATTCATTTCTATGATCGTGAAAGTTTGGGAAGAAAGCAGTGAAAGAGGCTAGGGTACAAAGAGGATAGAAGAGGAATTCATCCCGTAGAGCTTGGAACAAGATTAAAGCTAGAAATCTAAGGTATGGGGAGTGATCCTTATTATTATAATTGATATGGGGTTTAGGTATGTGTCGGATTGTGTTTTTGGGGTTTATATTGTGAAATTTCTCTGGTACAGGAAACATATGGTAATACTAATTTTCCAACATCAAAATAATGTCAAGGCAGATGTTACAACATCTGATTTGACATCTTGAATATATTTATCAAGTTATAAAAAATACTGAAACTTAAACTGCATAATGATAATTAACATATAAAGTTGTTAACCCAGTTCAATGCAACATCACCTACATCTAGAGTCTATCAAGCCAGAAAGGAAGTCCACTATCAGTAGTATTAGTTAAAAGCTAAAATCCCCTGTTTACAACTTCTCGCCTAATCCCTACCCAATGAAAATTCTACCTAGGCACCTCCTAGAACTATGAAAAATCACCATCTCACTTCCGAAATCACCTCAATGATATCTAACAGTCCCAATCCCAATGATTGTATTGAGTATAACTCAATAAGAATACCATACTTCCATTATAATACTTAGCCAAGACTCTTGACCAAGAACAATACTTGAATTTGCTTAAAAGCTTCATCCAAGAACAATACTCAATCCATTGCCTAAAGACTTCTGAGTGAGAACATAATGTCGACTACAAGTATCAGAACATACAAGGGTGACTTACACCACACAATACACAAGAGACTCTCAAAACCTAAGACCATTTTTTCTTCCCCCTAATTTTACAATTGTTGAAAGAACTAACTAAATTAGGTTAGGTCTTCTCTTTAAATAAACTTCTTCAATCCACGGGCTTCGAAATATCCATAAGATATTTCTTGATCCATAATTTGAGAGTCATATCTGTTGTGCAACAAAATTTCCTTAAATCTTGGAACAAACAATACAAAGTTTCCTAAATATTCTCAATGCCCAATTTAGTAACTAATGTACAACAGGAGATACAAAACCTTGTTCCAGATAAAATCCTCTTGACCTCCAAAAATTACAGAAACATATCCAAAAGAAATATTTTAGAATCAATCAAATATGTCAAGATTTAAAACAGCAGTGCCTATTGTACTACATTATTAGATCAAGATGTCATGACATATGCCTTCGACATCTGACTGAAAAATACGTACCAGTAAAATTGTTATGACAATTGATAAAGATGCTGCAACATCTTACTCAACAACAACATAGAACCATGTTCAGAACCTTGCTTTGGAAAAATTTAGCCAACCATAAAAACATGGAAATAACAATCTCCCCATTTCGCAAATTTTGGCTAAAACAACCAAAACCCAAAATCTGATGAGAGGAATAAAACCACAAACCAAACTGCACATAAATGTATCAGAGATACAACAGTTGCACAACACCAGCTACATGCTGATCATGTAAACAATTTACATGAGGAAGAAGATGGATATTACTCCCCCTCAAACACATAGACAATTCTTGACACAGAGAGATAAATCCCCCCCTAAAGAAAACAACACATTAGAAGGACATGAAGCAGAAATAATGTTTATAACTCATAGCATAATAATTCTCATAACTGAGAACACATGACACAACAGACAGGATGTTACAACATCCTGCAAAAGCTACAACAAAAGTAGCAGCAACAACAGAAACAAGACAGACAGATAATCCTAAAGTGTTGCATAAAGAAAACAATACTTGTTAGACTCAATAACACCTTTTACCCCCATCCTGTTAGCCAAAAATTGACTAAAACATTGTGAAAAGAAACTGACAAACTAAGAATCATTAGGAGCAAGAATTGATTCAAGATAATAAGGAAAGAATCAAAACTGACTCATAACAAACAGACCCTACTCTTGATACAAGACCAATTGTATCAAACTAACTCAAAAGAAAGGAAAAATGAAAAATAAAGGACTTACCCAAAGAGAACCAAGCTAAGGGTAAAAAGAAAAGAAAAAGACTCACACAAACAAAACAGAAAACAAAACTCTAAACAAAAATAGACTCAAAGAAAGAAAACAAACACACCTTTTTTCTTTTCTATTTTTTGTTTTTTTAAACAAATAGCATATAACAACTATCCCATACACCCTACTGAGACATTAACTCAATCTTGATTAGCCTGAGTCTGACTCATGTATATGCACATGGTTATTCTTGAGGGACTTCACCTTGATTAGGTGTTTTCCCTGTCCTAGATGTTCCAGTAGATGTTACAACATCTGATATAATGTTGAACACTACTTTCTTTGATTTTCAACAAAAGAGTTTTCTTTTGCATCAACAATGTTAAAACACATCTCGTGAGGATGATGAGGTTGTAAGGTATTTAAATAGAAGGAAAGTTAATTAGGTTGTAATGAAACCTTGCTTGTAACAACACTTCAATCAATGAAACCATTTTGGGAAGAAGATAAGATCATCCTTAGTAACAGTGAACCACTCACCATAAGAGTGATACACGTTATTCTTCAGCTTTCTCTTTTTCCAAGCTTTGACTCCTTGAAAAATGTTACAACATTTAAAATGACATTTTCACGCCATTGAAAATGATTCTTCTAAGATTGCACACTCCACAATGTAAAAGAATATAGTTGGCAGACCATCCAAACAGTTACTCCAATAATTCTTCAGTTGTGCTATTTCAAAAATAACCCCTCACATTATCAATGTAACTTGCATCTCAAGTTATGATGAAAACACTTATAGATCTTCTAACCCATACCAAGTTTAGGGGTGTCAATATAAACCTGTAGCTAGATCAATGACACAATGAATGACTTTGTTCTGCAAGGAGAATAAAATCCTTGTACCTTAATTGCAGTATTATGTCACACTACAATATTAGGACATCCAGTTTGACATTGCACTCTTTTAGTAACCAACCCAATTGAAAATTCATCTTCCTTCAGCAATGTACCTAATCTTTAGGATATATCAAGAGTCAATTAATTCTAATCCAGATGACCAGAATATCCTCCATAAATACAATCTTCTTCAGACTTGGTCAACATATTTTTACTCCAAGACTCACAATCATTCAACATTCCATCTCTGAAGTATCTAATGATTACAGACCAAAACAAACTCCAAATATTGAACTCCCTCTTAAAATGCTTTTTTGAGAGCTTCCTTATTTAGTGTCTCCTAGCCCTTTAGAATATTCCATACACTGGAGTAACAAACTGCTGTGATGATGTTCTAAGATCTGGTTGAATATCAGTACCTTTCTCAATGAACACATAATTGATTTTGATCCTGAAGTTACTCATCACTAAAAGTACTTCTTGTAAGAACAAGAAGTGTTTCCTACATCTGGCCTTGATATTTTGATGATAACTTCACATGTTATCTTAGAGAACAATTATATACACTAATGGTTTCGTCTAGCGTGTAGCTGCTGCTATAATGTTATGACTCTGGTACAAAGCGTGTGACATCATCAGGTTCCAAACATACATTATGGAAGAAAGCATGTGGTTACATGTTTCGTTAAAGTCAAGGTTCTGAACTGAACTTCTGCGACGTGTCTTAGAAACGTTAGTACAATAAGTTCTGATCGTGGATTTGTGGTTTAGCTTTGGAGGCTTTCTAAAGCTTTACTTCTATTTGTTACAAGTTCTGAAGATTATGAAGACAAGGTTTTGCTGAACAAGTTCTGATGATCTGAAGAAAAGGAAGTTCTAACAACCAAGTGCTGAAGACTCTGAAGACAAGGTTCTATGTGATAAGTTCTGAAGACTCCAAGACTTAGGTTCTAAGGCTTAAGAAAGATTCTTCTACAACAAGCTTCAACATTCAAGTATCTGAAGCATCTGTAGACCAAGAAATTTTTTTTCAAAATGGTTAACATGTGATAGTGTACAAAGGGTACATAAAGCGACTATGACCTCTACTCTTCTAGAGTGGCACAAAGACAGTTCTTTTGTACTTGATAGTGACTACTCTCATTATAACCATTGAGAACCAACATATAGATTTCCAATTTACCTTTCTACTCTTTCAACAGATCTCTTTTACAAGCTATAAAAGGAAAACTTGGAAGCTGAAGAAAAGTAAAAAAATACATTACAACGACAAATATATGAGTTCAAATTAAGCTCAACAAAATTACACCAAAACGGTGTGAAAACTCTGTAGAGAAATCATCTATGTATAATTATGTAAATAAGCAAGGAGTTGTTGCTTGTATCTTGCAGTATAACCCTTAGGTGTTCTTCATTGTACTAAAAAGTCTGTGTAATCTGCTTACAAGAAATAAATCTATAATACACTGAAAGTACTCAACTGTTGTTGAATGATACCTTGAGAGACTGAGTGAAGGTCCGAGCTCAAGAAGTCTCTTGCTGCGGCTTGAGTGGATTTACAGTAAGGATTGACAGACTTATTGGGGGTGCCAATAAGGTTGATCATAATTTATGTGGGTTATTCTGTGACCAGTTTGGTTATAGTTGATTAAGTCCTTGTTAAAGGCAAAATCATCCTTGCGAGGGTGGACTGGAGTAGCTTAGTTAACAACGAACCGGGATAAAAATCAATGTGTTCATTTACTGTTTTATGTTCTAACTGTACTTGGTTTGTCACCAACGAAAAGATTTTATTTGGTGAAACCCAATTCAAACCCCCCTTTCTTGTGTTTCTCACATCTTTAATTATCATTAGAGCTCCGGTTCAGGTATTGATAGTTATCAAAGACTTAATCGTGTTAGATAAAGATCCATACGAGTTTTTCGTTAAATAAATACAATGGTTGAACCCACTCTAGCTATTGCGGCATCAGATTCAGACGATAAACATTGTAACGTTAAACCTCCCATCTTTGATGGAGAAAAGTTTGAATATTATAAAGATAGACTAGAAAGTTTCTTTCTAGGTCATGATATTGACCTTTGGGATATGGTATTTGATGGCTACATACCTCCCATAAATAATACTGGAAAAGAAATAGCTAGGAGAGATATGAATGATCAACAAAAGAAAGATTGTAAGAATCATTATAAAGCAAGAACCATCTTGCTGAATGTGATTTCTTATACTGAGTATGTGAAGATCACATATAAAAATTCTTCTAAGTCTATATTTGATTCTCTTAAAATGACGCATGAAGGAAATGATCAAGTCAAGGAAACCAAGGTACTGGCCTTGATTCAGAAATATAAAGCTTTGAAAATGGAGGATGATGAAAGCATTGAAGTCATTTTCTCAAGATTTCAAACCTTAGTTGAAGGACTGAGAGTTCTGAATAAAGGCTATTCTGTGATACGGTGGGAGAACTCACTTTTTTGGTTTTATCCAAATATGCGGATAGCAAGAGTCGTCACTGAATTTTCTTTTATCCAATAAGGAAAGGGTGAAAAGAACAGGAAAAACCTTCGAGAATTTTCTGAGTTCGGGGGGTAGGTTATGAAAAGGGAAGGTGTTAGCACCCTTTTCATCTGTAGTTATCTACGGGCTCTTAACCGCTAGCTCACTTTGTTTTAAAAAGCTTTGTGTTTATTTTTGAAAAATATTTTGAAAAAAATGCCTAAGTGTGGCAACTTTGTAATGATTCTTGTATAAGTTAAGAATGCGTACAAAGTGTTTTTTTTTAAAAATATTTCAGAGAAACCTGTCTTGTGTAAAATATGTTATTTTTTGTGAGCAAGCGATTATGAGCTATCTACCTACTCAAAAGTCTTTCGTGTTATTTTCCTCCCCCATAGATAGTGCTACCCTACCATTAGTTAATAGGATGCCCTATCGTTGGATGTGAAGGGACAGACGCGAGTCATCGTACAGTCATAAAGGAAACTCGCAAGGGAGCTTTAGAAATTTATCATAAGGGACTAAGATCGCTTACCAAAGGCAGCATCGTAAAGATCATCGAGGGACTACGATCTTTTGTATCAGAGGGACTTTGCTAAAGCGTCCCCACATTCGAGGGACATGACTGTTTATTCGAAGGCAACAAGTGGGATTACCCTAGAGGTGAGTGTGTGAAAAGTGATTCAATTCAGTTATTTAATCTTGTATTTAGGGTTATCTAATGGTTGATTTTAGATCTTTCCATACATACCCTAATTACTAGCAATTATAAGGAAAACAGTAAATTACGGAAAGTAAAGGTCCTACACTATTAGAAAACTTCAGGGAAGGGGGTACAAAACCATAAAATGGTGGAAAAAGGTAAACCTTAATTAAAAATATTACAAACCATAGTAGTTACATAATTGGGAAAATTAATGCGAAAGTAAACGCGCGAAGATGGTAAAATAAAGAGAAAAAGAAAATAAAAAATTATTTTGTGATTGTTTGACGAAAAAGTTTTGATAATCATCCTAAAGTCTAATTGATTTTCATTAATCAAAAAAGTTAGGTAATTAAATTAATCGAAACTAATTATCCTAATTAATTTAATAAATAAAAAAAATCAAAATTAATTTATTAGTAAGAAACTAAACCTAATTTGTTTTAACGTTGATTAAAGAAAAGTAATTCATGTTATTAAGAAATTAGGGTTAGGGTAAAATAAGAAAATAATGTTAGTAAAATAAAGGGAGAAAAAGAATGTTGGGGGTGAGTGTTGAACCCACGCCCCCTACCTCTCCAGCGTGCATGCCTTCCAACTGAGTTGCGCTGCGTAGGTGTTTAGAAATACGAACAAAACAAGATATGTTAAACCTACATGTCAGTTTGGAAAAATTAAATAAAGAATGTCAAAAGGCTGGATCAAACCCACACCCTTCAGTACCAATGCCTTATCGCACATGTTCTTGCCACTGGGGTGGCTGTTTCATCTTTGCATATAATTGATCAAAATAAATATAAAATAAAAAAACTTAGAGGGAGTGGAGAAGCGCCGAAGCCCTAGCTCCGGTCGTCTTCTCCGGTGAGCATGTTTCAATATCCTGCAAAACAAAGCACATTAATGATTAAAGAAGACCCTACCCCCCTAAATCGAGGGTCCCGAATCCAAATATAGGCTCAGTTTTGACTAAAAACACTTGGATTATGAGTTTCAAAGGAAAAATTCTAGTTTGGTACCTCAATGGAAATTAATGATTTGGACGTCATGGATCCGATGTAATGATTGTAATCTGTACTAAACACCATTATAAACACACACAAACACACATAATCAACAAACAAATGCAACAAATAAAAATTCAAGGTTTTGAAAAACTAACCAACCGGTGCTCTTGAAGGAATTTCTTTTGGGATGCTTCAAGCTTGTTGGATGAATGGGAACGACTCATGAGATCTTCAGGAGTATGTTTGAATGCTTGGGTTCGGTTAAAGGATGGTTAAAACTAGGGTTTGACTTTGCCCTAGTTTTTATTATATTTTTGAGAGTTTTTGGGATTGTTTCTTATGCAAGGATTTACTGTGTAAGGGTTCTTGTCTTGATGTCTGAATATATAGAGAAAATTATGGCAAAAACCAATGGGCTTGGACCTTGTGTAATAAGATATGATTTTATCTTATTTATTTTGTATTATTAATGAATTAAATCAAAAATAAAAAAATTAATTAAAGTAAAAAGGATCAAGGGGTGTGAGAACAAGTTTTTTAGGTGTATGAAAAGTATAATACACGTTTGGACTCTTAAACCATGGCCCAATAGCCCAAAATATCAACCTTGGTCATTTTGAACTTCATGCATTTCCTCAAAATTTCCAAAATTGCAATAGTCATAACTCACTCAATTTTTATCTTTTGAAGGTGATCTTGGACTTTTTGTAAAGCTGAATATATCCTATACAACCTATATGTTGATCATTTTTGCTTTTGAAGACTTTATCTTGATGTAAGTTGCCTTGACAAAAAGTGTCTTTTTGTTGACTTTTTAAATGACCTCTAATGTATTGGCTTATATCTCCCAAATGATGCATTGTTTGGGCTTGAGCTTAGAGAGACAAAGTTGTAGATAATTGAATTTCCTTTAAAATGGGCTTTGGTTGGGGGAAATCTGATGAAGCATGTGAAAGTTATTCTTGGTCAAAGTTCAGTTGACTTCTCCTAAGGAAACCCTAATTTGGCAACTTTTGACTTTTGATGATTTGAGGGATTTTCTTGAGGAATCATGATCAACCCTTGATCAAATGATGAATATCACTTGAAAATGTTGATGTTGACCAAAAATCTTGAGGTTTGACTGTATGTTGACCATGATTGACTTTTTACCCAACATAGTTGATTTTCAGCCATTTAAGCCATTGACTGAGCAAAATTGTGATGCAAGGCATGAAACTTGAAATGAGCATTCTTGAAGACCTATGGATAAATATGAAAACCACTTTAGACCTTGAGAACCCAATCTTCATTGAGAAACATAAAACCCTATTTGTGGACCCATTCTTTAGAAGGAGAATTTATCTGATCAATTCTTGAGCCAACTTGAGCATTTGAGGACCTTATGAGAATGTATTAAAGAAATATGGGAGGGAAAAATTTGGGGTACAACAGCTACCCCTGTTCAATCTTCTTAAACCTGAAGGGTTATATTAGAATGTCCGCCATTCTTGACTTGAAGGTAGAAGATGATTGAACACTTAAGTGCCTAGAAATTTGCAGTCGTCTGTGCACGAAGTAACGCTGTTAGTTGATTATACCAGGAATGGGCTTAAAGATGCCATTTAGAGAGGTGACGAAGCGTCATCAGAGATGGGCTTATAGATTCCATCTAGAGTAATTGTTGATAGGAATATCATAATAATTCTACGTCTGACTTTGTCTTAGAAGATGTATTTGGAATGAGTCTACGCCCGACTTTGTTTAAAAGAATATCAGAGTGAACCTACGCTTAATTTTATCTGAATGAGGTACTAGAATGAGTCTACACTCGAATTTGTTTAGAAGATACGTTTGGAATGAGTCAACGCCTAACTTTGTCCAGAAAGAATATCAGAACAAATATACGCTTGATTTTATCTGAATGACATACTAGAATGAGTTTACACCCAACTTTGTCTAGAAGATATGTTTGGAATGAGTCTATGTCCGACTTTGTCCAAAAGAGTTTCAGAAGGAATCTACGCTTGATTTGATCTGAATTACATACTAGAATGAGTCTATGCACTACTTTGTCTAGAAGATACATTAGGAATGAGTCTACATCTGACTTTGTCTAAAAGATACGTTTGGAATGAGTCCACGTCCGACTTTGTCTAGAAGATACGTTTGGAATGAGTCTACGTCCGACTTTGTCCAAAAGAGTGTCTGAAGGAATCTACGCTTGATTTCATCTAAAATGACATACTAGAATGAGTCTACGCCCGTCTATGTCTAGAAGATACTTTTGGAATAAGTCTACGTCCAACTTTTTCCAAAAGAGTTTAAGAAGGAATCTACACTTGATTTCATCTAAACTAGAAAATATCTACGCTCGACTTCAACTAGAAGAGGTATTGAAAAGAGTCTACGCCTGAATTTTTCCAACGGAGTACCAGAAGGAAATCTACACCTGACTTCATCTGAATGATGCACTAGAAGATGTCTATGCCCGACTTCATCTAGAAGAGATATTTTTTCAGAATGATTCTCTGGGGAAAGTGATCGAGTAGCTACTTGCCCAATTTAGTCGGGCATAGAAAATTTTCTCCAGAGTGTTGTACAAAGAGACAAAAATCCTAGTAAGAGGAAATCGTCGTGAAATGAAGAGAGTACAAGGTGAAAACAAAATGTATAGCTATGTGTAAATGATCTCGTCAGGTTCCAATTATCCTATTGCCTTTATGTCTTCAAGCATCTCATCCCTCGTTCGTCGGAAGAATTTGATTGAATTGATCTGTACCATTTAAACTTGACATTGGTAATAAAGCTGGCTGTGAGTGATCCAACGAGACATAGTCGTATGCTTTATCCCTAAGTTTTTCCTGGACCTCCGTTTCGGGTTTTCAGTCCACCGAGATACCCTTTTTTTCCCAAGCCGCCTTTTCAGGTTTTCAAATTACCGGGTGTACAATCTTTTATATATATCCATGATTTTTTCCCAAACCCTTTTGGTTCGTCGGGATGCCCTTATTGTTTCCTAGGCCAGTCAACCTAGCAGGTTGTTTTCATGCGTAGTATCTTTTAACTATGTCCGTGTTCACAGGGTGTGGAAGATCTTCACCGTCTACGGTGGTAAGTATCATAGCACCGCCCGAAAATATCTTCTTGATCACAAATGGCCCTTCGTAGGTGAGAGTCCATTTTCCCCTGGGATCACCCTGCGGTAGGATGATGTGATTTATTACCAAGTCACCAGCCTGATATACCTGATGCTTGATTTTATTATTGAAAGCTTTGATCATATGCTTATGATATATCTGACCGTGACAAATAGCCGCAAGCCTCTTCTTGTCAATTAAATTCAACTGGTCTAGCCTAGTCTGAATCCATTCATCTTCATTCAAGTCTGTATCTTACATAATTCTCAGAGAAGGAATCTGAACTTCGACAGGTAGGACAACCTCCATACCATAAACTAGAGAGAATGAGGTTGCCCTAGTTGATGTTCGAGCTGAAGTGCGATAGCCATAAAGAGAAAATGGTAACGTCTCGTGACAGTCTTTATATGTCATTGTCATCTTCTATATAATATTATTACTGTTCTTATTGGTGGCTTTCACTGCACCATTCATCTTTGATCGATACAAAGAAGAATTATGGTGCTTGATCTTGAACTGCATGCAGAGTTCCGTGATCATAGTGTTATTGAGATTGGTACCATTGTCTGTTGATAATCCTTTTGGGTATGCCATACTGATAGATAAGGTTGTGCTTAATGAACTAGACGACCATATTCTTGGTAATGAAGGAAAATGAGGCTGCTTCAACCCATTTGGTGAAGTAATCAATGGCGACGAGGATGAAGTGATTTCCATTGGAAGCAGTAGGTTTGATCTCTCTGATCATATCAATGTCCCACATTGCAAATGGCTAATGAGCAGTCAAGACATTCAGAGGTACTAGAGGCACATGTACTTTGTCAGTGTAAATTTGGCACTTGTGAAAAGTTCTCGAGTGGTTATGATAGTCAGTTTCCATAGTCAACCAATAGTAACCCGCTCTCAGAATCTTTTAGCCATTGTATGCCCACTGGAATGAGTACCAAAGATACCTTCGTGCATATCTTCCATAATCTTCTTCGCCTCTTTCTTGTCCACACAACGAAGCATAGTCGAATCATGGTTGCGCCTGTACATAATTCCGTTGCTCAGGAAGAACATAGCTGAGAATCTCCGTAGGAATTTCTTATTATTGATAGATGCTCCTTCAGGACACTCTTAAGCCTCAAGATATCTTTTCACTTCATTAAACTAAGGTTTCTCTTCTACTCCGTCAGTGTCAACTTCATAGCAGTGGGCAGGTTCGTCTAGCCTTTCAATGGTAATTATGGGGGCCTCGTTGCCCCATCGGACTTTGAACATAGACGACATGATAACTAACATGTTTTCCAACTGATTCTCTTCTCGTAGGATGTGCTCAAAAGTGATCTCCTCGAAGTACGAAATTAAGGTCATCACATACTCTCTATAAGGGATGAGGTTCAGGGGCTCCGTATCCCATTCTCCCTTAATATAACTAATTACCAGAGCTGAGTCCCCGTATACATTCAAGAACTTAATTCTTAGGTCAATAGCAGCTCTGATGCCCATGATGCACACTTCGTATTTAGCCATGTTGTTGGTACAGTCAAAGCAAAATCTGGCGGTGAAGGGTGTACGGAAACCCTAAGGATATATAATTACAACACATATTCCATTTCCAAGCACATTAGAAGCTCCATTAAAAACCATAGTGTGATACGGTGTAAGAAACGACTATTTTTAGTGGTTTGCATTCTGTATTCGCAAATGTCACGGTAAGCAAGAGTCGCCACCGACTTTTATTTCATCCAACTAAGGAAAAGGAAAAAGGATAGAAAAAACCTTTTTCGAGAATATTTCTGAGTACGGGGGGGTAGATTATAGAAAGGGAGGTGTTAGAATCCTTTCTATCCATGGTTTTTCATGGGCTCTTAGGTACTTTGCTCATTTTGAAATTGCTTGTGTGTGCTTGTTTTGAAAATTTTTGTTTACTTCGTGATAACCCTTATATCGGTCCTCAAGAGTGTGACAAAGTTGTTTTGAAAACTGTTTTGAAAAAGTGTTCGGTGTGAAAAAAAGTTTGTTCGTTTGAAAAAGTACCTAGGAACTAATCTACCTACTCGAAAAAGACAGTTCATTTTCCTTTAGACAATGCTATCCCATTATTGAGAAATAGGTAGCATCATCGTTGGAGTTTTAAAGGGACGAAATGGTCACTGAAGGCACCAAGTAAGGATGCCTTAGAATTTCGAAGAGACTATCGTCATAAGATCAATTCGTAGGAAAATCGAGGGACAAGTAGGGTTTATGATCTTTACGATGACTTTGAATCATGGGTCATTGCTAGGATATCCCTACGTTCGAGGGACACGACCATTATTTCTGAGGCAACCAAGTGAGGCAAACCCTAGGAGTGCAAGTGTGCAAAAGTGTTTGATTTCAGTTATTTATCTTGCGATTTAGTGCCTAGGATTAATTCATTACTCATACACGCTTAAGTTGCTAACAGTTATATACAAGCATGCAGAATATAAAATGCGAGAAGGTAAAGGTCCTACGCTATTACAGGGCTTTTGCAGATACATGATTATCTTGGACTGAAAATAAGAATGCGGAATATAAACCCTAATTACTATTACAACCTCGAAACAATTAGAATAATAATAATAAGATTTAAAATGCGCGTGGCAAATTTAAATGCAACAATAATTAAGAGACCTTAAAATCCAATTGAAAAAGTATTTTTGTTATTTTTTTGAGAAAAGATTGAATTATGTACAAATTAAAACCCTACTTTCTAATTAATTTAAATTATAAAAAGGAATTAAATTTGCCCAAATTTTAATTAAACTAATTAATTCAAGAAAATAAAATATTTAATGAAAAAATAATTTTATGTTTTTTGTGATTTTTTGATTTAATAAAAAAATGATTTTGTTATTTTGTAAAGAAAAAAAAGAATTAATTAAATAATAAAAAGAATAAGAAATAAAATATAAAAAAAGATTAGAGATGGGCTTATTGCTGGAAGAGAGGGGGGTGCATTGCTAAATTGTTCAGGCCCAAGAAGGTTGAGCCCACTCAATGCGCTGGATTCGGTGCATCCTCTTTCTGATGGTGTACCATGGTCTCTCCTAGATGAAGCGATGGATTTGGATCAATGATGAATCCAATGGTTGGATTAAGGGATGCATGGTAGACTCCTGGCAAGGCAATGTATAGAACCTGCAATTAAATGTTAAGAAAATGGAAAAACGCTGGGACCTAGGATCGAACCCAGGTCCTCCCACTCACACCATGCGCGCTTCACCACTGGGCTACCATGTTTTATTTGTTATTATAATAACAATAATATGAAATATATGAAAGAAATGTGGATTACTGAGTTAAAAAAACGCGCGTTTTATTTGAATGGCCCAATGATGGTTGAACACATCATCATCTTCTTCCTCCTCCGCCGTGTTAGGCATGTAACTTTTACCTACGGCCAAGCTTCCAAGGCTATAACCCTGTGACTTTAAAAAATCACGTACAAGCAATATAAATAAGATTCAAGACCATGGATCGATTGGGTTTGACCCTCTAATCACAATGGTATCCTTCATTAGGGTCAATTGTTCATGCATTTGAAAGCCCCAAAACAACAAGGCAAACCCTAGCTATGGAAAATGTTCATACAAGCATTAAAACTTCAATTAAATGGTCCATATATGATGTAAACATGACAACAAACATAAATATACCATTGAAACATGTTCATGATGCAAGAATCATAGTAATGAAATATGAAAAAGAATGCAAACCGTGTGACGTCTAGAGGGAGATTCTGGGTGTTTGGAGGCGTGCAACCGGTCGTGCTAGCTTCGGAGAGATACCAGGAAACGATTGGTGGCTTTGAATGTCTTTGAATCAGCCTCTAAACTGGAAATCAGTCTACCACTTTTTTGAAAATTTTCAATTCTTGCTTCCAGCTTTTTCGACCTCTAATCATTTTTTTGTGCATTGGATCTCTTCTCTATATGTAGTGGAACGCATTAGGTCAATAAAAATGCCATGTATCTTTATCAATTATGGAGATTTGATTTGTTTTTCCTCTTGTATGATATCTTTCCATATCAAGCCAAATCATACCATTTTCATCCCAATCTTCCTTGGCACAATTTGATTTGGTTTGAAAGCATATTTGCATTATAATTCATTCAAAATCAGATCAAAAACAAATCTTCCATATTTTATATCATTTATTTGATTTAATTTGACTTTTAAATGACAAAAAATCAAAATAAATTAAATAAATAAAGTCAATAATATGTGGTAGAGTATTTGGGTCGTGGATCATGTTGGAAGCATAATGCAAGCTTAAAAGGTTCGGCCCATTTGGCAAAAAATACATTTTTGAGCACATTTGACCTTTGGCAATTTTGCAAAAACGGTAAACTTTGACAAGGCACATCTCTTCCAATTTTAACCCTATAGAGGTGTTCTTTGACTTTTTATAAAGCTTAGGATGTCCCCTAAATAACCCTTTTGGTCTCATCTCAATTAGGTCTTCCATTATTAAGTAATAAGCTTTGACCCTAAAGGTGTTTTTTGTTGACTTTTAAAAAGACCTATAATGTAGAAATTCATATCTTTTGATGAGTACATATTTTGAACTTGAGGAATGAAGATGAGTTGTATGTAATTTCATCCTCTTCAAAATGAGCCTTGGATGGAAAATTTCTAATAAAGTATGAAGAAGTTATGCCTGGTCAAAGTTTGGTTGACTTTTCCTAAGAAACCCTAATTTAGCTACTTTTGAGTTTTGATGAATTAGGAGCATTCCTTGAGGAATCACGATCAACCATTGATCAAATGATTAATGTCACTTAAAAATGTTTATTTTGACCAAAAATCTTGAAGTTTGACTATATGTGGGCCACATTTGACTTTTGACCTAATACAGTCGATTCTCAAGCATCTGAGCAGTTGACTGAGCAAACTTCTTGTGCAAGGCTTGAAATTTGACATGGAGGGTATTGAGAACATATTGGGACCATGGAAGGAATTTGGGACCTTTGGAGTTCACACATCTTGATAAAAATGGAAACCCTAGTTTGAGGTACATTATCTTAGGAGAGAGTTTGTCTGATCAACTCTTGGGCATCCTTGAGGAAGTTGAGGACCTCAATGGACATGTGTTGAGTAAAATGAGAGGGAAAATTTTGGGGTGCAACAGTTGTCCCTGTTCAATCTTCTTAAACCTGAGGATGTAGATTTCTTGGTCTGCCTTTCGTGATCTGAAGGCGAAGATGATTGAACACTAGAGTGCCCAGAAATTTGCACTCGCATGGAGTAATACTGATTGGTGATATTGGGAATGGGCTTACAGATGCCATTTGGAAGTTGACAGAGAATCGTTGGAGATGGGCTTAAAGATTCTGTGATACAGTGGCAGAACCAGCCTGTTTTTAGGAAAATGCTGGTTTGCGTTTTGCGTTTGTGTTTGCAAAATGTCGCGGTAAGCAAGAGTCGCCACCAACTTTTATTTCATCCAATCGGAAAGGAAAAAAGTACAGAAAAAAAAATCCTTTTTCGAGATGTTTCTGAGTACAGGGGGTATATTATAGAAAGGGAAGGTGTTAACACCCTTTCTATCCATGGTTTTCCATGGGCTCTTAGGTACTTGCTCATCTTTTTTAAAATTGCTTGTGTGTGTTCGTTTTGAAAAGTTTTGTTTACTTCGATTTAACCCTTGCTTCTATCTTCAAGAGTGTTACGAAGTCGTTTTGAAAACTTTAGTTTGAAAAGTTTGTTTGAAAGTTTATGGTGTAAAACAGTTCATTTTGAGCAAGTACCTACTAGCATCTACTTACTCGAAAAAAGAATGTTTCTGTTCTTGCTTCCTTTAGACAGCGCTATCCCACTATTAACGAGTAGGTAGCACCGTCGTTGGATTTGTAAGGGTCAATTCGAAAGGGACGTACAATCACTAAAGCAATGTTAGGACGTCTTAGTAATAACTCTAATGTCTTAAGATCACATTCAAGGTAACATTCCGAGGCAACCTTTTCGAGGAAACTTTTCCAAATGGGACTTTGATCTTTGTTTAGACAAGAGAGCAATCACTAAAATACCCTATACTTAATGATTGTTTACCGAAGGCAACCTAAGTGGGAGTATACCCTAGGAGTGCACATGTGCGAGTGATTCAATTTCAAGTTATTATCTTTGCACATTTAGGGTTTGCTAACCGTTTTAAAATTTACATATAGTCTTGTCATGCAACCCTATTATCATACATCTAGCAGTTAATATTTGCGAAAATTAAAATGTGGAAAATAAAGCTACGCTATTACAAGGCTTCAGGGATTAATTACATAGAAAAAAAAACCATAAAAACGATAAATAAATGAAAAGTCCTAATTAAAATATTACATCCCATGAGCAGTTACATCAATATTGTAAAAATAAATAAACGCGCGCAATGAACTAAGAACAAGAAAAAATTAGGGTTTTGACCCCGTCTAACTTAATTACAAGAAGAATTATTTTTTTGGTTGTTTTTGATTTTTTAAAGAAAATAATAAGGTTTTAATTAAATATGTACAAACCTAATTACTAATTAAATTAAATTAGGAAAATTAAATTATTTTTGACCTACTTTGTGTTTTGGTTATTTTTTTAAGAAAAGAAAATAGAAATTAAATTAAACAAAAACCTTAGTTTCTAATTTATTTTAATTTATTTACAAAGACCAATTAAAGTTATCCTAAAATTAAATAAACTAATTAAATTAATTTTTTATAAAAAATAAAACCTAAATCTAATTTGGGTGAGAATTGATTTTATGATTTTTTTGATAAAAAGAATTAATTTTTGGTGTTAGTAAAATAGTTTAAATGAATTAAATAAAGAAAATATAAAAAGAAAAAGAAAATGGGCCTGGTAAACAGCAATTTGGGAGGGTGCCATTAGCAGCTTTCTGGGCCTAAGAATCTGATCCACGTTGACTTCTATGCTTCCATGTTGTACGTTGACCAAGGTGCACTATGGTCCTCCAATGATGGCCTTCAGATCTGGCCTTCTGGAGATCCAATGGTTGAATCTTGAGGGCACATGGTGGTCTTCACGCCTGTGTACACGCCTGATCATATAAGCAAAAATAATATGAAATACATGGGGGACCTGGGATTTGAACCCAGGTCCTATGGACTTTTCATTCACTTCAACACCAACTGAGCCAAGCGCGTTTGTTATATATGAAATAATAATAATTAATAATATGGAATAACATGAGTTAGTGGAGGACAAACAAAAAAGCGCACGCCAGAATTCAAACGGGCAAATAGGATGGTGCCACGCAGGTCTTCTTCTTCCTCTCTCCGTTGGTAAAAGTTATGGACTTTTACCTACGGACAAAGGTCCGTAGCTATAACCCCTGCACATTTCAAAATCTCACACAGGCACGATAAATGAAATCTAATGATGTAGATCAAATCGCCTTGACCTTGTGATCATCATGGAACCTTTCTTGTGGACCAATTTTGCCTGTACCAAAAGATCCTAAAACGAGACAAAAAATCCTAGCCATGGTGGATTTCAATATAGCTAACAAAAATGAAATTAATTGTTACCATTAGCTTGCAAACACATTAGGAATTACAAATATATCATTGAAATATGATAAAGATGCAAGAATAAAGAGATTCGATTTTGAAAATAGTGACAAACCGTGGGGGTCGTGGAACCGGATTCTGGGCACGAAGACGCTTGCTTTTGATTGGTATAGTTTCCTTGTACTCCCAAGAAGCGAATGAGATGGCTTGGGAGTCTTAAAACTGTCTGGAAATATGAAAACAGATTACCACTTTTCTTGATTTTTTTCAAGTTTTTTCTTCCTCTTACACGCCTCCAAACCCTTGTCTTTTTGGTCTGCATTTGTCCACTATATACCAATGATCGAATTAGGGTTACAAATGTGCTTTCAATCTTTGTCAATTATGATCTTTGATCATGATTTGATTTTCATGAAAATCTTTCCAAAATAAGCCAAAACCAATATTTTTATGCACAACCATGCCTTACACGATTTGATTCTCTTGCTAGCTGTATAAGAGACCTGAAATATGTACACAATCTTAAGGTTTGAATGATTTGGATATTTCCATGATTTATTTTGATTTAATTTGATTTAATTGAAATAAAAAATCAAAATAAATGGCAAGAATAAAATAAAGGCAAGTGGAAAGAGTTAGGTCTCGTGGACCATGCTACAAACTCAAAACAAGTGCAAAAAGTTAGGCCCATTTGACAAAAATTGCAATTTGAGGCATATTTGACTTTTGGCAATTTTACAAAAAAGGTTAACTTCACCAATGCATAAATTCTTCAATTTTGACTCTATGAAGGTGTTCTGGTACTTTTTAGAAATCTTGAGATGTCCTCTAAACAACCCTTTTGGTCTAATCTCAATTGAGTCTTCCATGTTCATGTATGAAGCTTTGACAAAAAGGGTGTTTTTGTTGACTTTTCAAAATGACCTATAATGTCCAAATTCATAACTTCTTGTGAGTGCATATTTTGAACTTGGGAGCTGAAGATGGATTATATATAATTGCATCCTCTTCAAAATGAGCTTTGGATGGGTTATTTCCAATAAAGTATGAGAAAGTTATGCTTGGTCAAAGTTGAGTTGACTTTTCCTACAAAACCCTAATTTGGCAACTTTTGGGTTTTGATGAATTGTGAGCAATCCTTGAGGAATCATGATCAACCATTGATACAGTGATGAATAATACTTCAAAATGAGAATGTTGACCAAAAATCTTGAAGTTTGACAGTATGTGGGCCACAGTTGACTTTTACCCTAGCACAATCGATTTTCATGCCTTTTGAGTAATTGAATGATCAAACTTCCTCTGTAGGGCTTGAAACTTGACATGGATGATCTTGAGAACATATTATGACAATGGTGAGAATTTGGGATCCCTTGGACTCAAGTATCTTAATGCAACATGAAACCCTAATTTGAGGTAGTCTGCCTTAGGAGAGAGCTTGTTTGGTCAACCCTTGGACTTCCTTAAGCAATTTGAAGACCTCACTTGAAATGTATTGAGAAATATGGGAGGGAAATTTTTGGGGTACAACAAATTCCATCCAAAAAGATATCGATCGCATAAGAGATTCCTTTGCGAGAAACTCTGTACCTGCTGTTGAGGAGAACTTCGCCGAGGAATGTTGATTTATGACATGGGAAATATAGTATAGGAGCTTAGATTGTCTATTACTCTATTAGGGAATTAACTCCTGATTGAGGAAGTAGGAATGAACTTCATATCTGGTAAGGATCCAGGCTGAACAGCGACTTACTGGGGGAAGGTGAAATCGACCGTAACTGGTCGGGCCCCAGTCTTATCGTGTTATAAATTGTCGTCTAGAGATGAAAGAGAAGGAACCTAGATGGTAAGGTTACTTCGAAATGAAAGCCTAGATAGTAGGGTTGCGACAAGGAACCTGGGTCGTAGGGTTACTTCGAAATGAAAGCCTGGATAGTAGGGTTACTTCGAAATGAAAGCTTGGATGGTAGGGCTGTGAGAAGGAACCTGGGTCGTAGAGTTACTTCAAAATGAAAGCCTGGATAGTAGGGCTGTTAGAAGGAACTTGGATAGTAGGGTTACTTCGAAATGAAATCCTAGGTAGTAGGGATGTGAGAAGGAACCTGGATAGTAGGGTTACTTCGAAATGAAAGCCTGGATAGTAGGGCTTGTGACAAGGAACCTGGGTAGTAGGGTTACTTCGAAATGAAAGCCTGGATAATAGGGCTGTGAGAAGGAACCTGGATAGTAGGGTTACTTGGAAATGAAAGCCTGGATAGTAGGGCTGTGAGAAGGAACCTGGATAGCAGGGTTACTTCGAAATGAAAGCCTGGGTAGTAGGGCCGTGAGAAAGAACCTGGATAGTATGGTTACTTAGAAATGAAAGCTTGGGTAGTAGGGCTGTGAGAAAGAACCTGGATAGTAGGGTTACTTCAAAATGAAAGCCTGGATAGTAGGGCTATAATAAGGAACCTTGGTCGTAGGGTTAATTCGTGATGAAAGCATGGATAGTAGGGCTATGAGAAGGAACCTGGGTCGTAGGGTTACTTTGAGATGAAAGCCTAGATAGTAGGGCTATGAGAAGGAACCTGGGTCGTAGGGTTACTTCGAGATGAAAGCTTGGATAGTAGGGCTGTAAGAAGGAACCTGGGTCGTAGGGTTACTTCGAGATGAAAGCCTAGATAGTAGGGCTATGAGAAGGAACATGGGTAGTAGGGTTACTTCGAAATGAAAGCCTGGATATTAGGGATGTGAGAAGGAACCTAGATAGTAGGGTTACTTAGAAATGAAAGCCTGGGTAGTAGGGCTGTGAGAAGGAACCTGGATAGTAGGGTTACTTCAAAATGAAAGCCTGGATAGTAGGGCTTGTGAGAAGGAACCTGGGTAGTAGGGTTACTTCGAAATGAAGGCCTGGATAGTTGAACCGTTTGACTTCGGGAACTGAGTTTCCATTAGTCGTCTGCATACGTGACCTGTATAACTGCTGGGATTGTTGATGATAATTATCTTTCCTAAAAAGATAATAGGGTTAATTATATGCGATGCATGAAATGCATGGCGAGATAATATTCTCAAAATAAATGAGATTATGTTGTATATGATATGTACGCGCATGTCATCATGTATGTACATGAAATACTATCGTGGTACGTCTGAGTCTGGGAAAATAAATCCCTGACTGCTGTTTGGAGAATATAGCATTCCTGACTGTTGTAGAGAATTGTGGTTATTCTACTTCCGCCGGGGATGGTGAACGGAAATGACTATGCTGGAGAGTTACTCTTTGTTATTCATGAATATTCTGTCAGGAAGAGATTCTGTTTGAGAATAACTCTGTAGGGAATAACTTGGAAAGTGAATTTTTGTAGCTGAATTAATGAGCTCTGCCGGGGATTGAGCTTCTGCATCCAGAGAAATAAACTCTGCTTGAGAGGTAAAATTTACTGGCCCGCTCGCGATTATGAAATTCGGCCGGGGGATATAGCTGTCAGGTTTCTGAATGACCCTGGCTGGGGAGGTTATGTCCTATTGATTATGCTCCAAAGTTGACTCTATCTCGGTACCTGCTGGGAAGAGTAACTGTCGGGTTTGGCACTTCTTGTTTTTTCCCCTGTTTCTAGAATTACGAATAATTGTCTTTGTTTCTTATGTAAATATTTATGAGCACCAATCATATTCAAATGCATATGTCAAGAATAAATCATTGGACGTTCTTGCAAAACAAAATAGAAAAAGAAAAAACTCCAAGTTTCTTGTGAAAATGAGTTTGTATTGATTTTTGAAGTTGGCCAGTAATAGGCGTTTTCCTACAAGAAGGCTGACGCTCTAGTAAGAGAACGCCGCCGTAAAAATAGAAGCTATACAAATTTGTGTAAAAGAAAAACAACTATGTGAAACAACCTCATTGGGTTCCAAATTTTCTATTTCCCTTTCATCTTCAAGCGTCTCATCACTTTGCTAATTGGCCGGAAGTTGATCAGATTAGTTGGCGCCGTTCGAGCTTGATAGTCGATACTGAAGTCTGGTCGCAAGATGATCCAATGAGACATAGTGGTACGCTTTATATCCCTAATTTTTGCCTGGACTTCCCTTTCTGGTTTTCACTCCACCAGAATACCCTTTTTTACCTAAGCCGCCCTTTCAGGTTTTCGAATTGCCGGACGTACATATTTTTTTTATTTTCATCCCTTATTTTTGCCTGAACCCTTTTGGTTCACCGGGAAGCCCTTATTTTTGCCTAGGCCAGTCAACCTAGAAGGTCTTTTGATTAGGCGTAATATCTTTTCACTATGTCTACATTGACAGGGTGAGGAAGGTCGTCACCGTCCATGGTGGTTAGAATCATAGCTCCACCCGAAAAAATGTTTTAACCACAAATGGACCTTCGTACGTGGGGGTCCATTTTCCCTTGGGATCACCTTGCGGCAGTATGATGCGCTTGATCACTAGATCCCCGACTTGATATTCTTGATGCCTGACTTTCTTGTTAAAAGCCTTGATCATTCGCTTTTGATATGTCTGACCATGGCAGATAGCAGTAAGTCTATTTTCATCGATTAGATTTAACTGATCAAGTCGGGTTCGAATTCAGTCGTCTTTGTTCAAACCCATATCCTTCATAATCCTGAGAGAAGGTATCTGAACTTCGATGGGTAGGATGCCTCCATGCCATATACTAGAGAGTAGGGTGTTTCCCCTGTCGACGTACACGCTGAGGTACAGTACCTATGAAGAGCAAATGGTAACATCTCATGCCAGTCTTTATATGTCACTGTCATCTTCTACACAATCATCTTGATGTTCTTGTTAGTTGCTTCAACAACACCATTCATCTTTGGCCGGTAAGGAGAAGAATTATGATGCTGTATCTTGAACTGTTTACAGAGCTCAGTGATCATTGTAGTATTGAGATTCGTACCATTGTCAGTAATAATTCTCTCTGGAACACCATATTGACAGATCAGATTATGTCGGATAAACTGCGCCATGACGTTCTTGGTTACTGTAGCAAAGGAAGCTGCCTCAACCCACTTCGTGAAGTAATCAATGGCTACTAGGATGAAGCGATGTCCATTAGAAGTGGTGGGCCTGATTTATCCGATCATATTGATTCCCCACATTGCAAATGGCCACAGAGCTGTCAAGACGTTTAAGGGGATCGAAGGCACATGCACCTTATCAGCGTAGATTTGGCACTTATGACAAGTTCGAGAGTGCTGATGACAATCGACTTCCATAGTGGACCAGTAATATCCTGCCCGGAGGATCTTCTTAGCCATGGTGTGTCCACTGGAATGGGTTCCGAAGGTGCCTTCATGTAGATCTGTCATGATCCTCTCTGTTTCGCTCTTGTCTACACACCGTAGTAGTGTGGAGTCATGGTTGTGTTTATAGGGGATTCCATTACCGAGGAAGAACTTTGCAGCGAACCTTCCCATAAACTTCTTATCATTAATAGATGCCCCTTCGGGATACTCTTGAGCCTCGATATACCTTTTGACTTCGTGAAACCAGGGTTTGCCCGCCACTTCTTTGGTATCGATTTCACAGCAGTGTGCTGGTTCGTCTAACCTCTCAATGGTGATTTGGGGAGCTTCATTGTCCCACTTAACTTTGTACATAGAAGACATGGTAGCTAGCGCATCTGCTAACTGGTTCTCCTCTCGTGGGAAATGTTCAAAAGTTACCTCCTCAAAGTTTGGGAGCAATGTCAATACGTACTCTTTGTACGGGATGAGATTCTGGTACTTCATATCACATTCGCCTTTGATCTGACTTATTACCAAGGTTGAATCCCTGAAAACGTCCAAGAACTTGATCCTGAGGTTAATAGCGGCCTTGAGTCCCATGATACAAGCTTCATACTCCTCCATGTTGTTAGTGTAGTTGAAACATAGACGGGAAGTGAAAGGAGTATGACAACCCTTAGGAGATATAATTACAGTTCCAATGCCATTACCCAGTGCGTTCGAAGCTCCGTCAAAAAACATAGTCCATCGAGATCCCTCCTCGGGTCCTTTAGCTGGTCCAGGTTCTTCGTAGTCAGTCACCAGCATAATACTCTCATCCGGGAACTCAAAATTCATGGACTGGTAGTCATCCACAGCCTGATGAGCTAAATGATCGGCCAAAACACTCCCCTTGATATCTTTTTGGGTTGTATATTGTATATCGTACTCAGTTAAGATCATCTGCCATCTTGCTACTCTTCCGGAGAGAGCGAGTTTCTCGAAGATGTATTTGATAAAATCCATCTTAGATATCAACAAAGTAGTGTGGGTCAGCATGTACTGTCTTAGTCGGCGAGCAACCCATGCCAAAGCACATCAAGTTTTCTCAAGCAGTGAGTATCGTGTCTCACAGTCGGTAAACTTTTTTCTAAGGTAGTATATTGCGTTATCTTTTCGACCAAACTCGTCATGCTGCCCCAACACACACCCCATTGAATTATCTAGCACTGTCAAGTATAATATCAAAGGTCTTCCTTCAACCGGAGGCATCCAAATTGGTGGTTTTGAAGGTATTCCCTGATTCTTTTGAAAGCAGTCTGAAATTCATCATTCCACTTTATCACCTGATCTTTCTTCAGAAGCTTGAAGATGGGCTCACAAGTAGCAGTCAGATGTGAAATGAACCTGTCGATGTAATTCAAGCGTCCCAAAAAACATCTAACTTCCTTCTCTGTACAGGGAGCTGTCATTTCTTGTATAGACTTTACCTTTTCAGGATCTACTTGGATGCCTTTGTCGCTGACAATGAAACCCAGAAGTTTACCAGACCTTACCCCGAAGGTGCACTTGTTCGGATTCAACCTCAGCTTGTATATCTTCAACCCGTCAAACAACTTTTGTAGATTATCAAGGTGCTCTTCCTCAGTCTAAGACCTGGCTATCATGTCATCAACATAAACTTTGATCTCGTGGTGAATCATATCGTGGAACAAAGCGACCATGGCACGCTGATAAGTTGCTCCAGCATTCTTCAACCAAAAAGGAATTACCTTATAGCAGAAGGTGCCACACTGTGTGACGAAGGTTGTCTTCTCCATGTCTTCAGGAGCCATTTTGATCTGGTTGTAGCCAGAGAAACCATCCATGAAGGAGAAGATTTTGTGTTGCACGGTGTTGTCAACCCGAACATCAATGTGAGGAAGAGGGAAGTCATCCTCGGGGCTTTCCCTGTTCAGATCTCTATAATCCACACACATTCGCACCTTATCGTCCTTCTTAGGTACCAGAACGATGTTAGCAACCCATTGTGGATAAGAAGTGACAGCTAAGAATCCTGCGTCGAACTGCTTCATGACCTCTGCCTTGATCTTCTCTGACATTTCAGGGCGCATATGACATACCTTCTATTTAACCGGAGGACAGTCTTCTTTGGTCGACAGACGATGAACCACAATATCAGTGTCTAAACCTAGCATGTCTTTATATGACCAGGCAAAGATCTCAATGTAGTCATGCAACATTTGTATCAACTGCTGTTTGACCTTAACTTCCAAATTTACACCAATCTTAACCTCCTTTCTGTCTATCTCCGTGCCCAGGTTTATCGTCTCAACCGGCTCTTCATGAGGCTATATAGCCCTTTCTTCCTACTGTAGTAGTCTAGCAAGTTCTCCAGGCACCTCACAATCATCCTCACTTTTGTATTTGGCTTGGTTGATCGGATTTTCGAAGTCATAACTGGCAATAGTAGAGCTGTTATCAATGGGATCCATAGTGGATATGGATCTGCAGTATGATACGTGAGTGTGTGTAAGAGAATAACTGTTTTGATAAAGTGAAAACATAAAGGAAAAACAGAGAGCGTAAAATTTGTATGCAAGAAACGTCCAATGCTTTATTAATGATATATGAAATGCAAATAATATCCCTCACAAGCAAAGCCAATGTGCCTCAGGCAAAGCACAAGGCCGTAGAGTTTCAAATTGTTTATTACAAATCTTAAAAACAAGTAAGATAATTACCGCGGAATAAAAGAAACTGGTATAAAGTCCCTAGCCGTACATTTACTCGGTCCACTGTTGGTAGTTGGGTAGATCCAGCTGTCAATGTCCGAGTCTTCCTCGTTGTCTTCAATGGCATTAATTCTCTGATTACTGATGTGTAGGGAAGGTCCTCCATCCCGAGCGTGCCGCACAGCCCTTTGGGCTCCTGAAGTAAAGCCCAAACCAAACATATCAGTTTTATGAGTGAAATCATGGAGCTGTCCACAGTTGGTACACCCACCTTTTTCAACCACTGCTCTGGCGTCTTTGAGGGAAGCCATCTTCAGAGGAGGTTTGTTGCTGGTAGCAGCTTCAGCCGATGCCAAGATCTGGGGAACCTCTTCATAATTCTGGCAAGGAGTCTCTATGAATTCCCCATCCATCTCTACGTACTTGAAAGAATTGAGGTGGCTCACCATATACTCCTCCTCACCTCGCACAGTGACAATCTTTCCTCTTACTGGATATTTTAGCATCTGGTGCAGTGTAGAAGTGACTGCCCCAGCTTCATGGATCCAAAGACGACCCAACAAACAAGAATATGACGGCCGGATGTCCATTACATAGAAGGTGGACTCAAAGGTTTGAGAGCCTATTTTGACAGGGATGTCCACCTCCCCATGCACCATTCTCTTCGACCCTTCAAAATACCTCACTATGATGTTATTAGGCTTTAAGGTTAAGCCCTCACAGTCCAACCTATCCAACGCCTTCTTAGGCAAGACATTCAGCGAAGACCCAGTATCTACCAGCACATGAGCCATAGTGGTGCCCCTGCACTCAATTGAGACATGCAAAGCATCATTATGCTTCCTCCCTTTCGGTGTCAGGTCCGTGTCTGAAAAACCCAGCCCATTGTCAACAGTCAGGCTAGCCACACAATCTTTGAATTGATCAGCTGAGGTCTCCTGTGGCACATGCGCAGTCTTGAGGAATGCAATCAAAGCCTTTGCATGGGCTTTGGAACACAACATCAGAGACAACACGGATATCTTTGAGGGGGTTTTCCCCAGCTGCTCGACCATGTTGTAGTCGCTCTTTTTTATTATTTTCAGTATTTCCTCTATCTCTTTCTTCGAGGCTTCCATGACAATTTTCCTAGGCGCCTTCGTCCGGGCAGGCTCACCTATAACTTCTTTGCCGCGGATACTAGACGATTCACTGGCGGGGGTAATAATTGGAGTAAGAACAAGAGCAGTAGTTGATGTACTATCAGGAACAGTAGATGGAATGGCAATAGGCTTGTTGACAGTCTTAGGGGAAATCTCGGGAGAGAAGACCCTTCCACTTCGGGTAACCTTGCTGGTCCTAGAAATGTTACCAATATCAGGATCAGCCTCTTCATTTTTCAGATCTTGTTTGATGCCATGATAGTACACATTGACACCATAATTCCAAGGGACAACTTTGTCTAAGGCATACGGGACATGGCCAGGAACAGTGATTATTAGTAGAGCGATTCTCGGAGCAGACGTAATCCTAACCGGTTTTCTCGAGGAGACCTTGGAAGGATTGGTGGAAATGGTTATAATGGAAATGTATTCAGATGGAACAACAAGAACCAAAGTTTTTTCGAACAAAATTTCTTTGCTGTCCATCAGGCGTTGAACACCTGACTTTAGCAAATGGCAACCAGAAGGCAGAAATGAACACATGTGGCACCATTCACCTCAACTCGGAAATAAACCGGCCAACAACAAATTATTCTTCACAGTCATGAGAGGAGTAGAAACTTCATCCACCGAGGTCACAAATAAGTCGGTATCAACAACATTAACTCCACGACCGTGCTTAAGCATGAGAGCAGTTATGACATTGGGATTTTCCGGAGCATCGAACTCAATTTCCTTGGCTTCGATCAGATCTTGTACCTTATTTCTTAGAGCCCAGCAGTAATTGGTATCGTGTCCAGGACTCTCAGAATGATAGGCACACCGAGCGTTTGGATTATATCGGGGAGATGTGGTATTCGGATTCTTGGGAGCCTCTTTCAAGGTTACCAAGTTGGATCTCAGCATATAAGGTAGAACTTTAGCCAACGTCATATTGATTCGGGTAGGCGTTATGGCCTTTCCACCCTTGTTGATTATTACGTTGTGGAGCGACCACATTCCTAGGTATCATTACGACACTTACTGTCTAACGATATTCAGCTCTGTTTTGGCCCCTAGGGCTGTAGATGGAACTAGCTTCTTTTTTACTAGCAAAAGGCTTCTTTACCGAACTCGAAGAAGCATCTTTCTGTATCTTGCCGCTCTGAATCCCAGCTTCTACTCTCTCTCTAGTCAAGATTAGCTCGGTGAAACCAGCTGACGAGCTGCCGATCAAATGATTAAAGAATGGACTAGATAGCGTCCCCAGAAACATATCAACAAACTCCCTATCAGACAACAGGGGTTGGACTCTTCCATCCAAGTCTCTCCACTTCTGTGCATAGTCCTTAAAGCCTTCACTCGCCCCCATGGACATACTCTAGAGTTGAGTACGAGTAGGAGCAAGGCCGACGTTATATTGGTACTGCTTATAGAAAGTAGCAGCCAGATCTTCCCAATTTCCGACATTGGCTCTCTCCAGTTGGTAGAACTATTCAAGCTGAGTCCCTGACAGACTATCTTGAAAGAAATGAACCCACAAATTCCTATTAGCGGTGTGGGGCTGGATCTTTCTGACATAAGATCGGTAATGGAGTTTTGGGCAGGACACCCCATCATACTTTGCAAAAATTGGAGCTTTGAACTTCTGCGGGATGACCACTCCCGATACCAATCCCAATTCTTCGAAATCCAGCCCAGGTATCCTCTGGACTTCCATAACACTCAAGTGATCTTCCAACTGCTTGTATCTATCCTTAGTGGGAGGATATTGCTCATCATTATAGTCGGTATCATTGTCAGAAACTTCAGGACTGGGATCCTTCTCCCTTGTCTCTTCTTCTTGATTCTCCCCTTCTTTGGATGAGGAGGTCAGATCGACTTGTTGCTTCAATGGACCTCTAAACCTTCTGCCCATATTTAGAATACCGGCAACCTTCTTCTTTTTCTTTTTCTCTTTCAGGATGAGGGCTTTCAGATCCCCCTGCCCCTTTGCCAGATTTATGAACATTTGCTGGAATTGGGTGTTTTGCGCCTGAAGATCCTTAATGCTTTGTTCGGAAGACATTTCTGCGTGTGATAAATAGTGAAGAAGCTGAGAAACCTGTAATGGTACCTGTACATGAAATATTATGAATGGGATGCGTATGCAATGATTTCAAAGACTTTGGGAAATTTAAATTTGCGAACCAAAATGAGACAAAGATTTAATTAGTCGAATTCAAAGTTCAAATGCCTTTTAGGCGTTACAATAAAAAACAAATCTAAAAACTAAAAAAAATCAAAATTCCCATGGATGCTTCCTCTTCGTGCTGAGATAGACATTAAGTCCTCTTTCCTCATGGAGCTGCTTTGAGAGCTCTAAAACTTTCCGCTCCTGGGCATAAAATTGATCCATGTAAGTATCCTACTTTTTCTTCAACTGAATCCAATACCTCTATAATTCTCCAAGATCAGTGGGCATATCAGGATAGAGAACCGTGTAAGGAATACCCCCTTCAGTAGTGGGTTCCATAATTACTGGTAAAACAGCCATATAGGGCATCATAAGTTTCTTGGCGCGAGCTCGTACCCATTGGAGGTAAGGTTCCATAGGAATGGAAGCCTTTGGCCCCAAAGCCTGGGCGCCAGATCTATTTACCATGTCCCAAGCTCGTATGAACCTCCGTCGATACTCTTGAACATCATCCTCATAGTTGAATACAATGCCTTCGATAAGCAACTCATGGAGACCATCCCTTCGAGCGTAACCAAATTGTCGCAGAGCTAAACAAGGATTGTAGGTTATACCCCCTCTGATGCCAAGTAACAGGACATTAGGGTATTCCCTGCAGCGGTCAATAATAGCAGTGTTTTCCATAGCTCGAGAACACCAGAGAATATTCATGTGAGCGAGTGAGATTATCCTTTGTGACCAACCCACACCTTCTTCATTCTTCAGTATAGACTTAGGGAGGTGAGAAATAAACCACCTCGACAGCAACGATATGCAACACATAAGAACCCCTCTTCTCTTCATGGTACGAGTATGAAGAGTGTGCAAAATGTCTCCGAGCAAGGTAGGCACGGGGTTGCGAGAGAGGAAGATCTTGATAGCATTCACATCTATGAATGAGTTTGGATTAGGGAATAATACTAAACCATAGATTAGAAGGGCCAAGAACTCCTCAAAAGCTTGAAAATCCATATCATCCCAAAAAAGATGGGCCTTGTCTATCAAGAACTTGGCCAGAAAACCCTTGACTCCGCTTCTTGTTTCCCAATTGGAT
The DNA here is from genome assembly GCA_948472305.1 of Vicia faba. Lineage (NCBI taxonomy): Eukaryota > Viridiplantae > Streptophyta > Magnoliopsida > Fabales > Fabaceae > Vicia > Vicia faba. The sequence continues at coordinate 1,175,401,082 of OX451739.1, read as the reverse complement.
ACCACGTCGGCCCATTTCAGATGCAAAGCTGAGGCAATGAATTCTTGCTTAGGAACCTCCTCCAGACCTGTGAAAGGCAATTGTTCAAGAATGGGTATATCCAACAGCTGAGAGAATTCTTCCATGGTAGGCACCAACTGATAATCTGGAAAGGTGAAACAGTGGTGCTTGGGATCAAAGAACTGAAAGAGTACACTCATCATCTTTTCATCAAAGTTTGAAGTGACCAGGTTGAGAAGTCGACCATGTCTCTTGGTGAACGCAGAAGTTTCAGAAACCCTTGATACCAGCTCTTTGAGTTGGGAAGGTAACTTCACAAAGCTGATTCAGATAGTGTTTCTACGAACGGAGGCCATGATCTGCAAAACATAACAAAGATAAATTCCCTCGGTCCTTGAAATGGTTAGTGCTATAAGAATGGATGCTATGTTATGATGCATGATGTCATGATAAATCACAGGTAGAGAAAACACAGACAAATCACACCAAATCCTTAGGTTTAAGGCCTGCTTGAGTTTTAAGGTCATACCCTCTTGAAGTTTAGTTGGTTTCAACCTGTTTTAGAAGAGCAATCGGGTTCTAAAGATTCTCAATATCACTAATCATCCTCTATTAGGTGTTGTTTCAGCTCAAGTAATCTTTTCTTGTGGCCGAAATATCCGGAAAGTCTGATCTCAATGAATGTAGCATCAAGTGTCAACCAATCCTCAGCTCTATACCGAGGCCGACTATCTCACTACTTTCTAATGGAAAAGTTTGTTCAAAAAGGTTCTAAGGTCCGTTAGTGCTTCACGACACCACGTGGCGGCACCGTATTCTCCTCGTTTCCCCACGAAGGATATCGGTACCAACCAAAGTGCCACACCAACACATCCATCGCTTAAACCATATTGGTCTACGCTGTAGTCTCCACGATCTATTGCTGTTTACCTAAAAAGTGCCCCCAGATCCGGGTGTAGGATCTATAGTAACCCAAGCAAAACCCTTTAAGAATAAAGCAAACAAATAAGAAAGCAATTTTAAAATGATCTAGATACTAAGGTAAACCCCACTTTATTTTATTTCCCCAGCAGAGTCTCCAGTTCTGTGATACGGTGGCAGAACCGACTGTTTTTACTGGTTTGCATTTTATATTTGCAAATGTCGCGGTAAGCAAGAGTCGCCATCTACTTTTATTTCATCCAACTAAGGAAAAGGAAAAAGAACAGAAAAAACCTTTTTCGAGAATATTTCTGAGTACGGGGGGTAGATTATAGAAAGGGAAGGTGTTAGCACCCTTTCTATCCATGGTTTTCCATGGGCTCTTAGGTACTTTGTTCATTTTGAAATTGCTTGTGTGTGCTTGTTTTGAAAAGTTTTGTTTACTTCATGATAACCCTTGTATCGGTCCTCAAGAGTGTGACGAATTTATTTTGAAAACTGTTTTGAAAAAGTGTTCGGTGTGAAAAAAAGTTTGTTCGTTTGAGCAAGTACCTAGGAACTAATCTACCTACTCGAAAAAAGACTGTTCGTTTTCCATTAGACAATGCTATCACATTATTGAGAAATAGGTAGCATCGTCGTTGGAGTTTAAAAGGGACGTTCGAAGGGACGAAATGGTCACTGAAGGCACCAAGTAAGGATACCTTAGCATTTCGAAGGGACTATCGTCATAAGATCAATTTGTAGGCAACTCGAGGGACACGTAGAGACTATGATCTTTACGATGAATTTGAATCGTGGGTCATTTCTAAGATATCCCTACGTTCGAGGGACACGACCATTATTTCTGAGGCAAACCCTAAGAGTGCAAGTGTGCAAAAGTGTTTGATTTCAGTTATTTATCTTGCGATTTAATGATCTAGGATTGATTCATTAGTCATACACGCTTAAGTTGCTAACAGTTATATACAAGCATGCAAAATATAAAATGCGAGAAGGTAAGGGTCCTATGCTATTACAGGGATTTTGCAGATACATGATTATCTTGGACTGAAAATAAAAATGCGGAATATAAACCCTAATTACTATTACAACCTCGAAACAGTTACAATAATAATAAAAAGATTTAAAATGCGGAATATATACCATTCTCAAGCATCTGAGCAGTTGACTGAGTAAACTTCTTGTGCAAGGCTTGAAATTTGACATGGAGGGTCTTGAGAACATATTGGGACCATGGAAGGCATTTGGGACCTTTAGAGTTCACACATCTTGATAAAAATGGAAACCCTAGTTTGAGGTACATTGTCTTAGGAGAGAGTTTGTCTGATCAACTCTTGGGCATCCTTGAGCAAGTTGCGGACCTCAATGGGCATGTGTTGAGTAAAATGAGATGGAAAATTTTGGGGTGCAACACATAGTCCATCGGGATCGTGGCTCAGGTCCTTCTTACGGTCCATGTTCTTCATAATCTATAACTAACATAATGTTCTCGTCCTGGAATTCGAAGTTCATAAGTTGGTAGTCGTCTACAGCTTGATGAGCCAAATGATCTGCCATTACACTTACTTTGATTGGTTTCTGAGTGGTGTACTCAATATCATATTATGTTAAGACCATTTGCCATCGGGGTATTCTTACGGAGAGAGCATGTTTCTTGAATATATACTTGATGGGATCCATTTTAGAGATCAACAAAGTTGTATGAGTCAATATATATATGGTCTTAGTCAGCAATCAACCCATGCCAAAGCGCATCAATTTTTCTAGAGCAGTGAGTGTCTTTTCTCACAGTCGGTAAATTTTTTTCTAAGGTAGTATATTGCATGCTCTTTTTGACCAGACTCGTCATGCTAGCCCAATACACACCCCATTGAGTTCTCCAACACTGTTAAATACATGATCAGAGGTCTTCCTTCAACTGGTGGCATCGGGATTGGAGGTTCTTATAGGTACTCCTTGATTTTGTCAAAGGCTATCTGGAAATCATCGTTCCACTTCACTACCTGATCTTTCTTTAGTAACTTAAAGATCGACTCACAAGTAGTGGTCAAATGAGAAATAAATCTGGAAATATAATTTAGTCGTCCCAAGAAACCTCTGACTTCCTTCTAAGTACGGGGAGCGGGAATTTATTGAATAGCTTTGACTTTAGCAGGGTCAACCTCAATTCCTTTCCCGTTGACAATAAAACCCAGGAGTTTACCGGACCTCACCCCAAAGGTGCACTTATTCGGATTCAACCTTAGTTTATACTTCTTCAGTCTATCAAACAACTTATGCAGATGGTCCATATGCTCTTTTTTAGTTTGTGATCTGGCTATCATATCATCGATATAGACCTCTATCTCGTGATGAATCATGTCATGGAACAAAGCAACCATAGCACGCTGATATGTTGTGTCGACGTTCTTCAACCCAAAAGGCATAACCTTGTAGCATAACATGCCCCACTGTGTAACAAAAGTAGTCTTTTCCATGTCTTAGGGTTCCATCTTGATCTGATTATAACCTTAGAAACCATCCATGAAGGATAATACCTTATACTGAGCAGTGTTGTCGACCAAAACATCAATATGTGGAAGTGGGAAGTCATTTTATGGCTCGCCCTGTTCAGATCTTTGTAATCTACACACATACGCACTTTGCCATCATTATTCGGTATCAAAACAACATTTGCAACCCATTAAGGATATGATGTCACTGCTAAGAACCCTACATTGAGTTGCTTCATTACCTCAACTTTGATCTTCCCTGACATCTCGGGACGCATGCGATGAACTTTCTATTTTATCAGATAACAACCCTCTTTCATCGGCAGACGGTGAACCACAATATCAGTATCGAGCCCTGGCATGTCTTCGTATGACCAAGAAAAGATCTCAACATATACATGCAACACCTATAATAACCCGTTCTTGGCACTGCCCTCTAGGTTGGCGCCTATTTTGACTTTTTTCATGTCTGTTTCGGAACCTAAGTTTACCACTTCAACTGGCTCTTCATGTGGTTGTATAGTCTTTTATTATTTTATTAACAGTCTGGCAAGTTCTCCTGGTATCTCACAATTTTCCTCACCTTGTTCCTCAACTTGGTAGATCGTATTTTCAAAGTCATAAGTGGAAATAACAAAATTGTTATCAATGGGATTAAGAGTGGATGTGGATCTGCAATGTATTATGTGGGTGTGTGTAAGAACACATAGCTTGAAAGTGATAAAAGTAAAAAGAAAGACAGAGAGAATAAAATTTGATTGCAAAATGTTCAACGCTTTATTAAATTAAAATATGTTTATGAAATGAAAATCGTTAACAAATGAATCGTTGTGCCCCAGGTAAAGCACAAGGATTAAAGTCATTGTTCAGATATTACAAAGCCAAAACTTGAAAGCAATAAAAACATAAATGTAGCTATTACTCCTGACTAAAGGAGATAGAGATAATGTCCTCGGCCTTCCAGTTGTTGAGCCCATTGCAAATGGTAGGAAAGATAAAGCTGTCAAGGTCATAATCAATGTCAACATCTTGTATCGTATTGACTCTGTTGTTGCTGATGCAGAATAATGTCCTTCTAGCTCGAGCGCGACGGAAAACCCTTTGACCCTCTGAAGTTAAACCCAAACCAAAATTGTCAAATTTATTGGGAATGTCAGGAAGCTGACCCCAAATAGTACAACCACCTTCTTCTATAGTAGCTTTAGCATCTTTCAATGAAGCCATCCTATGTAGAACCCTAGTAACTCTGGGAATGGTAGTAACATCTTCATTAGAGGCTGGAGAGATAACTTCAAAAGTCTGACAGGGAGTCTCGATGAGGTTGCCGTCCATCTCTAAATACCAGAATGAGTTCATGTGGCTGACCATATACTCGTCTTCACTGCATACAGTAACATTATTTCCGTTCACAAGGTATTTTAATTTCTGATGTAGGATAGAGGTAACAGCGCCCGCCCCATGGATCCATGGGCGTCCTAGTAAGCAAGAGTAAGCTGGTGGAATTTCCATTACATAGAAGGTAGATTCAAAGATCCATGAACCCACCTTGATCGGAAGATCCACTTCCCCGGGTACCATCCTTTTTGACTCATCAAAGGCTCGAACTATAATATCACTTGGTGTCAGTACGACCCCTTCATAATCAAGTCTGTCAAGAGCGCCTTTTGGTAGAACATTTAACGAGGAACCAATATCAACCAAAACATGAGCCAGAGTAGAGCCCTTGCATTCAATGGACATACAGGGCCTTATTATGGTTTCTTCCCTCAGGAGTCAGATCAGCATCAGAGAAACCTAATCCATTTTCAGTCGTCAAGCTTGCAACATAACTTCCAAATTTGAAATTCTGGTAGCAGATATGTGATGTCGAATGATATGTCACGACACAAATATCTAAGGAACAAAGTAAAGTGCAACAATAATAAATGCAGTAAAAAACCCAAGGGATTGTTAACCCAGTTTAGTGTACAACAACACCTACTCTGGGGGCTACCAAGCCAGGGACAAGTCAACTAAATAGTATCAATTCATAGACCCTCAGTAAAGAACCAGTTTACGATCTAATCACTTAATCACTACCCGTGCCATACTTTTACCTAAGACTCACCTATGTATGAGGCCCTCCTTAAATCCCTTCAATCACTTACAGTGAAGAAACAACAGAAATAATAAGTTTAATGACTTCAATCAATCAATGCTTAAAATCTTATGAATGATACACAATTAACAATCCAAATAACAACACAAGTATTAAATCAATACTAGAGTGTTTGAAAATTAAAAGACTTAGACTTCTAAAACATAAAGAAAGTATTCTTCTTCAAAAGTTGCAGTTGTCTGAATAAGGAAGTAGGTCCTTATATATGCGCAACAGTGGGCTGGAAAATAAATATTCAAATCTTTTGAATATTTCCATGAAAACAGGCCAAGATATAATCCATAAAGATAATTCAAATAGAAAAATAATCCTCCATATTTTTCGCAGCCTATGAATCACAAATCCTGAATTATGGTGCACAGGAAATCAGGAAACATAAAACTTAAACTGATATTGGGCTGAGTTCAGTTCAGGAGGCAGATGTCAAGACATCTGCTTTGACATCATTCAAAACATTTTTGTTTCAAATGTTAAGACATTTAGCAAAACATTATCAAGACATTGTTTTACCAAAATCGCTTCCAAGAAACACTTAAAACTCCCCCTTTGGCAAATTTTGGCTAAAACATTATCAAAGCATTATTAGAGCATTCTCAGAGAAGCAACATAAGCAAAGCATAAAACTCAGTTAGCAGTTAGATGTTAGCAAAGGAAGATGTCAAAACATCTTCTAAGACATGAGGCTCCCCCTGAAGTATTAAGCTCCCCCTGAATCAATGGTCAGTCAGTGGTCAGTCAGTCACTTTCTCTCCCCCTTTTTAGTCATAATATGCCAAATAAAAGGATGCATTCAAGAGTGTATCAATAATTTAGGTACACACTATAGAAATCAAATGTCAAGCACATGAAAGTGCCAAAAGTAAATAAAGGGTTTAGATGTCGTCAGGACCAGTAGAATTGGCTGAGTCAGAACTTCCTTCCTCACTAGAATCTCCTTCTTCATAGAACACTCTATCATCAAAGTTGTTGTCCTTTTGCAGCTTCTTGATCATCTTCTCAAAAGTTAGCTTCCTTGCTGAGCTAACACTGATCACATTATCTAGTTCTTTGCAGGCTTCTTTCAATTCAGTGATCATGTCATTCTCGGTGGAGGTCTTGTTTTCTGCAGGAGCAGATGTCAAAATAATGTCTGGGATATGTTTTCCTGAAAAAAACTTAAAATGAAAAGTCAAAGAAAACTCCCTCTTGGACACTATATCATTACCACTTAGAATCCGAGGATGCTAATTAAGGATAATTCCACAGATAAGGGAAGGAAAGGCAATGAGCATCTTAATGGCACAAGTTCCTGCATTCTTAATAGTCTGATCAAAGATGTAAGTACCATAATCAAACAATTTCTTGTTTTTAACAGCATAAATAAACTTTCCTAAGCCAAAAGTGATGGTTGAAGTATGATTTACAGGAACCCAATTTGCAGCTCCAATTCTGTGTAAAATAGCATATGTCACACTTAGCTTTGTTAGAATAAGATTGGTTCTGATCATATCTCAGAGTTTTGATGATAACATTAAAATATATTTTGTATAATTGATACTCTGATGAGCATATTTCTTTGTTTCAGATAATGTTCTGACTGAAGTATTTTCTAAGGTGAAAATCATTTTACGTGCTGAGCTGAATAAAAATGAAGAAGTTCTTTGATGAAAGAACTATTTATTTAGCACAAGTTCTGACGCTGGCTCTGATAAGAAGCATTTTAAAGCATCCTATAATCTTAGCAAGTTTCCATTCAAACTCTGTTCAGAAGTATTTTGCAAGCAAGCTCTAATGAGAAGTTATTTGCAAGCAAATTCTGAAGCAAGATCTGAAGCAAGTTCTGAAAGATTAAAGAAGCAAACAGTCTTGTCAAGTTTCAGGAAACAAGCTCTGACAGTGCCATTTGTTAATTTAATGCAAAGACGGCTAAAACACTCAAGTGTCTCTACGCTAGTTCATTGAAAGAAACAATAATGCAAGCTAACATGCAAACATTAAATGCTCCTCACTTTTGAAGTCAGTAACGGTCATTTTCCCCATGCTATAAATAGAAGATCATTTATTACAAGCCAACAACCACGAACCAAGAACAAAACATCTTACGTGAAAATTATTTTGCTGCTCACAAATTATTTTCTTACAAACACTTTGATTTTCTCAAGTGAAAAACTTATCTTAGTGATAAATCACAGTTTGTGATATATCTTTCTAAGAAGCAATTTGTTTCACTATTGTAAAGATTTAATTCTTGTATTTGTTCCTTGAGAGACCAAACTTGGTCAGATTTCTCAAGAAGGCTAGGACTAGTTTGAGTCTTAGTGGTGTTAGTCACTTGTAAGATTACTTGTGCTTTGTATTGTTAGTCACAACAGTTTGGTTGTGTGATTGTAATTTGTTTGATTATAGTGAATTAAGTCCATGTTGAGACAGGCGAAATCACCTTGGCGGGTGGATTGGAGTAGTTTGAGTTCAAACGAACCAGGATAAAAATAATTGTGTCTTTCCATAATTATTGAGCTAGTAAGAAAAAGAAAAAGGAAAAACTTATTCAACCCCCCCCCCATTCTAAGTGTTTTCTCACGCTTCAATTGGTATCGGAGCTTGACTATGAGCGCAAACACTTAACAATGTCAGAAAAAGATCCAGAAGGAAAAAACTATGGCAACTGAACAAAACAACAATAACTACACCAAACCTCCTGTGTTTGATGGAGAAGATTTTGAATATTGGAAAGATAGACTAGAAAGTTTCTTTCTAGGTCATGATATTGATTCATGGGATATGGTCTCAGATGGTTACACACATCCTATAGACTCAGAAGGAAACAAGATTGATAGAAAGAATATGGATAGACAACAAAAAGCAGATTTCAAAAATCACAACAGAGCTAGAAATATCTTTCTGAACGCTATCTCTAAAATGGAATATGAGAAGATCACAAATAGAGATACAGCACATGACATGTTTGAGTCTCTCAAAATGACTCATGAAGGAAATGTTCAAGTAAAAGAGACTAAAGCTCTGGATCTCATCCAGAAGTATGAAGCCTTCAAAATGGAAGAATTGAATCTATAGAAGCTATATTCTCAAGGTTCCAAACTCTGATCGCTGGCCTGAGAGTTCTGAACAAAGGATACACCAAGGCAGACCACGTTAAGAAGATTATCAAAAGTTTACCCAGAAGATGGGCACTTATGGTTACTGCATTCAAAGTATCAAAAGATTTGAACAATGTGTTTCTTGAAGAACTCATCAGCGCTTTAAGAAGTCATGAGATAGAACTTTATGAAGACGAGCCTCAGAAGAAAGGTAAGTCTGTTGCCCTTAAATCTATTAAAAATGTGAAACTAACGCTTTTCAGGAAGAAGAAGGAAACTATGAAGAATCTACATCAGAAGAAGATGAACTATCCTTGCTCTCCAGAAGGATCAACCAGATGTGGAAGCACAGACAGAAGAAGTTCAGGAATTACAAGAAGTCAGAAGATAAACCAGAATCTTCTGGACATAAGAAGTCAAATAGAAGAGATATAATCTGCTATGAATGTAAAGAACCAGGACACTACAAGAGTGATTGTTCAAATATACAAAGAGAAAGACCAAAGAAAAAGTTTGGTAGAAAGAAAGGCATGATGGCCACCTGGGACGATTCAGAATCTTCTGAAGATGAATCTGACTCAGAAGATGAGAACGCCAACCTAGCTCTTATGGCTACCACAGCAGATGACTCAGACTGTGAGTCAGAACCAAAAGAGGTATTCTCTGAATTTACTAGAGCTGAACTTGCAGAAAGTTTATCAGAACTTCTTGAAAACTACAGTCAAATCAAAATCAAATACAAGAAACTCAAAAAGAGTCTTGCATCTGATCTTGAGAAACTTGAAATAGAAATCTCTGAACTCAGAAAATAATTTTAAACTCAAAGAGGAAATTCAAAAAGTTCAAAAAATTTCTATTTCAGATTCTGCGTCCAGTTCAAGAGATATTCTTAAAGAATATGACTCTAGTTTTCAAACTTTTCTTGCTAAAAGCATAGATAGAAGCAAAATGGCTTCAATGATCTATGGAGTTAGTGTAAACAACAGAAGAGGAATTGGATATGAAACTCCCAAAGGGAAGGAAACATATATACCATAACATGTTGCTAAGATGGATTTCACATATAAACCTATGAACAAACAATTTAGTTTTGGGCACACAGATGATATTAAATACACATCTCACTTTGAAAATTTATATGCTAATCCAAAGTTTAAACAGAACTTTAGAAACTCTAACCAAAAAGGACCCAAAAAGATATGGGTACCTAAGGAGAAAATAATATATGTTGCAGATGTCCTTAACAGCTCAGTTGGAACACCAGTCATGGTACCTGGACTCTGGATGCTCATGACACATGACGGGAAGAAAGTCTATGTTCCAAAACCTGGAATTTAAATCTGGAGGAGACGCCAAATTTGGAGGTAATCAGAAAGGAAAGATTATTGGTTCTGGAACCATTGGAAACTGTAACCTTCCTTCTATCTCTAATGTTCTGTTAGTAGAAGGATTAGCGCATAACTTGCTGTCCATATGTCAATTAAGTGAAAACAGTTATGACATTATCTTTAATTAAAATTCCTGTAGAGCTGTTAGTAAAAAAGATGGAACAATCCTCTTTTCTGGCAAGAGAAAGAACAACATCTATAAAATTGATTTGTCAGATCTTAAAACTCAGAATGTAAAATGCCTTTTGTTTGTTAGCGATGAGAAATGGGTGTGGCACAAAAGATTGGGACATGTCAGCATGAGAAAAATCTCTTAAATAAATAAACTGAATTTAGTCAGAGGACTTCCCAATCTGAAGTTCAACTCAGAAGCTCTGTGTGAAGCATATAAAAAAGGAAAATTTTCAAAACCTTCTTTTAAATCAAAAAATGTTGTTTCTTCCTCTAGGCCATTAGAACTACTTCACATTGATCTGTTTGGGCCAGTTAAAACTACATCCATTAGAGGCAAGAAGTATGGATTGGTCATTGTTGATGACTACAACAGATGGACATGGGTTAAGTTTTTAAAACACAAGGATGAGTCACATTCTGTGTTCGTTGACTTCTGTAACCAAGTGCAAAATGAAAAAGATTTTAGAATTATAAAAGTTAGAAGTGATCATGCAGGAGAATTTGAAAAATATTTTAAATAAAATGGTATTGTTCATAATTTCTCTTGTCCTAGAACTCCCCAACAAAATGGAGTTGTAGAACGAAAGAATAGAACTTTACAAGAAATGGCCAGAACCATGATTAACGAAACAAATATGGCTAAGCACTTCTGGGCAGAAGCAGTGAACACAACATGTTATATTCAGGATAGAATCTCTATAAGACCTATTCTTGAAAAGACTCCCTATGAATTGTGGAAAAACAGAAAACCCAATATTTCATATTTTCATCCTTTTGGATGTACTTTCTATATTCTGAATACTAAAGATAATCTGAACAAGTTTGATTCTAAGGCACAAAAGTGTTTTCTGCTTCGATATTCTGAAGGCTCAAAAGGCTATAGAGTATACAACATAGAAACTCTGATTGTTGAAGAATCAATCAAAGTTAGGTTTGATGATAAGCTTGACCAGCAACAACCAAAGTAGATTGATATTTATGTAGGTACAGAAGATCATCTCTCAAACTCTGAAAAGTCAGAAGCAAAGAACAACTCAGAAGATCCTCCTCTTGATAATGCTCTGGATAATCTCAGAATCTCTGAACAACCCTCTCAGAAAAGGTTTCCCAGAATCTCTTCAACTTATAAAGAAGACGTGATTATTGGAAAGAAAGAAGATCCCATCAGAACAAGATCCTCCCTCAGAATCAATTAATAATCATTGTTTGGATTGGTATCTCTGATTGAACCAACCTCTATTGATGAAGCTGTGGAAGACAATGATTGGATCCTAGCTATGCAAGATGAACTCAATCAATTTTCCAGAAATGACATGTGGGATCTAGTTTCGAGACCTAAAGGATTCAATATTATAGGAACTAAATGGATATTCATAAACAAATTAAATGAGCAAGGGGAGGTGGTCAGAAACAAAGCATGACTGGTTGCACAAAGTTATAGTCAACAAGAAGGAATTGATTATAATGAAACCTTTTCCCCAGTCGCTAGGTTAGAAATAATTAGATTATTAATTTTTTTTGCTGTTCAAAATAACATTTCATTATATCAAATGGATGTTAAAAGTGAATTTTTAAATGGTTATATAGAAGAAGAAGTTTATGTCCATCAACCTCTGGGATTTAATGACTCAAAATATCCAGAACATGTTTTTAAACTAAAAAAGTCTTTATACGGTATGAAACAAGCTCCCAGAGCTTGATATGAACGTTTGAGTAATTTTCTTTTAGAAAAGGATTTTACCAGAGGGAAAGTGGACACAACTTTATTCAGAAAAACATTTAAAAATGACATTTTAATTTGTCAAATTTATGTTGATGATATTATTTTTGAAACCTCTAATATCTCTCTTGGAAAAGAATTTGTTGAGACTATGCAGGCTGAATTTGAGATGAGCATGATGGGAGAATTAAAGTTCTTTATGGGAATACAAATAAACCAAACTCCAGAAGGTACTTACATACATCAGATGAAGTATGTTAAAGAACTTCTGAAGAAATTCTAGATGTAAGAAAGTAAAGATGCAAAGACACCAATGCATCCTACATGCATTCTGGGAAAAGATGAGGTAAGTATGAAGGTAGATCAGAAACTCTATAGAGGTATGATTGGATCCCTTCTCTATCTGACTGCATCTAGACCTGATATATTATTCAGCGTATGTTTATGTGCTAGATTCCAATCAGATCCTAGAGAATCTCACTTAACTGTTGTTAAGAAAATTCTGAGGTATCTGAAAGGTACTACTAATCTGGGTCTGTGTTACAGAAGATCAAAATAATTCAGACAGGTTATTGTGATGCTGACTTTGCTGGAGATAGAATTGAACGAAAGAGCACCTCTGGAAGCTGTCAGTTTTTGGGTGAGAACCTTATCTCGTGGTACAGCAAGAAGCAAGCTACCATTGCACTTTCAACAACAGAAGCTGAGTATATATTTGCTGCTGGATGTAGCTCTCAGATGATCTGGATGAAAAGTCAGCTAGAAGATTTTAATCTTTATGAAAGTAAGATTCCTATCTTCTATGACAATACCTCTGCAATTTGTCTTTCTAAAAATCCCATTTTGCATTCTAAAGAAAAACACATAGAAATTAAATATCATTTTATAAGGGACTACATTCAGAAAGTAATTTTAAATTTAAACTTTGTAAACACAAAGCATCAATGGGATGATATTTTTACCAAACCCCTTTCTGAAGATAGATTTAAATTAATTCTAAAAAATATTAGTATGGAATTTTGTCCTGAATGAAATTGTATTTATCTTTTGTGATTGCTTTAAGAATGTTCTGATTAACAACTCTTCAGAAGTTAGAAGAGAAGTTACATCAGAAACTATATATAAAGTTATGAAATACTCTAACGTTTCATTACAAGTATAGTTCAACAGTTCATTATATGAAACAGCTGTCTCATGCAATCTTCAGGAGATGAACACATGTTGTATTTCTGAAAGGTCACGCATGCTATGCTATTGACGCCATTCCTAGGTAACTGTTATGATTTGTTCAAAATATCACGCTTTCCCCTCATTATCAATGTCATTAAATACTAGTAATGATTATTTTTTTCTTAAATTTTTTTTACAGTTTTATTTCAAAACCTTTTTTATCAAAAGTTTACTTATAAATACTTTTGTAAAACCCCTTTCTCACTTTTTACCTTCTCTTTCAAATTTCAAAACCGTCTCTATGTATTTTCTGCGACCCATTTTCTTTCATCTCAACCTAAGTGCTCTAATGGGTTCATCTTCTACTCCTTCTGGAAGCACTAAAGCTGAATAATACATCATCCCTGAAAGAACCACTCTTATTATTGTTGACAATTTAGAAGTAATCTATGAATTGATGGTGGACTTTGAAAACCTAAAGGCAAATGGGTTTGACCTTCTCCCTGCAGTGGAATTTCGAGGATGGGGAAATTACTTTGATCGTCTTGTTGGCCCTGTATTTCCATATCTTGTAAAGGAATTTTGGATTCACGCCATTGCATCTCCAAAGGTTATTCTCTCGTTTGTAATGGGTAAGGAAATTTCAATCACTGAAAATCTCATTAGGTTGTTACTGGGTTTTGAAGGCAATGGAGTCACTGGAATCTCACATGGTAGAATGGATATGTCAAGAGTTCATGCTGAAATTTTTACAACTGGGCAAGCTTCAACAAAAGTCAGAGACTTGAAGAATCAGTACAAGATCTGGGCTATAATCATCCATGGCTACATTCATCATAGAAAGGAAACAAGTTCTCCTGACTATATAAATGCTGACCAGCAATACCTTCTGTTCTGTCTGGAAACAAATGTAAAGATTGATTTACCCTACCTTCTGTTTGATCACCTATAGACACATGTCAAGGAAACAAGGGAAGCAGAGAGAATGAAGAACCCTAAATCTAAAAGGAACTGGATTCCAATGGGAAGGTTTATTTCATACATTCTGACAGAGAATGGTCTGATTGCACATTTGGACGAAGCAAACCTGCTGGGGGAGTTAGAGCCTACGTGTGGAAAAGCTCTGATAGGAAAGAATATGGTGAAGAGAAAGTTCATTGATAAACTGCTGGTGGAACCTACCCCTTACGTATCAGTAACCGTTACTAGAAGAAGAATTACAATTGATGACTTTCCACTTTTCAACTCAGGAGATCACCCTCGTATCATTCTGCATTACATTGCAATTTGTAAAGAAAGTGGAACTCCAATTGATCCTTCCTGGCTTCAAGGTAGAAATGAAGCAGCTCCAGATGTTGTCTTCCAGCAGCCAATGAAAAGGAAAGCAGTTGAAGGACCCTCTACTAGACCCCAGAAGAAATCAGGCACACCTTCTGAGACTATTTCTGTTTATGATTTTGTACATATATCTACATCTGCTAAACCTCAAACATTAGGTGACATAGATGTAGACATAGATTTAACCATTCCCTCTGAACCTCTTTCTACAAACCCTCTAATAGATCAAGTTTTATCAGACATAAGTCATTTTAACTCTGATGACTCTCTTGAAACCCAAACACAACCATCTCAAACACATATTTCACAAAATAATCATGCTGAAAATTTTTCTCAAACACCTCCCAGACCTTTATCACCAAGACCTTATGAATGGTATGATGGCTCTTGGAGAATACCTGGAATAAACGTACCTCTGGCCACACAAAACCCACCTTTCACCCTACCCTCTGAGAATATCTTTGCTATGAACAGAACTCAACCACAAAATCCTACCCCCTCAGCTGAAAACACCATCATCATTTCTCCTGACGTCACCCTACCCATATCTCCAGAACTTCCAACACCTAACTCACCAACGCTTTCACCTCCTCAATCTCCAGAACATACCCTCAATCCATCTCATGAGCCACAGGAAACTCTTGAACCATCAGCAACACATGTACCATCTGAAACTCTTGAACCATCAACAACACCTGAACCATCTGAAAATCCTGACCAAACAGAAACATTTGCACAATCAGAAACCCCTGAACCAACTGACTTTCTGAAAACTGTAGTTGATTTTGAATCCCTACAATTTCTGAAAAATAAAACCTACAAAAAGGCGGTTCCCAAATTTGTCCAGCCAGATGTAAATGTATGTTTTCAGAATTTTATAACAGAAGTACAAGCTTGGATAGACCTGCTGAAGGCAGACTACACCAGCAACGTGAACCCAGCAGCAACACATCTTCTGTGGGAAACGTTCAGACGTACATTAGATGATGAATCACAAAAATTGCAAGACATGTGTCATTCTCAGGTGCTTGAGAATTTCTCCAAACATCTGCATGCCTTACAATCAAAACTTGTTGATACTTGGGACAAGAAGTCTACTTTGTTGATTTCCAATGCTCATGCTGATCAAATGGACATTTCAGAAGATAAGTCTGAAGATGCCTTTGAAGATTCAAATCCTCTGGAAATAACTCTGTTTAATCAACCTTCTGCTAAAGCTGCACCAGAAGGTGTGCCAACTCTTATGGTTAATCTGGGCACTCTTCTCTCAAATGTCGTTCGTTCTGACTCAGTTTCTTCTACACCAAAGGTTATATTTTTTGAAGCTACTTCATCTTCTTCTCCTAATTCACTGGTTATGGATACTCTGAATGAGCTTAAGAAGGAAAATGAAGCTATTCATGAGCGCTTGGACAAGCAGGATGAGACAAACAAGGAAATCAGAAACTGGATGATGAAGCAAGAGGAATCTTCATCTGAAATCAAGAATCTTCTGTTGTCTCTTGTTTCTAGAAAATCTTAAGTGTCATTCTATTTCTAGTTTTTTGTTTTGTTTTTTACCTCGAATATTTTTATAAAAAAAACCTTTTACGCTCTTTAATTCTTTTTATACTTTTTGATTATGACAAAAAGGGGGAGAAAATGAGTATTTTGATCTAATCTTTGATTAATAATTATGGGACTAAGTCTCAAACATTACTAACAAAATACAAAGATTTCTTTCTCTGTTTAAAGAATTTTGCAGGTATCACTAAACTCTGGAAGTTTAATCATCTGAACATCATCTTCAAAAGACTTGCTGAAGAAATCCTAAAAGAAAAATCTCAAAGCTCTGAAGAAAATTCTCAGGAAGTTTTTCTTATACATCTATTTTTTTCAGAAGAAGAAATATTTATTTCAGGGGGAGATTCTTATCTCTTGTTCAATTTTTTTTTCAAAACCTGAATATTTTTGTCATCATCAAAAAGTGGGAGATTGTTAGAACAAGATTGGTTTTGATGATATCTCAGAGTTTTGATGATAACAAAAAAATATATTTTGTATAATTGATACTCTTATGAGCATATTTCTTTTTTTCAGATAACGTTCTGACTGAAGTATTTTCTAAGGTGAAAATCATTTTACGTGCTGAGCAGAATAAAAATGAAGAAGTTCTTTGATGAAAGAACTATTTATTTAGCGCATGTTCTGACGCTGGCTCTGATAAGAAGCATTTTAAAGCATCCTATAATCTTAGAAAGTTTCCATGCAAACTCTGTTCAGAAGTATTTTGCAAGCAAGCTCTGATGAGAAGTTATTTGTAAGAAAATTCTGAAACAAGATCTGAAGCAAGTTCTGAAAGATTAAAGAAGCAAACAGTCTTGTCAAGTTTCAGGAAACAAGCTCTGACAGTGTCGTTTGTTAATTTAATGCAAATACGGCTAAAGCACTCAAGTGTCTCTACGCTAGTTCATTGAAAGAAACAATAATGCAAGCTAACACGCAAACATTAAATGCTCCTCACTTTTGAAGGCAGTAACGGTCGTTTTCCTCATGCTATAAATAGAAGATCATTTATTGCAAGCCAACGACCATGAACCAAGAAGAAAACATTTTAAGTGAAAATTATTCTGCTGCTCACACATTATTTTCTTACAAACACATTAATTTTCTCAAGTGCAAAACTTATCTTAGTGATAAATCACAGTTTGTGATATAGCTTTCTAAGAAGCAATTTGTTTCACTATTGTAAAGATTTAATTCTTGTATTTGTTCCTTGAGAGACCAAACTTGGTCAGATTTCTCAAGAAGGCTAAGACTAGTTTGAGTCTTAGTGGGGTTAGTCACTTGTAAGGTTACTTGTGCTTTGTATTGTTAGTCACAACAGTTTGGTTGTGTGATTATAATCTGTTTGATTATAGTGAATTAAGCCCTTGTTGAGAAAGGCGAAATCACCTTGGCGGGTGGACTAGAGTAGTTTGAGTTCAAACGAACCAGGATAAAAATAAATGTGTCTTTCCATAATTGTTGAGCTAGTAAGAAAAAGAAAAAGGAAAACCTTATTCAACCCCCCCCCCCCCCCCCCTTCTAAGTGTTTTCTCACCCTTCAAGCTTGCTAATAGGAACTTTGTTCTTCAAGGGCCAGTCACTTACTTGATTGGTAGTGATGGCTCTGCACACTCGATTATCTGTTACTTCTAGCTCACAAAAGTCATCTTCAGACCTATCCAAAAATCTGTTTATGATAGCAGGGGAAAATTCTACCACCTACCCCTAACATACACCTTTCTATACTTCTTACTTTTATGATCAGCACAATCAACAATAATATTAACAATAAATTCCTTAACAAGAGTCTCATAGCATTTGGCAAACCTGGTAACAGTTTTCATCAATCCAGCATAAGATATCAGCTCCATGATTTCTTTGCATTCCAGAGCACCAACTCCCAATTCTCTTTCCAGGGCAATTCTTCTTTGAAACACATACTTCCACTTTTCAGCATTCCCAACAGAATGGAAGGAAATATTGTCAAGGGGGGAATCAGGAACCCTAACAGAAATCTTCTTGGTTGCAGACTTTTTGATAGGAGAGTCGTCCCAGACATCTTGCTCGAAATCAAAGTCTAAGACAATTTATTCAACAATCACAACTTTCTTTTTACTTTTAGATCTTTTTACAGCAGCATCATCATCAGTGGAGCTATCATGTCTAGCTTTTCTTTTGCTAGAGGGAGGAACCACTTTACTTCCTAGATTTGGGGGTCCATACATGATTTTATTCTTGGTTGTATTGGCAAGGGGTGTGACACTTGCATCCTTCGCTTTCCTGGATTTGAGCCTTCTTGCAATACCAAGCACCACATTAGTAATAAGCTCATTATCAGATAGCTCATCTACATTAATTACATTCTCAGCATTTTGACCTTTTGTATCCTTGGAGGCAACAACATCTTCCTTAGTATGAGAGTTCTCTTCAACATCTTGTTCAACATTTTCTTCTTTCACTTCCTTTAGAGAAGAGATAACAAGCTTCTCAAGTTTGCTTTCAGCATTATCTTTCTTGAAGGTGGATAATTCAGCAGCAACACTTTTTGGGTTACTTCCTTTGTCAGCTGGAGGAGGCATGTGAACAAGAGGAGTATAAATCTCAGGCACGACAAAGCCTTCATTTAATACTCTGCCTACTAGCCTTCTGATGCTTCTATAAACATTAACAATCTCTTCTTCTGTCCTATTTTCAGTAGCAGTAGAAGAGTTACCTTTATCATCTTTGGATTTCTTTGCAGACGATGATCTAGGTTTCTTGACCTTTTTCTCAAGAGGTGGGATGGTTGTTAGAGGAGTAACATCAAGTACTCTGTCAAGGGAGATATTTTCAGGGAGGTTGACAGATTTTGAGGAAGACGATGTATGATGTTGAGACATCTTTAAAGATTTTTGAGCAAGGAGATGAAGAATGACAAGGGTTCTTTTTCTGTAAAAGAGAATTAAGAGTTTGTGAAAGTAGAAAGATGAAATTTTGTAGCGTGTGGGAAACACTATGAGTCAGTCTTGTAATGATTGCTTTTGAAATTTTATTTGTTGGAAACACAAATAAAATAATATCATTTTAATGATATTCCCACATGCCCTTAATTGCTACAAACCTTCATATAGGCAAATCCTTAATTTTCTTCTTAAGTTCTCAAACTGATTAGCATCCAAGGCCTTAGTGAAGATGTCAGCCAGTTGCAATTTAGTGGCTATATGTTCTAAGGAAACAATCTTTTCTTTAACAAGCTCTCTTATGAAGTGATGAAGGATATCAATATGTTTGCTACTGCTTTGTTAAATGGGATTCTTTGATATGTTTATGGAACTTATATTGTTACAGAATAATGTCATGACATCTTGTTTGACATTGTATTCTATTAACATTTGTTTCATCCAAACCAATTGAGAACAACTGCTTCCTGCAGCAATATACTCAGCCTCCTCAGTGGACAAAGACACACAATTTTGTTTCTTATTGAACCAAGATATGAGATTATTTCCCAGAAAGAAGCATCCTACTAATGTAGTTTTTCTATTATCATCACATCCTTTCCAATCAGCATCATAATAACAAATTAAGGAAAAACTAGATCCATGAGAGTATAACATATTTAAGAATTCTCTTCACATGGTTGGCATGGCTAACTTTAGGATCAACTTGATATCTTGCACACACCCTTACAACAAAGGCAATGTTAGGTATGCTAGCTGTGGGATATAGAAGGCTGCCTATCATACTTCTATAAAGACTTTGATCCACACTTACTCCTTTTTCATCTTTAGACAACTTCAGATGTGCGGGAGCAGAAGTTCTTTTGTGGCTGGAATTTTCCATCCCAAATTTATTTACTATATTCTTGGCATACTTGCTTTGAGATGAAAATATGGAATCTTCCATTTGTTTAACTTGCAGACCAAGAAAATAGGTTAATTCACCAACAAGGATCATCTCAAATTCTGACTGCATTTGTTTGACAAAATGTTGTACCATCTCATTTGACATCCAACCAAACACAATATCATCAACATAAATTTGTGCAATCATGATCTTACCTTCTTCTTCCTTGACAAAAAAGGTTTTGTCTATGCCACCTTTCCTGTATCCATTCTCACCAAGAAATCATGTCAACCTATCATACCAAGCTCTTGGAGCTTGCTTTAATCTATACAGAGCTTTCTTCAGTTTGTAAACATGTTTAGGGAAACTTGGATCAACAAATCCCTTTGGTTGTTCCACAAAGACTTCTTCATTTAGATAGCCATTTAAGAAGGCACTCTTTACATCCATTTGAAACAATTTAAATTTTAGTATGCATGCAACTCCCAAGAGAAGTCTGATTGATTCAAGTCTGGCCACAAGAGCAAAGGTTTCATCAAAGTCAACTTCTTCAATTTGAGTGTACCCTTGTGAAACTAACCTTTCCTTTTTTCTAGTGACCACCCCTTTTTCATCATATTTATTCTTGTACACCCATTTAGTGCCAATAACATTTGTCCCTTCAGGTTTTGGAACTGGATCCCAAACTTCATTTCTACTGAATTGTTCTAGCTCTTCCTTTATAGAATTAATCCAGAACTCATCAGTTAGGGCCTCGTTGACATTCTTAGGCTTAATTTTTGACACAAATCAAGAGTTTGATATCCCATATCTTGATCTGGTAGTAACTCCTTTATTTAGATCTCCTATGATAAGATCCTTAGGATGATCTCTCTGGGTTCTAATTGAAGGTCCTTTATTGAGATGACTAGGCTTAGGATTTTCTTGAGGTGGATTAGAATAAATATTTATGTCATTTGATTCTGTTGGAATATCAAACAAAGATGTTCTAACATCTTCTGAGACATCTTCTTCAACATTACACCCTCTATCATCAATAATAACATTTATTTACTCCATCGTAACTTTGGTTCTGGAGTTAAAAACTCTGTAAGCTCTGCTATTTGTAAAATAACCCAGGAATATTCCTTCATCACTCTTAGGATCCATCTTCCTCCTTTATTCACGATCAGCTAAGATGTAACATTTACTTCCAAAAATTTGAAAGTACATAACAGTTGGTTTTCTTCCCTTCCATATTTCACACAAGGTGGCTGAAGTGCCTTTCCTTAGAGTGACACTGTTATGGATATAACAAGCAGTATTCATAACTTCAGCCCAAAAATGGTAGGGTAACTTCTTAGCATGAATCATGGCTCTGGAAGATTCTTGAAGGGTTCTGTTCTTGTGTTCCACAATCCCATTTTGTTGAGGAGTAATCGGAGAAGAGAGTTCATGGCTAATTCCTTCATAAGAGTAAAAGTCAGCAAATTTGTTGTTCTCAAATTCCTTTGCATGATCACTTCTAATTCTGATGACATGACTATCTTTTTCCCTTTGAAGTTTTGACAGAGATCTTTAAACACTTCAAAAGTTTCTGATTTTTCTCTAATAAAACTTATCCATGTGTATCTAGAGAAGTCATCTACAACAACATAGGAATACTTCTTTCCACCAAGACTTTCAACCTGCATAGGTCCCATCAAGTCCATGTGAAGAAGTTCCAAAACTTTTGATGTAGTAAGATGTTGGATCTTCTGATGTGACATCTTAGTCTGCTTTTCAATCTGGAAGTCACCACATAGCATTCCTTCTTCTATCTTGACCTTAGGAATCCCTCTCACTTCTTCTTCAGATATAATTATTTTCATACCTTTCAGATGCAAATGCCCCAATTTTTGATGCCATAGTTTAATTTCATTCTCTTTGGCTAAAACACATGTTGAGGAGAAGTTCAACTCTTGAGGAACCCATATATAACAGTTGTCTTTAGATCTAATTCCTTTAATAATAACTTCATTCTTTTCATTGCAAACAAGACATTCTTCCTTGGTGAAGTTAACTTTTAATCCTTGATCACACAATTGGCTTATACTCATCAGGTTAGCTGTTAACCCTTTAACAAGTAAAACATCATCAAGCTTAGGGACTCCTGAACAATCAAGCTTGCCAACAACTTTGATTTCACCTTTTGTTCCATCACCAAAAGTCACATAACTGGTGGAATGAGATTTGACATCCACCAACAGATTCTTGACACTTGTCATGTGTGTAGAACAGCCACTGTCAAAATACCAGTCATCTTTGGTTGATACTCTGAGGGAGGTGTGAGCTATGAAACTAGCAACATTAGACTTGGGAATCCATGTTTTCTTCTTTTTGCTATTTTGTGGAATCTTATCAGTTTTGGGAGGAGGAGTAGTCTTAGGATACCCATACAACTTGAAACAGAAGGGCCTTATATGACCAAGCCTTCCACAGTGATGACATCTCCAGGGCTGGGGATTTTCCTTGGTGTGATTAAACTTTTTCTTGCCATGATGTCCTTTATTTCCATGATGTTTAGACATTTGATTCGACATCCTTGGTTTAGACTTGGCATGAGTGGAATCTACTGAAGGATATTTAGAATTTTGTTCCTTTTTCTCATTAAACCCTAGACCACTCTTGTCTCCTGTCACTCTTCCTGCTTGAAGAATTTCATCTAAAGTGTCAGACCCATTATTCAACATTTTGAGAGATTTGACCATTCTATCAAGGTTTGAATTCAAGGAGGTCACCTCACTTTCAAGTTTAGTAATAGTTTTTAAATGCTCTTCTCTTTCTGCCTTCAGCTGAGTTATGAGTACTTTCTATTTCTCCCCTTCAAGGAACACTTCTGCACTTCTGAGACACAATTCTTTGTATGAAGCAGCTAACTCATCAAAGGATAGTTCCCCATCACTAGACTCTTCATCAGATACATATTTCCCTGCCAATGCTTTAACATACTTGGCAGATTCTTCAAGTTCACTCTCTGAGTCCTCTTCAGACCAAGTAACAAATAGATTCTTCTTTTGTTTCTTAAGATATGTAGGACATTTAACTCTAATTTGACCAAAGCCTTCACATTCATGACATTGTACTCCCTTCCCTTGAGTGGATTTTTCTTCATACCTTTTTCTTCCAAACTCATTTGACTTATGGATATCAGATGATATGTTCTTGACATTTGATCTTTGGTTCCTATCCATTCTTTTTATCACTTTGTTAAACTGTCTTCCAAGCATAGCTAAGGCATTTGATATTCCTCCATCTGTATCCATATCATAGTCTTCCTCTTCATCTTTAGTATTTGATACAAAGGGTATGATTTTGTTCTTCTTTTCAGATATTTCATTGATGCTTAATTCAAATGTTAGAAGGGATCCAACAAGTTCACCCACTTTCATTTTGTGAATGTCTTGAGCTTCTTATATAGCAGTCACTTTCATATCAAATCTCATGGGAGAGACCTGAGCATCTTTCTCACCAATTTGTCTTCATATATTTTCTCTCCTAAAGCACTGGATGCATTAGCAATTTCAAGAATGTTCATATGGAAGTCATTAATACTTTCATCATCCTTCATTCTCAAATTCTCAAATTTGTGGTGAGCAACTGAAGTCTTGACATCTTAACTTTGGATGTGCCTTCATGAGTAGATTGAAGAATTCCCCATGCATCCTTAGCTACTTCACATATGTTCACTAATCTGGAAATATTCTTGTCAATTCCATTGAATATGGCATTCAAGGCTTTAGAATTTCCAAGAGCAACTTCATCTTCTTCTTTAGACCAATCTTCTTCTAGTTTTAACTAAAAAGTAGGTTATCCATTTTCTCCCAATTTGACAGGGTGTTTCCATCCTTTTAAAACAGTTTTCTAAGCCCTTCTGCCCAAAGACTTTAAAAAGGCTACCATACTTGGTTTCCAGTAATCATAATTACTTCCATCCAGAATGGGTGGTCTGTTCAAAAATACTCCTTCCTTGTCCATAGTACCAGGAAGTATCTTCCCTGAATCTCACCCAGATAAAGAGCAGGATGCCTACTCTAATACCAATTGAAATTCTGGTATCAGATATGTGATGTCGAATGAGATGTCACGACACAAATATCCGAGGAACAAAGTAAAGTGCAACAATAATAAATGCAGTAAAAAATACAAGGGATTGTTAATCCAGTTCAGTGTACAACAACACCTACTCTGGGGGCTACCAAGCAAGGGTCAAGTCCACTAAATAGTATCAATTCATAGACCCTCAGTAAACAACAAGTTTACAATCTAATCACTTAATCACTACCCGTGCTATACTTCTATCTAAGACTCACCTAGGTATGAGGCCCTCCTCAAATCCCTTCAATCACTTACAATGAAGAAACAACATAAATAATAAGTTTAAGACTTCAATCATTCAATGCTTAAAAGCTTATGAATGACACACAATTAACAATCCAAATAACAACACAAGTATTAAATCAATACTAGAGTGTTTGACAATTAAAAGACTTAGACTTCTAAAACAGAAAGAAAGTATTCTTCTTCAAAAGTTGCAGTTGTCTAAATAAGGAAGCAGGTCCTTATATATGCGCAACAGTGGGCTTAGGCTGAAAAACAAATATTCAAATCTTTTGAATATTTCCATGAAAACAGACCAAGATATAATCCATAAAGATAATTCAAATAGAAAAATATTCCTCCATATTTTTCACAGCCTATGAGTCACAAATCCTGAATTATGGTGCGCAGGAAATCAGGAAACAGAAAACTTAAACTGATATCAGGATGAGTTCAGTTTAGGAGGCAGATGTCAAGACATCTGCTTTGACATCATTCAAAACAATTTTGCTTCAAATGTTAAGAGATTTAGCAAAACATTATCAAGACACTGTTTTACCAAAATTGCTGCCAACAAAAACTTACAAATTTGATCAGCAGAAATCTCTTGTGGCACGTGAGCAGCCATCAAAAATTTCACCAGAGCCTATGCATGGGATTTCGAACATAATGACATGGATATCATGGAGATTTTGGATGGGGTCTGCCTCAACTGTTCAACAATTTTATCATCACTTTTACGAATAATTTTCAATACCTCTTCCATCTCTTGTCTAGAGGTGCCTTTGACTGTAGCTTCCTTAGGCGCCTCCGTCTGGGCAGGCTCTATTATTTGCCCTTTACCCTAAGCCTCAGCAGTTAAATCGGTGGATGTAACTCTGACAAGTATAGCAATAGTCTTCGGAGAGATTTTCAGAGAGAAAACCCTTCTGCTTCTAGTAACTTTCATGGTTCGAGCAATATTATCAATGTCATGATCAAAAACTTATGTAACTTCATATTTAACAGTCGATAGTTCTTTCTTGACGCCATGGTAGTAGAAGTCAGATCCATATTTCCAAGGAATAGCTTTATCCGAAGAATATGGGATAGGTCCAGGTGTAGTGATGATTAGTGGAGAAGTTTTCAGATTGGCAGTAATCCTTACAGGACCTTTGAAGGTGATTATGACAGGAGGGCCAAAAATTACGGATAAGTCTTGACACAGATTCTCAGTAGATAGAACCTTCTTGATCAGAATTATATGATTGTCCATTGAGCGTTGAATGCATTCGTCCAGTAATCTGCAGCTATTGGGTTGGGCTGTACAACAATAACATTCTTCAATACAACCAAAAAATAAACTGATCTGCAACAAATTCTTCTGGATTATTGGTAGAGGAGTAACCAATTCACTTACAGTAGCCACGTAAAGGACATCGTCACTTGCACTTATGCCTTTGTCATGCTTCGGCATAGGTGCAGTAATTACATTCTGGGTCTCTGGAGGATCAAACTCTATCTCTTTGTTGTCAATCATGTCTTGAATTTTATTTTTTAGGGTCTAGTAGTTGTTGGTATTGTGCCCAGGACTGTTGGAATGATAGGAACACTTTGCATTTGGATTATACTTAGGAGAGGAGTTGTTGGGGTTCTGAGGAAGACCCCTCAGTTTAATCAGATGCGCTTTTAGTAAATTTTGTAACGCCTGAGACAATGGAATATTAATCTTAGTAAACTACCTTCCTGGAGCATCTGACTTATGCCTATTTCCTTGTTGTTGTTGAACAAGTGCAGGATTAGAAATTAGTATCGCTCCCACAGACTGATTGCAGTCATTTTTACCATGGCCTTTCTAGTCATAAACAACAGTAGTATCCTTTTTACCATTGAATGTCTTCTTCATAATATTTGAATACACAACCACTTGAATTTTTTTGCTCTTAATACCACTTTCAACTTGTTCCCCAGTTAGAATCAGCTCAGTGAAACCAGATGAAGAACTCCCAATCAGATGATTAAAGAATGGACTTGCTAGAGTGCTCATGAACATATCAACTAGCTCTCAGTCCAGCAAGGGAGGTTGCACCCTTCCAGCTAAGTCTCTCCACTTCTTGGCATATTCTTTGAATCCTTCATTCGAACCCATAGTCATGTTTTGTAATTGCACACGAGTTGGTGCAAGGTCAGCATTATATTGATACTGCTTGTAAAAAGCAGCGGTCAAGCCTTCCCAAGTATGAATGTTTTTTCCTTCCAGCTGATAGAACCACTCGAGTTGTGTACCAGACAAACTTCCCTGAAAGAAGTGAACCCATAACTTTCTATCAACAATATGGGTTTGGATCTTCCGAACATAAGATCTCTAATGAAGTTTTGGACAAGACACACCATCATATTTAGCAAAAGTATGAACTTTGAACTTGTAAGGGATAACCACCCGCGGAATAATACCCAACTCTCTGAAATCTAATCCAGGCACTTTCTGAATTTCCATGGCCTTAAAGCGATCTTCCAGCTATTTGTATCTGTCATCAGCATGAGGATAATGTTCATCAGAATAGTCTTCATCTTCAGGCACCTTAATAGAACCATAATTGCTTCCACCTTCAGCCCTGACACTTCTACCATCCTCCTCTTGGTTGTCCTCTTCATCAGAGGTGATATCAGCAGTTTGAACTGGTTTAGCAGGACCTTTGAATCTTCTTCCCATGTTGAGAATAACAATTGGCTTCCAAATCTTCTTCTTTTTTGCGATGAGCGACACATATCTTTCTATCCTTGAGCTAGGTTCAGGAGAGTCTCCTGGAATTGGGCATTATAAGCTTGGAGTTCCTTAACAGTTTGTTCAAAAGCCATCTTTTACTGAAATAAATAGCAAGAAGATGAGAAAACTTGTATTGTAAAACCTGTTATGTAAAGATGCATGAAATATAGAAGCAATGTTTTCAAGGATCTCGCAGGGTAAACAAAAGAAAGAAATGTTAGAAGTTGAACCTGGTTGCAGCTTTGACTGGAGAACTTTGTGTCGTTGAATTCCTTTCTATGAGAATCAATCTCACACGTCGAGTGGGTCCCAGACTTTGACTCAAGGTAACACACTTCGGTCTTTGAAGGCATTGTCTAGAGGAAAATAAATCCCCTTACCCTTTCTAGACGTCGGTTCATGATATTTTGATGGCATTTGGTTAGAGGAAAATAAATCCTCTTGCCCCTTGCTAGACGCCTGGTTCATAATAGAACTGCATCATAGGCCCTTGAAATCCTTGAAACAGTCAGTGAAAATGATATGGTATGGTGTCATGATGTTATGATGTCATGTTCAAACAGATAATCAAACACAAGAAAAGAAAACAAGGCCTTAGGTTCAGACTTGTAAGGAGTTCGTAGGTAAGTACCCTCTTGAAGTTTAGTTGGCTCAACCTGTCCATAAGAAGTAACCGGGTTCTAGGGATCTCAATATCACTGATTTTTACCACAAATTTCGTCTAGCACGACAAGTGACTTGCCACCAAACAAAACTCGAGATTCGAATCTCAATGAGTGTAGTATCGAGTATCAATAACTCCGGACTGTACCAAAGTCGTCTATCTCACTACCTTCTAATGGATAAGTTGGATCAATTAAGGTTCTAAGGTCAGTTAGTGCTTATGACACCATGCAGAAGCCTAGTATGCTCCCTGACTGACTCGAGAGATACCATTACAAACCAATGTGTCGCACTAATGTAGCCATCACTTTAACCATATCGGTATATGCCGTATAGTTTCCATGATCTATTGCTACTTACCTAAAAGGTCCCTAGATCCAGGTATAAGATCTTTGCAAGAAATAAAACCCGAACACCCTTTAAAAATAAAGCAGACAAGTCAAACAAGAAAAGCATTTAAAAGTGATCCAACTCTAAAGGTAACCCCACTTTTTAGTTCTCCCCAACAGAGTCGCCAGTTCTATGATACGGTGGGAGAACTGACTTATTTGGTTTTATCCAAATTTGCGGATAGCAACAGTGGCCACCGACTTTTCTTTTATCCAATAAGGAAAGGGTGAAAAGAACAGGAAAGACCTTCGAGAATTTTTTGAGTTTGGGGGGTAGGTTATGAAAAGGGAAGGTGTTAGCACCCTTTTAATCCGTAGTTATCAAAGGGCTCTTAATCGCTAGCTGTGATACGGTGGCAGAACCGACTGTTAATACTGGTTTACGTTTTTTGTTCACAAATCTCGCAGTAAGCAAGAGTCGCCACCGACTTTTCTTTTATCCAACAAAGGAAAGGATGAAAAGAACAGGAAAAGACCTTTTTCGGGAGTTTCTGAGTAAAGGGGTAGATTATGGAAAGAGAAGGTGTTAGCACCCTTTCCATCAGTGGTTTTCCACAGGCTCTTAGGTGCTTGCTCATTTTTTGAAAAAAACTATTTTCGTGTTTGTGTGTTTTGAAAGATTTTTGTTTGCTTTATGATAACTCTTGTATCAGTCCTCAAGAGTGTGATAAAGTGTTTTGAAAATGATTTTGAAAGTGTGTAAGTGTAAAAAGGAATTGGTTTTGAGAAAGTACTTAAGAACTGTCTACCTACTCGAAAAAAGGATGTTATTTTCCTCCTTTCCTTTAGATAGTGCTATCCTACTATTATTGAGTAGGTATCCTTATCGTCAGATATTGAGGGACTATCGAAAGGGATGTTTATGGTCATCGAAGGCAACATGTAAGGATACCTTAGCATTCAGAAGGGACTATCATCATATAGGCAACATCGAGGGACAATATCATTTCTCATAGGCAACTCGAGGGACGTTTATGGACTATGATCTTTATGATGACTTTTATGCTGAGGGTCTTTGCTAAGATATCCCTATGTTTGAGGGACATGACCATGTTTTCCGAGGCAACCAAGTGAGGAGTACCCTAAGAGCGCAAGTGTGCAACAATGCTTTTTTCATATATTTGTTTTATGTTAGTGATCTAATGATTAAATGATTAATCTTGACATGCACGCCTAATTACTAGCAATTCATATACAGGAATACAAGAAATATAAAGTAAGAAATAAAGTTCCTACAGCTATTACAACGCTTCGGGACAATTATAGTTATATCTGGCTAAAATGTAAAGTGTGGAAAATGAAAATCCTAATTAGGGCTATTACAATCCATAGGCAGATACATAATCTGGAAATAAAATGCGTGTGCGATAAAATTACAAACCATAAGTAGATACATAAGAATATGAACGCGCGAAATAAAGAAACGTCTAAAAGACCTAGTAAATAAAAATCCTAAGTAAACAAGAACATTTTTTATTTATTTATTTGATCTTTAATAAAATAATTAAGCGAAGTAAATATCTAAAATTTAATTAGAGAAGTAAAAAAAGTTGGATGAAATAAATCATAGTTCTAATGTTTTTTTGTATTTTTTATATAATAAAAAGAAATGATATAAATAAAATTAATCCTAATTCTACTTCATTTTAATTAAAAAAAGTTAAAGTTTAATTAATTAATTGTACTCAAAATTAAATATTAAAAAAAAACTAAATCCTAAATTTCTATGTGATTTTATTATTAACTGAAAAATTACTTTGAAGTTAATAAATTAAAAGAAATAAAGAAATTTAAAAAAAAACAAAAGAAATAGGCCAGGCTTAATAGTAAAAACAGGGGGTGTAGTTAGAATTTCCGTCTGGCCCAAATGAGGCGAAGCCCAGGACATCTTTGGATCCTGTGGGAACAATCTCTGAGTGTCTATGGTGGTCTACATATCCTGGGCGTTAGATCTGGATCCCATATGGATTTGCTGGCATAGATCTGAGGAGTATGGTGTGCACTTGAGTATGTGAAACACTGGATTTGTTGAACAAATATTAGAAAAAATAGAACATGCATGACTGGGGACTCGAACCCCAGTCATTTCCTTAACACACGC
Organism: Vicia faba; assembly: GCA_948472305.1. Classification (NCBI taxonomy): domain Eukaryota; kingdom Viridiplantae; phylum Streptophyta; class Magnoliopsida; order Fabales; family Fabaceae; genus Vicia; species Vicia faba. The sequence continues at coordinate 1,175,371,052 of OX451739.1, read as the reverse complement.
GCTTCATCACCATCTGAGCTACTGATCATTCATTGATCCAAATAATAAAACAATGTTATATACCAAAGTTAATGAGAGATATCCAAAAAATAAAAATATGCGCGCTGGATTTGAATTATCTAGTGAGAGGCTGCCACACATTCATCTTCCTCCCTCATCCGTCATCTTAGTATGGGACCTATAGTGACAGTTTTTGTTTGTCACTAGTACCTGTAAACAAAAAAAAACAAATATACGCATGATAAATTTATAGTGAGGCCATGCATGAATTGGCCTCAACCTCCTGAGCACACAGAGACCCTTGGTTAGGCCTAATTTTAGCTATTTCCAGAAATCCTAATTTTAAGCTGGGAACCCTAACAATGGTGGCATTCGATTCCTGCGTCAAAACTCAAATCTAACCATACAAAAAGCTTGCAAACATAAGAGTGGTTGATAATGCATGATTAAAATGCGTTTATATCATATAAATTAAGGAAATCAGAGTCAAGAAAAAACAAAAACCTTGAGGTTGTTATAACACGCTTCAGACTGTTTTGGGACTTGGTAATGGCCGAGAACGATCCAGGAGACTTCCAGGAATATGTTTGAGCCTTTGTTTGGGATTAAAACCAGCTGCAATTTGAAATTCAGGTTTGAAATTTTTTGAGTTTTTGGGTGAAATGTGCAGCAATCCTCTAGGCTTTTTTGTGCGTGCATTTGGCTGGCTAGAGTGTTGTTCTTATAGTGTAGATGGAGGAGACACCATTGAATGGAAAAGATCATGGTCATAACTCATGTTTTCTAACAAGAATCCAACAAATTTAAAGCCTTTCAAATTTTCCAAAACATGCCTTATCCTTGCTTGAACGAACCTTGTCACTTGTGCATGAAATCTCGGGCTTCAAGACAAGTCAAAACAATAGCCCAAATGCCTAAGCCCATTTCCAATTATTTTGTACCATTTATTTTATATTTATTTGAAATAAATTGAAATAAATATGTAAAAAATAGGTAGAAAATGCAAGGCCATACAAAAATAAGATTAGAGGTCCTCTATAACCTTAGGAAGATATTTGAACTTTAAAATGTTAGGCCATTGACCCAAAAATTCAAATTTGCTCAATGCACCATTCTTGAAATTTCCAAAATTTTCCCAATTTGGGCCAGCCATAACTTGATCAATTTTTATCTCATGATGATGATCCTTTACTTTTTGGAAAGCCCAAGATGTCTCCTTCAATCCCTTTTTTGACCAATTTTGTATTTGAAGATGTTATGTTGATGTAAAATATCTTTGAAAAAAGTGGCTTTTGTTGACTTTTTGGAAATGACCTGTAATGTTTGAGCTTATATCTTTCAAATGGTGTACTTCTTGATCTTGATGGCTAAAGATAAGTTGCAAGGAATTGGATTCTCTTCAAAATGAGATTTGGTTGGAAAATTTGTGATAAAGTATGAGAATGTTATACTTGGTCAAAGTTCAGTTGACTTTTCCTATAAAACCCTAATTTAACAATTCTTGACTTTGATGAATTAGGAGCATTTCATGAGGAATCATGACCAACCCTTGATCAAATGATGGATATCACTTAAAAATGTTGATGTTGACCAAAAACTTGAAGTTTGACTGTACATGGGCCACAATTGACTTTTGACCTAGCATAGTTAATTTTCAAACATTTGAGCAATTGACTGAGCAAACTTGTTGTGCAAGGCATGAAATTTGGAATGGATAATATTGAAGACATATTAGGACCATGTAAAGCATTTGAGACCATTGGAGCTCAACCATCTTGATAAAAATTAAAACCCTAGTTGGGGGTTCATTGCCTTAGGAGGAGAATTGTCTGGTCAGTTCTTGGTCAACCTTGAGCAATTGAGAACCTCTAGGAGTATGTCTTGTGTGAAAATGGGAGGGAAAATTTTGGGGTACAACAGCTGCCCCTATTCAATCTTCTTAAACCTGAAGATTTAGATTGGCTTGTTTGCCTTTCATGATCTGAAGGTGGAAGATGATTGAACACTAGAGTGCCCAGAAATTTGCACTCGTCTGAAGTGAGACTGTTGGTGGATAATATCGGGAATGGGCTTACAGATGCCATTTGGAGAAGATGACAGAAGATTCTTCGAAGATGGGCTTAGAGATTCCATCCAGAGAACATGAGGGAGGGTCGTCGGAGATGGGCTTAAAGATGTCATCCAAAGAACATGACGGAGGGTCGTCGGAGATGGGCTTAAAGATGCCATCCATAGAATATGATTTCATGAGATATTCCTTTGTGGGAATCCCTACTCCTGTTGTTGAGGAGGACTTCGCTGAGGAATGTTGGTCTCTGTCTTGGGAAATAGAGCTTAGGAGCTTCAGTTGTCCATTACTCTACTAGGGAGTCATCTCTTGACTGAAGAGACGGAAGTGAACTGCTATCTGGTTAGAATCTAGGCTTTATATTGATTTGCTGAGGATAATAAGGTTGACTGCTATCTGGTCGTATTCCAGGCTTCAAAACGACTTACTAGGGAAATGAGATTAAACTGTTATCTGATCGTACCCCAGGCTTTGTAGTTTCTTTAACTGGAATAGAAATCACAAAAACCTTAGTGTCGATTTAACTGAACCAGAAAAAGGATCTACCGGAAAAGAATCAGTAATAAATCAATGGTTGATTCGAACTGAACCAGCAGAGGTCTTGATTTATCTTTGACTGGATAAGAATCAGAAAAATCTTAGTGTCGATTTAATTGAACTAGAAAAAGGTCTTGGATTATCTTCAACTGGAATAGGAATCAAAGAGATCTTAGTGTCGATATGACTGAACCAGAGAAGGTCTTTAATTAACTTTGAATGGAATGGAAATCAGAAGAATCTTAGGATCAATTCTACTGAACCAGACAAAAGTCTTGGGTCATCTTCAACTGGAATAGGAATCAGAGAGATCTTAGTGTTGATCTGACTGAACTAGAGAAGGTCTTTAATTAACTTTGACTGGAATGGAAATCAGAAGAATCTTAGGATTGATTTAGTTGAACCAGACAAAAGTCTTGGAATATCTTCAACTGGAATAGAAATCAGAGAGATCTTAGTGTCGATCTAACTGAACAAGAGAAGGTCTTGAATTAACTTTGACTGGATAAGAATCAGAAAAATCTTAGTGTCGATTTAACTGAACTAGAAAAAAGTCTTGGAATATCTTCAACTGGAATATGAATCAGAGAGATCTTAGTATCGATCTGACTGAACCTGAGAAGGTATTTAATTAACTTTGACTGGAATGGAAATCAGAAGAATCTTAGGATCGATTCAACTGAACCAGATAAAAGTCTTGGAATATCTTCAACTGGAATAGGAATCAGAGAGATCTTAGTGTCGATTTGACTGAACCAGAGAAGGTTTTACGAGAACATCGTTATGAGGAAGATGCTAAAATAGCCTTTCGTTAGACGCAGCTTTTGAGAAGACTACCAGGTCACGTAAGTAGCCAACGGTGTTTATTGATTTGATCTTTCCTGAAAATGGTAAAGAGTTAGTCGTATGCAATGTCATGATGTATGAAATGCATTATGATGATGTTCTCCAAATAAATGAGATTATGCTGTATGCGATGTGCATGCACATGCCATAATGTTTGAATATGAAATTCTATTGCGATATTTCTTAGTCTGGGAAAGTAAATCCCGGACTGCTGCTGAAGAGTGTTGGGAAGCTGAATCCTTCATTTCTGTTGGGGATGATGAATGGAGATGATTTGTTGGGGATTTCCTCTTTCTGTTTGAGGATGTTCTACCGGGGATTGACTCTACTTGAGGATAACTCTGTGGAGGGAGGATGCTTTGTTGGAGGATTTTGCCGATGTAGAGAAATGAACTCTGTTGGGGAACAAATTTCCGTAGTTATAGAAATAAACTCTATCTGAGAGGAGGTTTTATGAACTGTTTTAGATTATAAAGCTTGGTTGGGGAACACAGATTTCAGCTCTTGACTGGAGGAAGTAATTTCTGCTTGGGGAAGGAAAAATCAAAACTTTGGTTGTTTCTACTCTGTAGGGAAAATAGATGTCACGGGGTCGTATGCAATGGTGACTCCGCCTCAAACTGTCTCTGCCCTGGTACCATGCTGGAAGGAGTAACTGTCGAGACTGCAAATGTTTTTTTCCAGATTTTTCCCCATTTCTTAAAGTCATTGGTAACCCTCTTTCTGTTTCTTATGAAAATATTTGTGAACAATGATCATATTCAAATGCTTATGTCAATAATAAGTCATTGTACGTTTTTTCAAAACAAAACAGAAAAAGAAAAACAAATAGTATTGTACTTTCAAAGAAATGATTTGTATTGATTTTTGAAGTTTGCCTATAACAGGCATTTTTGTACAAAGAGACTGACGTTCTAGTAGGAGAACACCATCGTGAAAATGAAAACTATACAAAATAGTGTACAAAGAGAAAAAAGTTATGTGTAACAATCCCATTGAGTTTCAATTCTGCTATTGCCTCTATGTCCTTGAGCGTCTCATCACTTTGCTACTTGTCCGTAGATGACTGGATTGATTGGTATCGTTTAAGCTTGGTAGTTGATACTGAAGTGTGATTGCAAGGTGATCCAATGGGACATAGTTATACGCCTCAAATCCATAACTTTTTCCTGGATTGCCCTTTCGGGTTTTCAGTCCACCGGGGTACCCTTTTTTGCCCAAGCCGCCCTTTCAGGTTTTCAACTTGCCGGGTGTACAGATTTTTTTTGTTGTATTTATCCCTATCTTTTGCCCGAACCATTTTGGTTCGCCGGGATGCCCTTATTTTTTCCTAGGCCAGTCAACCTAGTGGGTCTTTATCTATGCATAGTATCTTTCCACTATGTCTGTATTAACAGGGTGAGAAAGGTCGTCACCATCCATGGTGGTTAGAATCATGGCTCCACCAGAAAATATGCTTTTGATTACAAATGGCCCTTCGTACGTGGGAGTTCATTTTCCCCTAGGATCACCTTGTGGCAGTATGATGCGCTTGATTACTAGATCACCCACTTGATATACTTGACGTCTGACCTTTTTGTTGAAGGCATTGATCATCCGTTTTTGATACATTTGACCATGACAGACAGCAGTAAGCCTTTTCTTATCAATCAGATTCAGTTGATCAAGTCGAGTCTGGATTCAATCGTCTTCGTTCAACCTCGCGATATGGACCTCAATAGGTAGGACAACCTCCATACCATATACCAGAGAATAAGGGGGTTCCCCTGTTGACGTACGTGCCGAGGTGCGGTAACCATTAAGAGAAAATGGTAACATCTCATGCCAGTCTTTGTATGTCACCGTCATCTTCTGTATGATTTTCTTAATGTTCTTATTAGCAGCCTCTACAACGCCATTCATCTTCAACCGATAAGGGGAAGAATTATGATGCTGGATCTTGAATTATTTACAGAGTTCGGTGATCATTTTATTGTTGAGATTTGTACCATTGTTTGTGATGATTCTCTCTGGCACACCATACCGACAAATCAGGTTATGCTTGATAAACCGCGCCATAACATTCTTGGTAACAGTAGCAAAAGAGGCAGCCTCAACCCACTTTGGGAAGTAATCAATGGCCACTAGGATGAAGAGATGCCCATTGGAAGCGGTAGGTCTAATATCTCCGATCATGTCAATGCCCCACATTGCAAAGAGCAGGGAGCCGTCAAGACGTTCAAGGGAACCAGAGGTACATGTACTTTATCAACATAGATCTAACATTTATGATAAGTTTGGGAATGCTGATAACAGTCTGCTTCCATAGTGGACCAATAGTATCCTTCCCATAGGATTTTTTTTAGCCATGGTGTGTTCACTAGAGTGGGTACCAAAGGTACCTTCATGTAAATCTGCCATAATCCTCTCTGCTTCGCTCTTGTCTACACACCGAAGTAAAGTAGAGTCATGGTTGCCCTTGTAGAGGATTCCATTACTGAAGCAGAACTTTGCGGAGAATCTTCTCAGAAAATTCTTATCATTGACAGATTCCCCCTCAGGATATTCTTGAGCCTCGAGATACCTTTTCACCTCATGGAACCAAGGTTTGTCTGCTACTTCTTCAGTATCAATCTCATAGCAGTATGCTGGTTTATCCAATTTCTCAATAGTGATCTGAGGAGGCTCGTTGTCCCACTTAACCTTGAACATAGACGACATAGTAGCTAGCGCGTCCGCTAACTGATTCTCTTCTCGTGGAAAATGTTCAAAGGTGACTTACTCAAAGCGTGGAAGCAATTTCAGCACATGTTCTTTGTAAGGGATAAGGTTCGGGTGCTTCGTGTCCCACTCACCTTTGATTTGACTTATTACCAAAGCTGAATCCTAAAAAATGCTCAAGAACTTGATCCCTAGGTCAATAACAGCTTTGAGACCCATAATGCATGCTTCATACACTTCCATGTTGTTGGTACAGTTAAAACATAATCTGGTAGTGAAGGGAGTGTGACAGCCCTCAGGAGATATGATTACAGCACCAATGCCATTGCCGAGTGTGTTGGAAGCTCCATCAAAAACCATAGTCCATCGGGATCCTTCCTCAGGTCCTTCATCCGGTCCAGGTTTTCCACAGTCAGTCACTAACATAATATTCTCATCCGGGAATTCAAAGTTCATGGACTGGTAGTCATCCACAGCTTGATGAGCCAAACGATCAGTTAGTACACTTCCCTTGATTGCTTTTTGGGTCGTGTATTGGATATCGTATTCGGTCAAGATTATTTTCCATCTTGCTATTCTTCCAGAGAGAGCGGGCTTCTCAAAGATGTACTTGATCGAATCCATCTTAGATATCAACAAAGTGGTGTGGGATAACATATATTGTCTCAGTCGGCGAGCAGCCCATGCCAAAGCACAACAAGTTTTCTCGAGTAGTGAGTATCTTGTTTTACGGTCGGTAAACTTTTTGCTAAGGTAGTATATTGCATGCTCTTTTCAACCAAACTCGCCATGCTGCCCCAGCATACACCCCATTGAATTATCTAACACTATTAAGTACATTATCATAGATCTTCCTTCAATCGGAGCAATCAGAATTGGAGGCTCTTGAAGGTATTCCTTGATTCTCTCGAAGGCGGTCTGACATTCGTCATTCCATTTTACCACTTGATCTTTCTTCAGGAGTTTGAAGATTGGCTCACAAGTAGCAGTTAAATGGGAAATGAACCTGACAATGTAATGCATGCGTACTAATAAACCTCTTACCTCCTCAGTGCGAGGAGCCAACATCTCTTGTATAGCCTTCACTTTTGCAGGGTCTACCTGAATGGCTTTGTCACTGACAATGAAACCTAGAAGTTTACCAGACCTTACCTCAAAGGTGCACTTGTTCAGAATTAACCTTAGCTTGTATGTCTTCAACCTATCAAACAACTTTTGTAGATGATCAATGTGCTCTTCCTAAGTTTGAGACCTGGATATCATGTCATCAACACAGACCCCTATCTCATGGTGAATCATGTCATGAAATAAAGCTACCATAGCTCTTTGATATGTTGCCCCAACATTCTTTAATCCAAACGACATCACTTTGTAGCAGAAAGTGCCCCATTGTATGACGAAGGTTGTCTTTTCCATGTCTTAGGGTGCCATCTTGATCTGATTGTAACCAGAGAGACCTTCCATGAAGGAAAAGATCTTGTGTTGTGCAGTATTATCAACCAGAGCGTCAATGTGGGGAAGCGAGAAGTCATCCTTGGGGATGGCCCTATTCAAATCTCGATAGTCCAAACACATTCGTACCTTGCCGTCCTTTTTAGGTACCGGGACTATGTTAGCAACCCATTGGGGATAAGAAGTGACAACTAGGAACCCAGCGTTGAACTATTTCATAACCTCTGCTTTGATCTTCTCTGACATTTTAGGGCGCATTCGATGGACCTTCTGCTTTACCGGAGGGCAATATTCTTTAGTTGGCAGACGATGAACCATAATATCCATGTCCATTCCTGGCATGTCTTCATATGACCATGCAAAGATCTCAACATACTCATGCAACGTTTGAATCAAACGCTGTTTGACATGAAGCTCCAAATTTGCACCTATCTTGACCTCTTTTCTGTTCTCTTATGTGCCCAAATTCACTGTCTCAACTGGCTCTTCATGAGGTTGTATAGCCCTTTCTTCCTGCTGTAACAGTCTGGCAAGTTCTCCGGGTACCTCACAATCTTCCTCACCTTCGTCCTCGGCTTGGTTGATCGTATTTTCAAAGTCATAATCAGCAATAGAAGAAATGTTATCAATGGGATCCAGAGTGGATATGGATCTACAGTTTGATACGTGGGTGTGTGTAAGAGCATAGTTGTATAAAAAAAGTAAAAAGAAGAAAAGAAAAACAGAGAGCGCAAAATTTATATGCATAAACGTCCAATGCTTTATTAATTCCATATGAAATTGAAACATTATAACCCTCACAAATAAACCAATGTGCCCTGGGTAAGACACATGGCCAAAAAGTTTATATTGTTTATTACATATCCAAAAACAAGAAAGATAATTACTTCTGAACAAAAGTAATTGGTACAAAGTCCTTTGTCGTCCAATTACTGGGTCTATCATTGGTAGTAGGGAAGATCCATCCATCCATGTCATTGCTACTGTCAGCATCTTCTATGGTGGAGACAACATCAATAGCATTAATTCTCGGACCATGCTTGGGCATGGGTGTAGTTATAACATTGGGAGTTTCCAGAGCATCTAATTCAATCTCCTTTGCCTGGATCAGATCCTGCACCTTGTTCTTCCAAGCCCAGCAGTCGTTCATGTCATGCCCTGGAGTCTCAGAATGGTAGGCGCATCGAGCATTTAGATTGTAGCGAGGAGAGGAAATATTAGGATTCTTTAGAGCTTCCCTCAGAGTTACCATATTGGATTTCAATAACTGCGGCAAAACTTGAGACAGAGTCATATTTATCTAGGTAAACTGTCTTATCGGCCTTTTTGTTCTAGGTTGATTGTTCCTTTGTTGAGTAGATGCAGGTTTAGAGATCATAACAGCCTCTACCGCTAGACGGTGTTCAGTTCTTTCCTAATTCCTTTGGCTATAAGTGGCACTGACTTCCTTTTTCCTAGAGAATGGCTTCCTTACTTCACTGGAGGACGCATCCTTCTAGATCTTATCACTCCTAATTCCAGCTTCCACTCTTTCTCCCGTCAAGATCAATTCAATGAAGCCGGCTGAGGAGCTTCTAATCAGGTGATTGAAAAATGGTCCAGATAAGGTACCTAGAAACATATCCACTAGCTCCCTATCAGACAGGGGGGTGGACTCTTCCTGCTAAGTCCCTTCACTTTTGAGCATAGTCTTTAAAGCCCTCACTCGAACCCATAGACATATTTTGGAGTTGTGTACGGGTGGGAGCAAGGTCTGCATTATACTGATACTGCTTGTAGAAAGCAGCAACCAGGTCTTCCCAATTACGAATGTTGGTCCTTTCTAACTGGTAGAACCATTCTAGTTGAGTTCCGGAAGTGGACCCGTAAGTCCTTGTTAGTAGTCTAAGGTTGTATCTTCCTCACATAAGATCGTAGGTGCATCTTGGGACATGAAACCCCATCATATTTGGCGAACACCGGAACTGTGAACTTTTGTGGGATGACAACCCCAGAAACCAAACCTAGTTCTTCAAAATCCAGACCTGGTACCTTCCAGACCTCCATTGCATTCAAACGATCCTTTAGTTGTTTGTATTTTTCATCAGCAGGAGGATACTGTTCCTCATCATAGTTAGATTCATCATCAGATTCTTTTGGACTGGAGTCTTCCTCTCTTGTTTCCTCCTCTTGATTGTTTCCTTCCTTTGATGAATTTATCAGTTCAGAGGCTCGCTGCACTGGTCCTCTGATCCTTCTTCCCATATTCACTAACCCAATTAGCTTCCTTGGCTTCTTCTTTTCTTTAACAAGCAAGGCTTTCAGTTCTTCTTGCCCCATGATCAGAGCCATGATCATCTGTTGAAACTGGGCATTCTGAGTCTGTAGATCCTTCACTGTTTTTTCTAAAGCCATTGCTGAAATAAACAGTGGAGAAGATGAGAAACCTGTTATGAAAATTTTTATGCAATGATATGTATGATATATGTATGCAATGTTTTCAAGGATCTCGCAGGGTAAAGAAGAGAATGTCAGAAGTTGAAATTTGCAGCTTTGATTGAAGAACTTTGTATCATTGAGTGTCCTTCTACGACAGTCAAGCTCACCATATCAAGTGGGTCATAGCCCCTAAATCAAGTTGTGGAGTTTTGATCTTTTGACGGCATTGGCTAGAGGAAAATAAATCCCTTTGCTCCTTTCTAGACATCTGATTTACCATAATCTGCATCACAAATCCTTGAGATCCTCGAAATGGTTAAGGAAATGTTGTGGCATGATGTTATGATGTGTATGATTATGCTAAGAAATCACATATATAGCAAGCAAATCACACAAAAGACCTTAAGTTTAAGGCTTGCATGGGTTTTAAGGTAGTAACCTCTTGAAGTTAGATTGGTTCAACCTGTCCAATAAATAGTAACCGGGTTCTACAGAATCTCCATATCACTGATTTTTCCCACAAGTTTTGTTTGATAGGCGACTCACTCACAACCAAACAAAACTCAGGAGTCAAACCTCAATGAGTGTAGCATCGAGTATTTTCCGACTTTTGGAATACACCAAAGACGACCATCTCACTACGTCCTAATGGCCAAGTTGTTCATTTAAAGGTTCTAAGGCAAGTTGATGCTTCATGACACCATGCAGCGGCCCCGTATTCTCCTTGATTAACTCAAGGGCTACCGGTACCAACTAAAGTTTCGCATCAACATAGCCATCGCTTCAACCGTGTTGGTATACCCCACAAAGTTTCCACGATCTATTTCTACTTACCTAAAAGGTATCCCCAGATCCAGGTGTAGGATCTATAGTAACCCAAACAATACCCTTAAAAGTAAAGAAATCAAAACAGACAAAGAAAATAGTTTAGAAATGATCTAGACCCTAAGGTAAACCCCACTTTATTATTTAGTCCCCAACAAAGTCGCCATTTCTGTGATACGGTGGCAGAACCGACTGTTAATATTGGTTTGCGTTTTTTGTTCGCAAATGTCGCGGTAAGCAAGAGTCGCCACCGACTTTTCTTTTATCCAACAAAAGAAAGGATGAAAAGTACATAAAAAGACCTTTTTCGAGAGTTTCTTAGTAAGGGGGATAGATTATGGAAAGGGAAGGTGTTAGCACCCTTTCCATCCGTAGTTTTCCTTGGGCTCTTAGGTACTTGCTCATTTTTTGAAAAAAAACTGTTTTCGTGTTTGTGTGTTTTGAAAGATTTTTGTTTGCTTTATGATAACTCTTGTATCAGTCCTCAAGAGTATGATAAAGCGTTTTTAAAAGGAGTTTGAAAGTGTGTAAGTGTAAAAAGGAATTGGTTTTGAGCAAGTACTTCAGAACTGTCTACCTACTCGAAAAAAGGATGTTCTTTTCCTCCTTTCCTTTAGATAGTGCTATCCTACTATTAGTTAGTAGGTAGCCTTATCATTGGATGTTGAGGGACTATCGAAAGAGATGTTTATGGTCATCGAAGGCAACATGTAAGGATACCTTAGCATTCCAAAGGGACTGTCATCATATAGGCAATATCGAGGGACAAGATCATTTCTCGTAGACAACTCGAGGGACGTTTAGGGACTATGATATTTATGATGACTTTTATATTGAGGGTCTTTGCTAAGATATCCCTACGTTCGAGAGACATGACCATGTTTTCTGAGGTAACCAAGTGAAGAGTACCCTAAGGGTGCAAGTGTGCAACAATACTTTTTTCAGATGTTTGTATTATGTTAGTGATCTACTGATTAATTGATTAATCTTGACATGCACGCCTAATTACTAGTAATTCATATACAGGCATATAAGAAATATAAAGCGGTAAATAAAGTTCCTACAACTATTACAATGCTTCGGGACAGTTACAGTTATATATGGCTAAAATGTAAAGTGAGGAAAATGAAAATCCTAATTAGTGCTATTACAATCCATAGGCAGATACATAATAAGGAAATAAAATGGGCGCGCGATAAAATCACAAACCATAAACAAATACATAAAATTATGAACGCGCGAAATAAAGAAACGTCTAAAAGACCTAGTAAATAAAAATCCTAAGTAAACAAGAACATATTTTTGTTTGTTTTTTTATTTGATCTTTAATAAAATAACTAAGCGAAGTAAATATCTAAAATTTAATTAGAGAAGTAAAAAAAGTTGGATGAAATAAATCCTAGTTCTAATGTTTTTTGTATTTTTTATATAATAAAAAGAAGATATAAATAATGTTAATCCTAATTCTATTTCATTTTAATTAAAAAAAGTTAAAGTTTAATTAATTAATTGTACTCAAAATTAATTATTAAAAAAAACTAAATCTTAAATTTCTATGTGATTTTATTATTAAATGAAAAATTACTTTGAAGTTAATAAATTAAAACAAATAAAGAAATAAAAAAAAAGACAAAAGAAATGGGTCAGGCTGAATAGTAAAATAGGGGGGTGTAGTTAGAATTTCCATCTGGCCCAAATGAGGCCAAGCCCAGGACACCTTGGGATCCTGTGCAGACGATCTCTGAGTGTCTATGGTGGTCTACACATCCTGGGCGATAGATCTGGACCCCATATGGATTTGCTGGCATAGATCTGAGGAGTATAGTGTGCGCTTGAGTATGTGAAACACTGGATTTGTTGAACAAATATTAGAAAAAATACAACATGCATGACTGGGTACTCGAACCTCAGTCATTTCCTTAACACTCGCGCTTCATCACCATCTGAGCTACTGATCATTCATTGATCCAAATAATAAAATAATGTTATATACCAAAGTTAATCAGAAATATCCAAAAAATAAAAAAATGTGCGCTGGATTTGAAGTATCCAGTGAGAGGCTACCACACATTCATCTTCCTCCCTCATCCGTCATCTTAGCCTGGGACCTATAGTGACAGTTTTTGTTTGTCACTATAGCACATATAAACAAAACAAAACCAAATATACACATGATAAATTTATGGTGAGGCCATGGATGAATTGGCCTCAACCTCCTGAGCACACATAGACCCTTGGTTAGGCCTAATTTTGGCTATTTCCAGAAATCCTAATTTTAAGCTTGGAACCCTAACAATGGTGGCATTCGATTCATGCGTCAAAACTCAAATCTAACCATACAGAAAGCTTACAAACACAAGAGTGGTTAATAATGCATGATTAAAATGTGTTTCTATCATATAAATCAAGGAAATCAGAGTCAAGAAAAAATGCAAACCATGAGGTGGTTATAATACGCTTCAGACTGTTTTGGGACTTGGTAATGGTTAGGAACGATCCTGGAGGCTTCCAGGAATATGTTTGAGCCTTTGTTTGGCGATTAAAACCAACTGCAATTTGAAAATCAGGTTTGACAAATTTTGAGTTTTTGGGTGAAATGTGCAGCAATTCTCTAGGCTTTTTTGTACGTGCATTTGGCTGACTAGAATGTTGTTCTTATAGTGTAGATGGAGGAGACACCATTGAATGGAAAATATCATGGCCATAACTCATGTTTTCCAACAAGAATCCAACAAATTCAAAGCCTTTTAAATTTTCCAAAACATGCCTTATCCTTGCTTGGATGAACCTGGTCACTTGTGCACGTAATCTTGGGCTTCAAGACAAGTCAAAACAATAGCCCAAATGCCTAAACCCATTTCCAATTATTTTGTACCATTTATTTTATATTTATTTGAAATAAAGTAAAATAAATATGTAAATAATAGGTAGAAAATGCAAGGTGATGCAAAAATAATATTAGAGGTCCTCTATGACCTTAGGAAGATATTTGAACCTTAAAAAGTTAGGACATTGACCCAAAAATTCAAATTTGCTAAATGCACCATTCTTGAAATTTCCAAAATTTTCCCAACTTGGGAAAGCCGTAACTTTCGCAATTTTTATCTCATGATGATGATATTTTACTTTTTGGAAAGCTCAAGATGTCTCCCTCAATCCCTCTTTTGATCAATTTTGCATTTGAATATGTTATCTTGATGTAAAATGTCTTCAAAACAAATGGCATTTGTTGACTTTTTGAAAATGACATGTAATGTTTGAGCTCATATCTTTCAAATGGTGTACTTCTTGATCTTGAGGGCTGAAGAGAAGTTGTATGGAGTTGGATTCTCTTCAAAATGAGCTTTTGTTTGGAAATTTTTTGATAAAGTATGATTAAGTTATACTTGGTGAAAGTTCAGTTGACTTTTCCTATAGAAACCCTAATTTAGCAATTCTTGACTTTGATGAATTAGGAGAATTTCTTGAGGAATCATGATAAAACCTTGATCAAATGATGGATATCACTTCAAAATGTTGATGTTGACCAAAAATCTTGATGTTTGACTGTACACGGGCCACAGTTGAATTTTGACCTAACATAGTTGACTTTTAAGCATTTGTGCAATTTGAATGAGCAAACTTGTTGTGCAAGGCATGAAATTTGGCATGAATAATCTTGAAGACATATTAGGACCATGTAAATGATTTGATACCATTGGAGCTCAACCATCTTAATCAAATTGAAACCCTAGTTGGGGGTTCATTGCCTTAGGAGGAGAATTGTCTGGTCAATTCTTGGTCAACCTTGAGCAATTGAGAACCTCTAGGAGTATGTCTTGTGTGAAAATGGGAGGGAAAATTTCGGGGTACAACAGAAGCTCACTTTGTTTTAAAATTCTTTGTGTTTGTGTTTGAAAAATATTTCGAAAAAAATGCCTAAGTGCGGCAACTTTGTAATGATTCTTGTATAAGTTAAGAATGCGTACAAAGTGTTTGTTTTTGAAAATATTTCAGAGAAAAGTTTCTTGTGTAAAAGATGTTTTTTTATGAGCAAGTGATTATGAGATATCTACCTACTCAAAATTATTTCGTGTTATTTTCCTCCCCCTTAGATAGTGCTACCCTATCATTAGTTAGTAGGAAGCCCTATCGTTGGATGTGAAGAGACAGGCTCGGGTCATCGTACAATCATAAAGGCAACTCGCAAGGGCGCTTTAGCATTTTATCATAAGGGACTAAGATCACTTACCGAAGGCAGCACAGTTAGGGTCATCGAGAGACTACGATATTTTGTATCGGAGGGACTTTGCTAAAGCGTCCCCACGTTCGAAGGACATGACTGCTTATTCGAAGGCAACAAGAGGGATTACCCTAGAGGTGAGTGTGTGAAAAGTGATTCAATTCAGTTATTTAATCTTGTATTTAGGGTAATCTAACGGTTGATTTTAAATCTTGCCATACATACCCTAATTACTAGCAGTTATAAGGAAAGCAGTAAATTGCGGAAAGTAAAGGTCCTACGCTATTACAAAGTTTCAGGAAAGGGGATACAAAACCATAAAATGGGGAAAAAGGTAAACCCTAATTAAAACTATTACAAATTGTAGTAGTTACATAATTGGAAAAATTAATGCAAAAGTAAACACACGAAGATGGTAAAATAAAGAGAAAAATAAAATTCAAAATCGTTTTGTGATCTTTTGACGAAAAACTTTTGATAATCATCCTAAAGTCTAATTGATTTTAATTAATCGAAAAAGTTAGGTAATTAAATTAATTGAAACTAATTATCCTAAATAATTTAATAAATAAAAAAATAAAAATTAATTTATTGGTAATAAACTAAACCTAATTTGTTTTAATGTTGATTAAAGAAAAGTAATTAAGGTTATTAAGAAATTAGGGTTAGGGTAAAAAGAGAAAATAATGTTAGTAAAACAAAGGGAAGAAAAGAATGTTAGGGGTGGTAGGTGTTGAACCTGCACCCCTGCCTCTCCAGCGTGCATGCCTGCCAATTGAGATGCACTGCATTGGTGTTTAGAAATAAGAACTAAACAAGATATGTTAAATCGACATGTCAGTTTGGACAAATTAAACAAAAGAATATCAAAAGGGTGGATCGAACCCACGCCCTTTAGTACCAATGCCTTATCGTGCGCGCTCTTGCCACTTGGGTGGCTGTTTCATCCATGCATATAATTGATCAAAATAAATATAATATAAAACAACTCAGAGGTACCGGAGAAGCGCCGAAGACCTAGTTTCGGTCGTCTTCTCCGGTGAGCATGTTTTCATATCCTGCAAAACAAAGCATGTTAATGACTAAAGAAGACCCTACCCCCCTAAATATAGGGTCTTGAATCCAAATATAGGCTCAGTTTTGACTAAAAATGCTTGGATCATGAGTTTCAAAGGAAAAATTCTAGTTCGGTCCCTCAATGGAAATTCATGATTTGGACGTCATAGATCCCATGTAATGATTGTAATTTGTACTAAACACCATTATAAACACACATGAGCACACATAATCAGTAAACAAATGAAACAAATAAAAATTCAAGGTTTTGAAAAACTACCCAACCGGTTCTCTTGAGGGAATGCCTTCTGGGATGCTTCAAGCTTATTGGAAGAATGGGAATGACTCTTGAGATCTTCAGGAGTATGTTTGAATGCTTGGGTTCGGTTGAAGGAGGGTTACAACTAGTGTTTGACTCTACCCTAGTTTTTTTGATATTTTTGAGTGTTTTTGGGTTGGTTTCTTATGCAAGAATTCCATGTGTAAGGGTTCTTTCCTTGATGTATGAATATATAGAGAAAACTAGGGCAAAAACAAATGGACTTGGACCTTGTGTAATAAGTTATGATTTTATCTTATTTATTTTATATTATTAATAAATTAAATAACAATAATAATATTTACAATAAAAAGGATCAAGGGGTGTTAGAACAAGGTTTTTAGGTGTATGAAGAGTATAATACACGTTTGAATTCTTAAACCATAGCCCAATAGCCCAAGATATCAAGCTTGCTCATTTTGATCTTCATGCATTTGCTCAAAATTTCCCAAATTGCAATGGTCATAACTCACTCAATTTGCATCTTTTGAGGGTGATCTTGGACTTTTTGGAAAGATAGATATGTCCTATACAACCTCTATGTTTATCATTTTTGCTTTTAAAGACATTATATTGATGTAAGTTGCCTTGACAAAAAGTGTCTTTTTGTTGACTTTTGAAATGACCTGTAATATATTGACTTATATCTCTCAAATGATGCTTTTTTGGACTTGAGCTTAGAGTGATAAAGTTGTAGATAATTTAATTTCCTACAAAATGGGATTTGGTTGGGGAAAAGATGATGAAGCATGTGAAAGTTATGCTTGGTCAAATTTCAGTTGGCTTCTCCCAAGGAAATCCCTTATTTGGAAATTTTGACTTTTGATGATTTGAGGGATTTTCTTGAGGAATCGTGATCAACACTTGATCAAATGATGAGTATCACTTCAAAATTTTATTGTTGACCAAAAATCTTGAGGTTTGACGGTATGTTGACTTTTTACCCAATATAGTTGATTTTCAGCCATCTGAGCTATTGACTGAGCAAACTTGTGATGCAAGGCATGAAACTTGACATGAGCATTATTGAAGACCTGTGGAGAACCATGAAAACCACTTGAGACCTTGAGAACCCAATATTACTTGAGAAACACAAAACCCTAGATGTGGACCCATTATTTAAAAGGAGAATTTGTCTAATCAATTCTTGAGCCAATTTGAGCATTTGTGGACCTTATAAGAATGTCTTGAAGAAATATGGGAGGGAAAATTTTGGGGTACAACAGATATTCAACGGTAGATCACGTGAAGAAGATTATCATAATATTTCCATCCAAATGGAAGCCTATAGTAATTGCACTCAAGCTTACAAAGGATCTAAACAACACTTCTCTAGAGGAACTAATAAGTTCTCTAAGAAGTCATGAGATTGAGCTAGAACAAGATGAACCATAGAAGAAGATAAGTCTATTGCTCTTAAATCTTTCATAAAATCTGAGAAGTCCAAAGCTCTTCAAGCAAAAGAGATTGAGGATTTAGAAGGATATTCTGAAGATGAAGAAGATGGGTTGTGTCTATTAACCAGAAGGGTTAACCGTCTCTGGAAGAGAACTCAAGGCAACATGTTTAGAAGTTTAAGAAGGACTGAAGGTTGCTTCGAATCAATGCTTGGTTAAAGGAAGTCCAGTGGCAACGAAGTCATTAGTTATGAATGCAATGAGCCATGACAATACAAGAATGATTGTTCTCAGCTTCAAAAGGACATACCAAGGAAGAATGTTCTAAAAGTCAATCTGAAAGGGCTAATATAAACATGGGATGATTCAGACTCGTTTGACCGCGACTTAGATAGAGAACATGCTAACATGGCACTAACGGCTCATATTGGAACATCTAGTGAAGTATTTCCCTCAGACGATGAAGCAGATTCAGAGAAAGAAGAAATATTCTGCAAAGTGGTATTCTCTGATTTTACTCATTCTGAATTAACATTTTGCTTAGTTAAAATTTTGGAAAAACATGAGTTACTCAAGATTCAGTTCAAGGATCTCAAAAGAACCTATGAATCTATATCTATTGAAATCATGAAGCTAAAGGAAGAATGTTTTATTTTAAAAAAGAAATTTTTTTATTGAAAAATGAAAACTCTGCCCTTAAAGGCACGAGAACTCTTCTAGAAGCCACTGAAAGTATTGATGGTGTCATTAAAAAATATGACAAAGCCTTCCACAAATTTCTAGCTAAGAGCATAGGGAGAAGCGTGCTAGCTTCCACGATCTATGGTGTATGCAGAAATGGAGTTAATGGTATTGGTTATAATCCTCATGAATATTCTAAATCTGATAACAAAAACATACCAACTATTATACCCTAATTTTCTCCCATAAGATCCCTTATTATCTCATATTATCAATACATCAAGACCACACATCAGGGTTGGTTCTCTCTTTCACTTCATCCTATCTTTAAGTTTTTCTCTTAAAGGATCACCAAGCACCTTGAATTGTGTATCATGTACATGTGTTTTTTAGGTGGATTAACTTTTAACTAACATAAAAATATGTATATATGTTTCTTTAGATGTTCATATTGTACGTGATGTCACAATTGTATCCATCTCACCATCTAACCTAGGATTTTGAGAGATAACGCTTAGTCAAATGGTTCTTCAATTGACTGAAAGAGCTTAAGCTTCAAGGCTAAGTTGATGACATCATAATTCTTTGGTTTAGAGAAATCTCTCAATTTAATTTAAGTTCAAGCTTACTTCAAAGATAATGACATTCATCAAGAAGATTCATAGGTTCATGTGTTTATTTTCATGCCTTCTTAAACAAGTTTCATTGAGAATTAATCCCCACATTTGAGTGTGCTTCAAGACAACATCATTTCAAGGTATAATGTGATCCATCATGCTCTATTTTTACAATAAAGTTCAAAAGATTCAAGGTTGATTCAACAAGTTTGACCTACGTGAGAAAGTGCTTGATTCAATGATCATAAGTGCATAACTCTCTCAATTTTCAATATTTTGAGTTGGTTCTTTTTGATATAGACTCTTATCATCATCTACAACAACTTCTCTTCATATGACTAGATCCAATTGTGTAAGGAAAATCATCAAAAGTTGAAAGGGGTTCCAAGTTATTTTGACACTCTCTGAGCTAGGGTTTGTTGACTTCTAAAGGCCATATCTGTAACACCCCAATTCTACCCTAAGCAATTATCGGAAAATCAAAGTATAAAAATTTCCAATATAATCAGGATGTCACATATTCAACAAAAATACATAAATCTGCCATGCTTTTAGATTAGATCCATAACACTTAAAGAAACAAAATGAATACAACTCATGAATATAGTCTTCATAACATAAACCAAACTTTGATTAATCATACAACGGATTCATAATAGTTCTCTAAATAAGATATAACATATTTTGAATCATAAAACAATATCAATACAATAAACTTCTCAAATAACAACATAAGGTTCAATAAATAAATAACAAAATAAGACAAGCGTTCATTTCCCCTGAGTGTTACATATCATAGCAAATGACATCGAACTCGAACTAACAATGTTATTGGCTACTCATCTTGGTTACCTACACGTTATCAAACTATATAAATAGGGTTATGATAAACAATATATTAGGTAAAGAATAAAAATAATCACCACTTCATACAACAATAACTCAACACTTCACAAATCATCAACACCACAATTTCAACATATACAACTCAAATATGCAACTCGAAACTATGCGAATGCATGTGGTACCATCAGAGTAAAACTCCCACCATAAACATTTGCCAATAATCTCGAGGCACAAGACATAAGCCTTCTTCACAAATCATCTTGCCAATACAAGCCTTCACAAAATCCGCCAATACAGGCCTTTACAATATTCGCCAATACAGGCCTTCACAAATGCAAATGTATGAATGTACAACACATATAACAACATCATTAAACACTTCACAAGGCATACACCTATATCACTACTTCACTGACAATAGGCCTACAACATCATCAACGTAATCAACAACAATTCATGGCAACAACATATTCATTATATATTTACTAGGATTCACACCATAAGGCTACCCACAAAAATAATTCATAATCACATTATCAATAGAGAATTCCACATATACTCAATGATATCTTGCAACACCAACATATTCATTGATCAACACAACATTGGTCATAAGACCTATAATCAACAATGTCCATAAACCGGAAAAAACGACTTAACCAGCTATACCGGCAAGTCGGCGTAATCGACATAATTTCAACAAAAAGACATATCCATATTTACCTACTAATTAAACTTAGTTACCCGGTCAAATTTTGTTAAATTCGGGACAACTAATTATACCGCCTAATTCGGCTACTGATCAGTGGTTTTTACACAAGAATTTAGTAGTTAGTTTGGTTATTGTTTCGTTCAACTAATTGATGCTTTATTTCTTGTTACCATATGTTATGCTTTGGTTTGTTGTTTTAGTGCTTTCAGGTGCAGAAGAATAAAACAGGACGAATCAGGGTAGAAAAATGCATAAGTCCAAGTTTTAGAGGATTTGCTACAGCAGCTCTGACACGGGTGACCGTGTTTCCTGACATGGCCGTGTCAGGAGAAGAAAGGGGAAGGCGTGCAGCACAGGGCCTGACACGGGTTCCCGTGTCAGCTGACATGACCCATGTCAAGAAGCCTGGAGCTTAAAAACCCAGTTTTCCACCCTTCACACATGTGCCTTGTTATTGTTCATTACTTGTTTCAATTTACCAATTATCCTAGCTTAGCATTAACCCAACACAGTTCAAATACAACAATTAACAACACAACTCAAATCAATCATTAATTTCAATAGCAACACAACCAATTATCAGCACAACATAGTAGTGAAACTAATACCCTAAACCCCAATTAAAATTCATCATACTCCCATTTATTTAACAAGAACCCCACCCTTACCCTGGATTGAGTGCAACTCTAAGAAACTTCAATGGAATTTCTGGGAATTTGACAGTAGTTGCAACTTCCTCTTGTTCTTCTTCTTCTCTCAAAACCCTATTCCTCTTTCTCTTCTTTTTCTTTTCCTGATAACATTATACTCTCTTTCTCCTCTAATTCTATTTCTAATATAATAGTATTATTTTACTTACTCTCTTAATAAATCTAAATGGGCCTAAGTGACATACCCTCTTATTACTTCACAATACCACAAATTAAGCCCAATATCATATTTAACTTAATAAAAATAATTCCGACTTCGACGATAAAAATTCGAATTAATATAAAATATTCAAAAATATTTAATTAAATAAATCATTAAATATCGGGGCGTTACAATATCTTACTCAAATTTTGTGATTTTTGATTGATTCCAAGGCCATGATTCTCTTTAAAGGGTCCTTAACAAGTACTCTTCAAGGATCAAAGGCTAATTTTGAAAGGAAGATCACTAATGGTTGAAGAAGATTACAAGTGCTTTGAAAAGGCTATCAGATCCTCTTCTGTTATTTCAAAGAATCATAACTTGATCATCTTTTATCTCCTAGAGATCATTCTTTTTCTACAATAATCTTTGGTATATCTACTACAACTTTGTTTCAAGGTTCTAGGCTTGAAAATGCTTGGAACGTCATTAAAGAATTGAAAAGATTATAGGTCTTTTGTGAATTTCCCCAAATTTATTCATCATCTTCCGAAGACCATAACTATTTCAATTTTTATGATTTTTGAGTGATCCCAATTCCATAATTCAATTCAAAGGGTCTACTTCATTTCATCTTCAAGGATCAAGATCAAATTTTGAGTAGAAGGGCATGTAACTTTGAAAAACATTATAGGTCATTTTGAGTTCCATACTTAGAAATTTTCTAAGTGTCAAATATCCGTGTGTTTTTCCCAATTTCAAAATGATGTAACTTTGTGCTCAGATCTCCAAATGCTACCTTTCTTGGCACATTATAAAGTTTGTTGTGAGATCTTTCCAATGCAAAAAGAATGAGATCATAAAGCCTCTTACATTGTGTGTCCCATACTCTTGAAGTTGATTCCATGAAACTGAATTTTCTCTTGAAGTCATAATTTGATTTTCATAATGTGCCTTCTAATGACCAATTTTGTGTGTGTTTTTCACTTAAAGATGTTTAACAAACTTGCTCAGACTTGTTTAAGCATCAAAATGCAGGAATTGAGTAAGTTTTAATGCTAAACAAATCACACTTTTCTCATTTTTGGGATTCACTCAATTTCCCTCCAAACCTCACTATTTCTTCCAATTCTTTTCACCATTCAATTCTCCTATAAATATAGACCATATTCATTTCCTCAAGCTTTGATAGTCAGAATCACCTTGCCAAGATCCCACACAAACTTTTGTGCTTGAATTTAAATTTCTCATTTCCTCACCTTAATTCATAAAAAGCTCTACTCAGTTAGCTTCCTTGACACTCATTGAAGCTAACCAGACCATTAGCGAGAAGAATTGTACACTTAATCGAGTTACAAAAGTTCAGTTACAGAGCAAATTTGTTGAACCTCGTTCTGGTAGAATTCTCCATCATTTCACTTCAAATAAATTGCTAAGATGTAGTCTGTTCTTCTCTGAAGCTCATGCTTCTTCTGGTTTCCATTTTCATGTCCAATTGATCCTTTAATTTTAAAACTCGTTTTCACTTTTTCTTCTGGTTTTTCCTAAATTGGTTGAGCTACAAGTTAAATAAATATTTTGCGAGGGTACAATTGTCTTTGTATTGATGAGATGTATCAAATAGCACCGGTTTATACCTCTAATTTTTCCATTTGCAAAACCTACAACTCGCGTGTGGCTGGAGGTTGAAGACAACCAGCGTGTCATCTTCAACCAATGACAAGGCGCCACTTGTTTTTTCAAATATGTTTTAAAAATAAATGATTCAGTGGTTTATTCACTAATGTCCATATCATGCACAACGCGTCAGATCCCTTTGATATGATTACTAATGTGTTTTGACAATGATCAGATGGTCTATATTTTTTTGGTTTATTATTTTATTTTCTGATTTTTGTTTTAATAGTTTTAAACTTCAAAAATTCATAAAAAAATCATTTTAACTTCTAAAATTGTTAAACAATTATCAAAAATACTTTTGATTTTTCTTTTTCTTATTTTTATTTTTCCACGATTTTATTTTGTGATTTGGTAATTTTTAATGATTTTTTTCACTTTATTTGACTTGTTTTAATTGTTTAAAAATACTTTTTGATCTTTTAAAATTCTGAAAAAATTATGGAAGGATCTAATGACCTCTTGACAAGTATTGGTGACTTGATTTTATTTTTATATTTGATTATACTATTTTTTTTACAAATTTTGGCTTATTTTTCTTATTTCATTATATTTTAAAAATAGTTTCTGACTTAAAAAAATTCTAAATTTTTTTGTCAACACTTGTTGACTCATGTTTGACCTCTGATATTTTTTGTTGAGATTTTTATTTGGTATTTTAATACATTTTGTGTATTTTACCAATTATTCCTTTTTTATTAATCATTTAATTTTTTTTTATTAATTATATTTTATTACTTTTGTGATTGGTTCTGATTTGGACATTTGAGTATTACTTTGGGACAAGGTCCTCAACCTCATTGGATATTGGATGTTGATAGGTTGAAAAACCAAATCCACCAAAATGGATGAATTATGTTAATGATATTTGAAACCTTAATTTCATCTGAGGCATTGGTTACACTATCATTCCCCTTCCTCTTCATCTTATTCATTTCTTGTTTTTACTTGTGCTACATGTTTTTGGAGAATGATCTACATATCATTTCTCTAACATATATAGTACATAGATTGCTATTGATCTGCTTTAAAATAGGCGTGGCTTCTACACAAGTCCACTTACGATTGCTTAACATAGTTTTAAATTTGTCCCGATTCAAAAAATGATCATTCGTGGCCCAAACGTTGTGTTTGAAAGCCCAAGTATAATTGATTATTGGATTTTGGTTCAAAAATCTTCTTTAATTTCAAAAATCTTCTCCCTCATTTTCAAAACTCTTCTTGTTTTTTCAAAACTCTTCTTGTTTTGGTCCATGCATTTTCAAAAAAAAATCAAACTTTAATCAATTTAACCATACTTTGACATTTTTTTTGAAAGACTAAAATCCATTAACCTCATTCAAACCATTTGGCCACTTTCTCTTTTTACTTTAAAAACTTTCTCAAAAGATTAGACTCTTGTTGATTCTTGTAGTGGCACAAGCTACTATTCTTCTACGATATATATTGAAGTGAGACATTTTCCACTTAGGTGTTGAGTGATGTCTTGTTGATTTTAAATCCAAGACTAGATCCTCCACTTTGAGATGATGCAAATGCTCATTTCTCATAATTGTGGGTAGTAAGTATGTTTTCCACTCGGATATAACGATGATGTCTCTTCTCTTAAAATTAACCAACACACGTGTATTTTAAAACTTTTAAGGTGAACTATGAGTACCTTGATCCCATATTGCACGAAAGGTGGTACGTAGGCTCAAAAGGTTCGCAATAGCAGAGGGTGCAAAAATTGTAAAAAATACTTTTTTCTCATCTCCACCATCTATTTTTTGTATACACTTTTTATAGCTAAAATAACAGATTTTTAAAGAGGTTCCTACGGAGTACCGTAGATGTTTAGGATTCTAATACCTTCCATTTGCATAACCAACTCCCTTACCTAGATTCTCCCCCTCTCTTTTGGATTTATTCGCTCTTTTTCCATTTTCCTTGGAAACAATAAAGTGCAGTGGCGGTTTTTATTTGATTTGTATGAGTTAAGTCAATCCAATGGATTAGTCTCAATATTTCTACGGCTACAGAAAACTGGTGACTTCACTGGGGACTATAAAAATCTCTAAGTGGGTTGAACTTATATTTGTTTATCTGTGTATGTGCTATTATTTTTTGTATATATGTATGTCTAGATTTTTCTGGTTTTCAAGATGCTTGGTGATGTCTTATAATTCCTATACCCGGACTTGGGAAAACTTAAGATAGGATGGGCGGTATAGTCATGTAAACTTTGAGGGAGTAATTACGAAAAAGGAGACATTAGATCCCCTACTCAATGGAGGCCCCTTTGACTGTAGTATTTGTTTACCGAGCAATCGGGAAGACGTGCTGCTTTCAACCTGGGAGCCCGTGAAGTTGAGAAGCCGTACAACCCTTAATCCATCTTGGCCTTTTATGTGTAGTGCAGAGACTATAACAGAGAAATCCAGAAGTAGTTGTCACGCGATGTTGCACTCAGACGTGTTTTTGTGAGAATATTTCTATAATCAAGATGTTGGTAATATCTGAAGGAAGAATGTAGAGTCTGGGATTTCCTTAGAACCTTGTTCGGCATGTGATAAACCATTATACCTTACCTTGTGGATATTACCTTTGACTTCATGCTCGTGACGTCGAATCCATTAACCTGGATGTTTGTAATCTTGTGTGTGATTGTTGCATCATC
Source organism: Vicia faba (assembly GCA_948472305.1). Classification (NCBI taxonomy): domain Eukaryota; kingdom Viridiplantae; phylum Streptophyta; class Magnoliopsida; order Fabales; family Fabaceae; genus Vicia; species Vicia faba. Next base: position 1,175,345,168 of record OX451739.1, on the reverse strand, counting down.
ATGCATTCATGCACCTATGTGCATTCTCTAAACATATTTTCAAGGAACTTAAGGTTAAATTTTGCAAATATATCTGTTACTCTTTTGACCATGGATTTTGGAAGGAGAAAGAATCAGAAGTATAGTTTCAAGGATCCTAAGATAGAGGACTTGAGGAGTTTGATTCCTGAGATTGAGAGTCCTACAAATTTCCGAAAGAAGTATGGAGCTATTGTGCCTCTTATGAAGCTCAAGATGAAGGAGGGTATTCTTCTATGTTGGTCCAATTCTATGATCCTTTATACCAGTGTTTTACTTTTCCTGATTATCAATTGATGCCCACATTGGAGGAGTATTCTTACTTACTTGGGTTACCTATTATTGATTGTGTTCCTTTTACCGATTTAGAAGGAGATCCCAAATCTCATGAAACTGCCACCATAACTCACTTGAGGAAGTCTGAGATTGAGGCTAACATGACTACCAAAGGAGGAATAAGAGGTTTACCTTCTCTTTTTCTGTTGGAGAAAGCTCGTTACTTCGCCAAGATGAAGAGTACAACTGCTTTTGAGGCTATCTTTGCTTTTCTTTCCTCTGGGTTGTTCTTGTTTCCTAACATCGAATAATTTGTGGATGTTAATGCCATTAGGATCTTTCTAATTGGGAATCCAGTCCATACGCTGCTAGGAGATACTTATTATTCCATCCATCTTCGGAATTTCCATCAAGATAAATGATCATCTGTTGCACACCGTTGTTATATCAATGGCTTATTTCTCACTTACCTCGGTCTTCTACTTTTTGAGATATCAAGAAGGAACCATGTTGGATACCAAATATTATAGCTCTCACTCATTCTGAATTTGGTTGGTATCATCAAGTTTATTATCATGTGAAGATTATTGATAGTTGTGGTGTTTTTCCCAATGTGCCTCTTCTTGGTACAAAGGGAGGAATTAACTACAACCCTGTTCTTGCACGCTGCCAACTTGGATATCTAATGAGAGACAAGAGAAACAACATTCATCTGAGTGGATTCTTTCTCAAAAAAAGAGAAGATCACAAGGCAGATAAGGAAGAGATTGAAAAGGCTTGGCGCCATATTCATAGGAATGGTAGAAAAGATTTGGGACCAAGATGAGTTGTTTCCTTAGAGGATCATCTCTGTTGAGTACAAGCAAGGGAAATTCAGTTAAAGATGACTTATTCTCGTGAAGAACCTTTAGTTGACATGTTTATGAGGACTACTCCTCCTCTCTTAGACGATGTGGAAAAACTTCAGCTTGCCTTAGTTAGGATGCAGCAAGAGAAGGAAGCATGGAAAAACAAGTACCAGACTTTGGAGGTGTCTTACTCAACAAAATTGAAAGAGAAGGATGACTTGATTGAGATTCTTGAGTGTCATGTTGTGGAGATGATGGAGAATCAGGAGGATTTATTTTCCTATAGAGTTCAGCCAGGTCCCAGTCACCCATTTTCTGATTCTAGTGGATGGAAAGAAGTCTCCAACAAGTATGCAGAAAAGAACAAACAGTTGAAGGCTCAGATTGCAAGATTCAATGGAAAACGTCAGTGTGTGGAAAGATCTTCACCAGCTTTGTCTCCTTAGAATTTTTTAAAATTCTATCTTTATTCTCTTGTAATTAGGATTATTGAAACATGTACTAAAAGCTGTAATCCATTATTATTAAAATGAGATTTTTCAGTATTTCCAATGTGTTAGTTCTTCAATATTAGCAATTGTTTATAATTCTTTGAGTTCCTGGAATAAACACAATAAATCATATGCATTGAATGTCATGCATCATTTTGAACATATTTTTGCATTTCTATCTTTCTCAGGTGTCTTACTTGTGTTTCTGCCTCGTTCAGTCAGCAAGCTGTATCATTGCTACAATACTCGGGCTAATTATAGAAGGAAGATGGAAAATCTTGAACAAGAGAATCACGAGCTGCGCAAAGAAGTAACTGCTTTGGGGGTTGGTATGGGCAACTTAAATACTTTGGTAGAGTAGTTGGTGGCTTCTTAGAATCATCCATCCCTTCCTCCTTCGTTTCCTCATGTTACTTAACCACAACAAACAACCGTTATTTCAAAGGTTTTATTAGTTCCCATTTCTGTTACTCCAGTTACTACTACTCAATACCGCGGTTCCCCATGGGGAATTCTTGAGAATTTCATTCCAGAAGGTTACATCCTACTGCTTAAGTTGCTTCATTTGTTCAAACTGCTGTTGTTTTTTAACCTCCTGCAACGCATACTATCCCTGTTATTAATTATAAGATTCATCATGCTGCACCTCATGCAGTGACTATTATGCATGTTATTAATGATGAATTTTATCATACGCCACCTCCACCAAGTGAAAGTTTGGGCTTTCATGATCGAATGGATGACTTTCAGGATCAATTCAATGAAATGCAGAAAGAAGTGAAGGCTCTCCGAGGAAAATAATTATTCAGACATAATGTCAGTGACCTCTGCTTGGTTCCTAATGTGAAAGTTCCAACAAAGTTTAAAGTACCATAATTTGAGAAGTACAATGGAAACTCTTGTCCCCGTGACTACCTGGTGATGTATATCAGAAGGATGTCTAGTCATACTGACGACCAATACTTGCTTATTCATTTCTTCCAAGATAGTTTAACTGGTGCTACCTTGAAATGGTATATGGGATTGGACAGTAGCAACATCCATACATTCAATTACTTGGGTGAAGCTTTTGTGAAGAAGTATAAGTACGACATGTTTATGGCACCTGAACATGACCAATTGAGAGTGATGGATCAGAAAGATAAGGAATCATTTTAAAGAGTATGTGCAACATTGGCACGAGGTTGCTGCCCAAGTGGTACCCCCAATGGGAGAGCAAGAAATGACTAAGGTCTTCCTAAAAACCCTTGGTTCATTTTACTATGAAAGAATGGTTGCAAGTGAACCTAGTGATCTCACTGAGATGGTAAGTATGGGTGTCCGTTTAGAGGAAGCTTTCAGGGAAGGATGATTGTCAAAAGATGAAGGTTCTAGTGGAACAAAGAAGTCATCATATGGGTTTTCTAGAAAGAAAGAAGGAGAGACAAATGTTGTTGTTCAAAAAATAAGGACTAGACCTCCAAGAAGAAGTCATCAGCATCAACAACAAGTTGCTTTAGTAACTCCCATTGTCAATGTAGCTCTGACTATTGTTGCATATCAGAGAGCACCTCAACAAGGTAATCAAGGGCAAGGTCAGAGGAGAGAAGCTTTTGATCCTATCCCAATGAGTTATATAGAATTGTTTCCGGCTTTGATTTAGAAGAACCTGGTGCAGACTAGGCCTCCTCCAGCTGTATCTGTAACTTTGCCATGGTATTATAAAGCTAATCATACTTATGCTTTTCCTCAAGGAGCCCATGGGCATAACATTGAAAACTATTATCTATTAAAGTCTGAAGTACAGAAGATGGTAAGATCTGGTCTCTTGTCTTTTAAAGATATTGGTCCTAATTTGAAGGCTAATCCACTATCCAAGCATGGAGGTGGAGGTACTGTGAATATGGTTTTTGGTTATCTAGGAGAATTCAGAATCTTTGCCATAAACATCGTAAGAGGGAATTTGGTGAAGATGCATGCTTTGTTATGTCAATACAATCACTGTAAGCATGACCATAAAGCCTATTGAGTATATAGAGAAAGCACTCGCAATTTTTCTCTGGTAGAAGGTGATTTAAAAGATATGTTGGATCAAGGCCTTATCCATATCATCAGGCTAAGCACACAATATGATAATGACGTTGTGATACGGTGGGAGAACTGACTTGAAGGTTTTGCGTTTGATCGCAAATGTTGCGGTTAGCAAGAGTCGTCACCGACTTTTCTTTTATCCAAAAGGAAAGGTGAAAAAGCACAGAAAAGACCTTTGAGATTGTTTCTTGAGTTCGGGGGGTAGATTATGAAAAGGGGAGGTATTAGCACCCTTTTCATCCATGGTTTTCTATGGGCTCTTAGTTACTTTCTAGATCACTTGCTTTTTGTTTCAAATTGTGTTTGGTGTGGTTTTTGAAAGTATTTTGTAAAGAGGCCATTGTTTAGGAAATCTTTGTAATGATTCTTGTTTGTAAGAATGTATAATAAGATGTTTGATCTTTTGAAAATGTTTTCAAGTTTGTAAGATGTTTTTTGAAAGTGTAAGTACTTGTTTTGAAAATATCAAGGATGTTTTATTTTAAAGTTGAGCAAGTAATTAGGAGCATTCTACCTACTCAAAAGTCTTTCTTATTTATTTTCTTTTCCTTTGACATTGTTGTCTTACCATTGATTTGGTAAGTGACCCTGTCTTTGGATGTAAACGGGACGGGTGTGGGTTATCGTATAACCATGATTAGCAATGTTGCAAAGTATATTAGCATTCTTTTTGAGGGGCTGAGATCATTTGTAAGGCAACTTAGATAGCTTCATGGAGGGACTATGATCTTGTATTTGCTTGTTTTTGCTAAGATACCTTACATGCGTAATATGGCCATTTTGTATAAGGAAACCAAGTGGAATAACTCTAGGGGTGCTTGTGTGCAAGTGTATTGTTTTCATACTTATTTTTGTCTTGAATTAGGGTTTTCAAATTGATTGGTTTTAATCTTTCCATACAAACCCTAATTACCAACATGTTATATATAAAGCGATAAATTGCAGAATTTAAAGTTACTAAGCTATTGCAACATTTGTGGTGTGGTTTTTAATGTACAAGAGTTTAAATGAATATAATGTACAAAGAGAATAAATATGTGCAAAAATGCAAAATATGAAGTAAATTGATATTTGTTTGGATTGTGTTTAGAGAAAGGGGATTTTGTATTAATATAATTAATTGAAAGAAAAATAATTAATGAAAAGTAAAACCTAATTTGCTAAGAAAATATTTTTAAGCAAAACCTTAAATATATTAATTGATTAAAAGAAAATAAGTTTGTAAGAAAAGTATTTTTGGTGTTGTCTTGAAAATAATTATAGTGTTATAAAATATTTTTTGGCCTTTTATATATTAAAATAATATATTTAAATTGGTATAAAAGAAAATAAATAAAACCTATTATTTTATTTAAATTTACAAGATGTTTAGTAAAATGAATAAAATATTTATTAAATAAAAATAATTTTTATGGGAAAAAATAAATAAACTATGTCAAAATAAAAATCTAATATTTTTATATTTTTTATGATTTTTAACATTAGTAAAATATAATTAAGAAAACAATTGAAATAAAAATAAGAAAATAAAAATCAATTGGGTCAGGGTTGCTAACAACCTGCAAGGGATGAGGAATAGCAAAAAAAAACATAGCCCCAAAGCTGGAGCCCAGCGCCTGTAAAAAAGGTCAGAAAAAAGCAAAAAATATAAAAAATACAAAAGGGTACCACTGGGGCTCGAACCCAGGTCCCATAAGTTACAGGCGCGCGCTTCTACCACTGGGGTGACTATACATCTGTGAACATAAGAAAAACAATAAATATACAAGGCAAAATGCGCCCTGATGACTTCATCTTCAACCTCCAGCCAAACCAACTATAACTTGCTCATTTCTCATCAAAAATAAAAACTGTAAACATGAAACTTGTAGCAAATTTTCTCACGGTTTCAGAAATGTAAAGCATTAAAACTATATATCAAAGATAATCATGAATTATAATGGCCCTAATCTGAACCCTAAAAATCTCATAAATTTCAGTTTCAAAATTCTCTAAGCTCAAGCAAAATTAATGGAAACCATGGACATGGTTAGCTTCAGGGCAATGATATCTACATGTTTTGTTCATAAATAAATCATTGATGATGCATGTATGAAGAGTACCAAGTTGAGAAAACTTGCCTCAAAACTGGAAGTCATGTTTTGAGTTTGAGCTTGTTTCAAGTGATGGTGATGATCAGGTTAGCTTCCTTGAGGTCCTAGGAAGCTAATGCAATGATTAGCTTGAACAATGGATGGTTGAAATAGCCTGAAGAAGTCAATGTGCAGAGCTGAGTTTTTGAAAATGGAGGATGGTGTTAAAGGTGTTTCAATTTTGTAACAGGGTATGGGATTGATTCTATGTGATGTTTATAAGCATTAGAAACCAAAAGGCCAAGAAACGCACAAGTAGATTATGAGTTTCAAGTTTTTGGCCAGTTTGTGTAAAAATGGAAGTGTGAAGTGTTATTATGAGTTTTAGGTTCTTTCAAGGCTTGAGAATTCGTGTCTTTGTGTCAAATGGTTTGTGTATGTATAAACAAAAGTGTTTGAGTGCATTGGAAAGTCAGAAGTACAAGTTTCTAGCTTTTGGATAGGTTACTTGATTTTGAAGAAAAGAGGGAAACAAGTTTTAAGGAGAGGTACAAGCATGGGATGGGTGATTGTAAGTGTTTGAAACATTTCTCATGAGTTATAGGACCTGTTTGATCAGAAGAGAACAAGTGCAAGGCTCAAGAACAAGTTTTGTACAAAAATTCACTTTATCAAAATGGCAATGTAACCTTTCTTCCAAAAATGGATAAAAAGCATGTCCATGCATTGAATGCTTGAAGTGAGGCCTCTAACAGCTGTGTAAACCATTAATTATGGAGTGCCTAACAAGTTTGAGGCCTGCAAAGTAGTGTTTATGCAGCATGGTTTTAATTTGAATTTTGTTCATCACTAAAATGACTTGTAATTAAAGTGATAAAACCCTAACTTCATCTCTTCGGTTCTCCCTACTCAAGAATGATCTCAAGGAGTTCTTAGACATTTTGGAAAGCGTGAAATGTGATCTACAACCCATCTTTGAATTTCTTTTTAATATTTCCCTTGAAACTATATGAAAAAGTGCCATTAACTTGGGTCAAAATCCTGACCAAATTAGGGCAAAATTTCACTAAGTTTTTTGTTTCATGGCCCTATGTTCTTAAAATTATAACTTGAGATCCAAGCACTTTTGGAAGGAGTTGTGTAAAGAAAAGTTGTAGATTTCATGGGGATATACAAATTTCATGTTGGAAGTTTCTCTTGAATCATCTTTCATCATGGTGAAAAATTTGTTTAAAGTTGTGAAAAAATATGAAATTTCCAACACTTAGAAAAATTTCTGTTTAGAAATTTTGACTTTTCAAAATGAACTCTTGACTTTTTGATTTCTTGATGAATAAGTTTCATATTTTGACATGTTTTTATGAATTATGATCTTTGGCACTTGAATTTGACCAAAAAGTCATAGTTTGACTTTTTAGTATACAATTGACTTTTGATCAGTTGACTGAAAATTCATCTGTCAATCCAATGAACTTGCAATGTTTTGAACCATGTCACTAGGTCAAAAATGATGCAATTGGACTCTTGAGATCATGCCTTAAACCAATTGACCATTTTCCAGGTCAAAAAAATCAGAAATTGCCCATTCCCAGTCAAAACCCTAATTTTGACCATTTTGCCCTTTTGAAGATTTGATCAAATTTCTTGAGGAGTTATGGTCCAAACTTGACCAAATGATACATATGATTCTAGAATGTTGATGTGGATAAAACATTATGAGGTTTGACTATAAATTATCCATAGTTGACTTTTCCCCCAATACAATTGATTTTTAGGTCAACTGCTCAATTGACTGAGCAAAAGTGTGATTCAAGGATTGAAACTTATCATGAGTAATATCGGGGGTCCAAAATGATCTATGAAAGTTGTACGGGGCTTTGGAAGCTCAAAAATCCTTGTGCAAACTCAAATCCTAATTTTGGTCATCAGTGCTTAAGGAGGTGTCTTGAGCTGATCAAACCCTAATATAGTCTTGAGTCAAGGGAGATCTTGTGAGCAAATTCTTGATAAATGAGAGGGAAAATTTTGGGGTACATCAGCTGCCCCTGTTCAATATTCTTAAGCCTGAAGAGTTAAATTGGCGAGTTTTCCCATTCGTGACTCGAAGGTGGAAGATGATTGGACACTAGAGTGCCCAGAAATTTGCACTCGTTGATGTGAGGGTTGAGGGAATGGGATTAAAGATGCCATTTGGAGAGGTGATAGAAAGTTGTTGGAGATGGGCTTGTAGATTCCATATAAAAGTGATTGTTGAATTGTAATTTATAAGCTGAACGAATGAGTATCAGAATGGCGTCCGTGTCTGAAGGCTGATTTGAATGAGTATTAGAATGACGTTCGTGTCTGGAGCGTACCTGCACTATATCTGGAAGTTGAAAACTGAATGAGTATCAGAATGGAGTCCGTGTCTGGAGCGTATCTGAATTGTATATGAAAGTTGAATCTGAATGAGTATCAGAATGGCATCCGTGTTTGGAGGCTGATTTTGAATGAGTATTAGAATGGCGTCCGTGTATGGAGTGTATCTAAACTGTATCTGAAAGTTGAATCTGAATGAGTATCAGAATGGCATCCGTGTCTGGAGCGTATCTGAATTGTATCTGAATGAGTATCAGGATGACATCCGTGTCGGGAGCCTATCTGAACTGTATCTGGGAGTTGAATCTGAATGAATATCAGAATAGCATCCGTGTCTTGGAGCGTATCTGAACTGTATCTGAAAACTTTGAAAATTTCAATGGTAGTTGTTAACCTTATCCTGAAAAGGGTGAAATGTTAGCTAAAATGCAAAGTCATGTTGTATGAAATGCATGGTATAATGCATTTGTGTTATCAATGTTTATGATATATGGATGCAATGTATACGTATGTGAGCTAATCTGTTGCGCTGTTGTTGGATTGGGGAAAATAAATCCCTGACCACTGCTGAGGTTATGTAATACTTCACGTTGTGAAGTTGAAGTGTTGATGAATTTCCACTTAGAGAAATAAATTTTGTTGTAAGGGAAATGCCGTGTACTGCTTGAAAAATCCTGCTTGGGGAATCCGAAAAAATTTAGTGACTTCTATTGGGGGTTGATAGCTGGGAGCTTTGTTTTGCTGGGGATTAAACTGCCTACCGTGGGGGATTTTATGAAAATAGCTTAGGGAGATTTCCCTATCCCTTAAAGCCATCAGTGATTGTCTTTTTATTTGTAAACAGTAATTATGTTCAAATGTATATGTTCAAAAATGAATCATTGGACGTTTTTTGTAAACAAAACGCAAAAGTAAAGAAAAATAGATAGTTTTTCCCTTTCAAAGGGGTATCTTTGTATTGACTTTGAGTAAGTATTTTTGTACAATGAGACAAACATTCTAGTAAGAGAATTACTTCGTAAAAAATGAAAATTTTGATACAAAGAAAAGATAGCTATGTGCAATAATCCCATGGGATTCCCATTCAGCTATAGCCTTCGTATCTCTGAGCATCTTGACTATTTGTTTCCTCGTATGAAGATGATTGAATTGATCAGAACCTCTGAGCTTGTTAGATTGTCCGTAAGGTGATCCAACAGAACATAGTCATACGCTTTAAATCCCTAACTTTTTCCTGGACAGCCCTTTCGGGTTTTCAGTCCACCGGAATACCCTTTTTTGCCCAAGCTGCCCTTTCGGGTTTTTAGCTTGCCGGGTGTACATATTTTTTTTTATCCCTAGTTTTTGCCTGAACCTTTTTGGTTCACCGGGATGCCCTTGTTTTTCCTAGGTGTGTCAACCTAGAGGGTCTCTTATGCGTAATATCTTTTGACTATTTCTGCATTCGCAGGGTGTGGAATGTCGCTTCCATCCATGGTGGTCAGAATCATTGCTCCACCAGAGAATATGTTTTTTATCAAAAATGGTCCTTTGTATGTAGGAGTCCATTTGGCCATGGGATCACCTTGCAGCAGTATGATACGTTTGATCACCAAATCCTCAACTTGATACACTTGGCGTCTAACCTTTTTGTTGAAAGCCTTGATCATCTGTTTTTGATACATCTGACCATGACAGATAGTAGTAAGTCTTTTCTCATCAATCAAGTTTAGCTGATCAAGTTGAGTCTTGATCTAATCGTCTTCATTCAACCCTGCATCCTTCATAATTCTTAGAGAGGGGATTTGGACCTCAATAGGCAAGATAACCTCCATGTCGTATACCAGAGAACAAGGTGTTGCCCCGGTTGATGTGTGAGTTGTGGTACGATGCCCGTGGAGAGCGAATGGTAGCATCTCATGCCAGTCTTTGTATGTGACTGTCATTTTCTGTATGATCTTTTTAATGTTCTTATTTGCGGCTTCGACAACACCATTAATCTTTGGCCGGTAAGGGGAAGAATTGTGATGCTGGATCTTGAATTGCTCGCACAGGGCAGTGATCATAGTATTATTCAAGTTTGTACCATTGTCTGTAATGATTCTCTCTGGGATACCGTAACGACAAATGAGATTCTGCTTGATGAACCGGGTGACAACATTCTTGGTAACAGAAGCGAAAGAAGCTGCCTCCACCCACTTTGTAAAATAGTCAATGGCCACTAAAATATAGCGGTGTCCATTGGATGCTATTGGCTTGATTTCCCCAATCATATCAATCCCCCACATAGCAAAGGGGCAAGGAGCCATCAAGACATTCAGAGGAATCAGAGGTAGGTGCAGCTTGTCAGCATAGAACTGACACTTGTGGCAGGTTCGAGAGTGTTGATAGAAATCTGCTTCCATGGTAGACCAGTAATAGCCTGCCCGTAGGATTTACTTTGCCATCGTATGCCCACTGGAATGGGTGCCAAAAGTGCCTTCATATAATTCAGCCATGATCCTTTCAGCTTCAACCTTGTCTACGCACCAAAGTAACACAGAGTCATGGTTGCATTTGTAAAGAATGCCATTACTAAGGAATAATTTAGCAGAGAATCTCCTTAAGAACTTCTTATTGTTTACTGAAGCTCCTTCTGGATATTCTTGAGCCTTGAGATACCTCTTGACTTCGTGAAACCAAGGCTGGTCCACTACTTCTTCAGTATTAATCTCGTGACAGTGTGCTGGTTCATCCATTCTTTCGATGGTGATCTGGGGAGCCTCATTATCCCATTTAAGTTTAAACATAGATGACATTGTGGCTAGTGCGTCTGCCAACTGATTTTCTTCTCGCGGGAAGTGCTCGAAGGTAATCTCTCAAAATGTGGGAGAAATGTCAAAACATGTTCTTTGTAATGGATAAGGTTAGGGTGTTTGGTGTCCCATTCCCCTTTGATCTGTCTAATGACCAAAGCTGAATCTCCAAATACATTCAAAGATTTGATCCCCAAGTCTATGGTCGCTTTGAGACCAAAGATGCACGCTTCGTATTCCGCCATGTTGTTTGTACAATTGAAGCCGAGTCTTGCAGTAAATGGAGTATAACACCCTTTAGGAGATATGACTACAACAACATTACCATTTCCGAGTGCGTTAGATGCCCCATTAAAAACTAGGGTCCATCGGGATCCTTGTTCAGGTTCGTCATATGGTCTGAATTCTTCATAGTTGTTTACCATCATGATGTCTTCATCTGGGAATTTGAACTTCATGGTCTGGTAGTCTTCCACAGCTTGGTGAGCAAGGTGATCAGCTAGTACACTGACCTTTATTGCTTTTTGGGTAGTATACTATATGTCATATTCTGTCAGGATCATCTGCCATCTCGCTATTCTCCCAGAGAGGGCAGGTTTCTCGAAGATGTATTTTATTGGATCCATTTTAGATATCAACAAGGTAGTATGGGTCAACATATACTGTCTTAGCCGACGAACAGCCCATGCCAGAGCGCAACAAGTTTTCTCGAGCAGCGAATATCTTGTTTCACAGTTGGTAAACTTTTTGCTCAGGTAATAAATAGAATGCTCTTTTCAGACAGACTCGTCATGCTGCCCCATCACACACCCCATTGAATTTTCCAAAACGGTCAGATACATGATCAATGGTCTTCCCTTGACTCGTGGCATCAAAACAGAAGGCTCTCGCAGGTACTCTTTGATTTTGTCGAGATCATTTTGGCATTCATTATTCCATTTGACTACTTGATCTTTCTTCAGTAGTTTGAAGATTGGTTCACAAGTAGCTATCAGGTGAGAAATGAATCTGTAAATGTAGTTCAAACGTCCCAAGAATCCTATGACCTTCTTCTCAGTATGAGGAGCAGGCATCTCTTTTATTGCTTTCACCTTGGCAGGATCTACTTCAATACCTTTATTGCTGACGACAAAGCCTAAGAGTTTACCAGACCTCACTCCAAATGTGCACTTATTTGGGTTAAACCTCAGCTTGTATTTCTTTAATCTCTCAAATTTTTTTTGTAAATGATCGAGGTGCTCTTCTTCTGTTTGATATCTAGCTATCATGTCGTCCACATAGACCTCTATTTCGTGATGTATCATATCATGAAATAGAGCTACCATGGCACGCTGATAGGTTGCCTCAGCATTCTTCAGTCCGAGCGGCATAACCTTGTAGGAGAATGTCCCCCATTGCATGACAAAGGTTGTCTTCTCCATGTCCTCAGGTGCCATTTTGATTTGGTTGTAACCTGAGAAATCGTCCATGAAGGAAAACACTTTGTGTTGTGCCATATTGTCAACTAGAATGTCAATGTGGGGAAGTGGGAAATCTTCCTTAGGGATTGCCTTAATCAAATCTCAGTAATCCATGCACATTCGTACCTTGCCGTCCTTTTTGGGCACGGGAACAACATTGGCCACCCATTGCGGATAAGAGGTGATGGCAAGAATCCAGTGTTGAATTGCTTCATGACCTCAGCTTTAATTTTCTCTGACATATCTGGTCGCATTCGAAGGACCTTTTGTTTTATTGGTGGGAAATCCTCTTTTGTAGGTAGACGATGTACCACAATATATGAATCAAGTCCTGACATGTCTTCATACGACCATGCAAAGACCTCAACATACTTGTGTAGCAACGGAATTAGACGCTCCTTGACACTGGGTTCCAGACTGGCACCAACCTTGACCTCTCTTTTGTCTTCTTCTTTACCTAGGTTTATTGTATCCACGGGTTCCTCGTGGGGCTGAATGGTTCTATCTTCTTGTTGTAGTAATCTGGAAAGTTCTCCTGGTACTTCACAATCTCCATCACCTTCGTCTTCCGCTTGGTAGATTAGATTTTCAAAGTCATAAAAGGCCATAGCAGAATCGTTACCCATGGGATCCCGAATGGATGTTTTTGTACCCCAAAATTTTCCCTCATTTATCAATACTTTTCTCACAAGATCTCTTTGACTCAAGACTGGATTAGGGTTTGATCAACTCAAGACATCTCATCTTACACTGATAACCCAAAATTAGGGTTTGAGTTTGAACAAGGATTCTTGGACTATAAATGCTTCATATGACTTTCAAACATCATTATGAACCCCTAATATTACTCATGACAAGTTTCAAGCCTTGAACCACATTGTTGATCAGTCAATTGGACAGTTGACCTAAAAATCAATTGTATTAGGGAAAAAGTCAACCATGGCCAATTTACAGTCAAATTTCATAATTTTTTATCAACATCAACATTTTAGACTCATATGTTTCATTTGATCAAGTTTGGATTACAATTCCTCAAGAAATTTCATCAAATCATCAAAAGGCCAAAATGGTCAAAATTAGGGTTTTGATTGAAGAAGGGCAATTTCTGATTTTTGACCTAGAAAATGACCAATTTATTTGAACCATGATTTCAAGGTCTCATTTGTATCATCTTGAACTAATTACATGGTTCAAAACATTGCAAATCCATTGGATAGACAGATGAAATTTGCAGTCAACTAATCAAAAGTCAACTGCATACTAAAAAGTCAAACTTTGACTTTTTAGTCTAAATCAAGTGCCAAGGATCATAATTCATCAAAACATGTCAAAATATGAAACTTGTTCATCAAGAAATCAAGGATTGAAGATCTTGTTTTGAAATTTGAAAATTTCATAACTTAGAAAATTTTCTAGGTATAGAAAATTCCTTATTTTTTTCTCAACTTTAAGCTATTTTTTCACCATGATACAAGATGTTTCAAAGGAAGTTCCCAACATGAAAGTTGTAGACCTCCATGAAATATACAACTTTGCTTCACACATTTTTCCCTATAGATGCTTGGATCTCAAGATATAATTTTATGAATACATGCTCATGAACTAAAATAACTTAGTGAAATTTTGCCCTAATTTAGGCAGGTTTTTGACCTACCTTCATGGCAATTTTTCACCTAGTTCCAATAGGTATCTTGAAATTCATTTCAAATATGAGTTACAGAGAACATTGCAATATTTCCAAAATGTCCAAGAACTCCTTGAGATCATTTTTGAGTGAGGATAATCGAAGAGATAAAGTTGGCAATTTCTCACTTTGAATTCAAGCCATTTCATGAAGAACAAATTTCAAATCAGTACCTATGATGCCTAATCCATGCTTTACAGGTCCCAAACTTGTTTATTACTCCATAATCTAATGCTTACTCAGTTGACAAAGCTTTAATCCAAGCCCTAGAGACTTTATCCAAGTTGTAATTCCATAAATGGCACAAAGTTGCCATTGCCATTTTGGAAAAGGTTCACTTTTGCAACTTTCCAATTCTTGAGCATTGAACATGTCTTCTCTGCACACACAAATCCTCCAGGCCTAAGGCAACTTGTATATAGCATATACCAACCCTAAGCAATCCAGTACAAGCATGTAAAGACTTGTCCATTCACTTTTCTTCAAAAGCAAGAAAGTGTGCAAAAAGTCTAGGACTGAAAATTTTGTTGAAGAGTTGACTTGAAACCTTTTCCATACTAATACACAAACACATTTCAACTAGAAACACGATTGCTAGAGGCCTGAAACATTCAAACACTCCATACACCAAAAAAACTGTCAAAACTTGCAGTTTGTGCATAAGCATAACAATCCATCATTTGGCTCGTGCGTTTAAAGTTTCAATCATCCAAACATTTTACCTACTTGATATCTAAGTGATCCAGACCATCATCCCTGCACTATAACTCCTTCTCCTTCATCTGCCATTTTTGTTTTCCAAGCTTGCAGGTTGACTTGGATAGAGAGTTTCAGACACTTTCATAGCAAGATAAGGGTTAGAACATACTCAGGGAGGTTCAAGCAAGCTAAAGCAACCTCCAATCCTTCCTAAATCTCACTCAAACTCCATTCACGATCTCAACTGAAAGAGGTAAGAATCTCAACTTCTATCTCTTCATACAGGGATCCATTGGCCACGATTTATGAATACACAATGTAGATATCATTACTACAAAGATGTACATATATATATATATATATATATATATATATATATATATATATATATATATATATATAACTTGCATTTATTTGGCCTGAGTTAAGAGAATTTTGAACTTGAAGTTCCTGGAAAAATTAGGTTTAGATTTAGGGCTTTTAAAATTCGTTTTGATCTTTGATTGTTAGCTTACATGATTTACATGATTGAAATTGTGGGAATGAGTACTACCATTTTCATGTTGGGAATTTTCATTTTCATGGAGAAATGAGAAAGTTACAGAGCTTATGGCCAGCTTGGGGAAGAAGATGAAGTACAGGGCAAGGACATTGTTTGTGTTATGTTTTTTTTGTTTAATATAAATCAACGGATATATACCCACCCCAGTGGCAAGGTAGCGCGCTGGTAAGGCCCAGGTCATGTGTTCGAACCTTGGCGCTACCTTTTGTTTTTTTCACATTTTTCCATTTCCATTTTTTTTTGCTGTTTTGCAGGATGGGCTTGTTTCCTTGGGCCTTAGTTGTTTTGCTAACATATTACTCCTTGTCTCCTTACAGCACCCATGGCCCATACTTTTATTTATTTGTTTTATTAAATATTTTCTTAAATACATAAAATCATGAAATATATAAAATATGACAATTTTGCATTTTGTTTATTTTATTTTATTTTCACATTAAAAAATATTTTTATTAAACTATATATTAATTATTTTTCTTAAATAAACTTGTAAACATAAATAAAATAGGTTTAGTTTAATTTGTTTTATTTCCTTTTCATTCCATACTTGTAAATATTTATTTTGGTACATATAAAAACTAAATATTTTTCATAAGATATTATTTAATATTTTTAATACAAAAAAAATACCAAAAAATACTTAAAGAACTTTATTTTTCTTTTAACAAATTAGAAATTAGGGTTAACTTTGGTTTTCAAGAATTAATTTATTTTCCTTAAATTTATTAGGATTAGGTTAAAATTCATTTTCAGATAAAAAATAAAACAAAATCTTTTCTTGCATGTACATAATATTGCATATTTAAATATTGTATTTGTTTATTCTAATATTCGTACAAATTTGATTTGGTTGTAATAGCTTATTTAGATTTACATTCTTGCAAATCCCCATTCAAATTTGTATTCCCCCCTCTCATAAGTTGTTGTAATAGCTTAGTAATCTTTACATTACGCAATTTACCGCTTTACATGACATGTTAGTAATTAGGGTTTGTATGGCAAGATAAAAACAAATCAAATAGAAAACCCTAAATCCAAGACAAAATCAAAGCATGAAAATAACACCCTTGCACACAAGCACCCTTAGGTTTTCTCCACTTGGTTTCCTTATACAAAAACGGCCATGTTACGCATGTGAAGTATCTTGGTAAAACAAACAAATATGAGATCATAGTCCCTCGATGACGCTATTCAAAGTTGCCTTATAAAATTATCTTGGTCCCTTAAAAAATGCTAAGATACTTTGTAACATTTCTAATCATGGTTATACGATGACCCACGTCCGTCCCGTTTATATCCAAAGATAGGGTTGCTTACCAAATCAATGGTAAGACAACAATGTCAATGGAATAGAAAATGCATAAGAAATACATTTGAGTAGGTAGATTACTTCTAGTTGCTTGCTCTATTTCCAAGCAACTATCCTTGCTATTTTCAAAACAAACACACACATTTACAAACATTTTACAAACATTGAAAACATTTTTAAAAAGACAAACATCTTTGTATACATTATTACGAACGATAATCATTACAAAGATTGCCTAAAAAAATGGCCTCTTTTACAAAATACTTTCAAAACCACACCAAACACATTTTCAAACAACAAAAGCAAGTGATCTAGCAAGTAACTAAGAGCCCATGGAAAACCATGGATGAAAAGGGTGCTAATACCTTCCCTTTTCATAATCTACCCCCTGAACTCAAGAAACAATCTCAAAGGTCTTTCCTGTGCTTTTTCACCTTTCCTTTTGGATAAAAGAAAAGTCGGTGGCGACTCTTGCTAACCGCGACATTTGAAATCAATTGCAAAACCTTCAAGTCAGTTCTCCCATCGTATCACAGAACTGGCGACTCTGCTGGGGAATTTAATAAAAGTGGGGTTACCTTAGGGCTAGATCACATTTATTTGCTTACATTGTTTGACTTGTTTGCTTTACATTATGGTTCTTTGTTTGGATTTGAAATCCTCTACCCGAATTTGGGATACATTATAGGTAAATAGCAATATGTTGTGGAAACTGTGCGGGGTATACCGACATGGTCTAAGAAATAGCTATGTTATGTGACATATTTGTGGGTACTGGTAGCCTTTGAGTCAATCAAAGAGAATACGGGGCCGCTGAGTGATGTCATGAAGCACTAATGAACTTCTAGAACCCTTTTACTTGACCAACTTGGCCTTTAGGATGTAGTGAGATGACCGGCTTTGGTGCAGTCCGAAGTTGGTAGATACTCGATATTACACTCATTAAGGGTTGGTTTCTTGGGATATTTCGGCTGCCATTAAAGAGGCTTGAGCTGAAACAATGAACAAGGAAACAATTCGGTGATATTGAGCTCCTTAGAACCCGGTTACTATTACTAGGACAGGTTTAAGCCAACTAAACTTCAAGAGGGTACTTACCTATAAAACCCCATGCAAGCCTAAACTAAGAACTTGTTTGTTTTGCTTGTATATACGTACTTGTGCATAACATCATGGACATCATGAACATCATATGCATTCACTAACCATTTCAAGGATTTTGGATATTCATCTTTGTTCTTGTTTTATAGGATATGGATTCACTTTGCAGGAAAACTATCCAAGTCAACCTTGTAAGAATTCCTCCACAACTCAAGGAGTTAGCTTCAAGGATCCCTGAGAACTCTCCATTCACCGAGAGGCATGGTCGTCTACTCAACTTGGTCACCTCCAACACAGATGAGGATATGATGAAGGTGCTCCTTCAGTTCTTTGACCCTTTTCACCATTGCTTCACATTTCCCGACTATCCGCTCGTGCCTACTTTG
This sequence comes from Vicia faba, assembly GCA_948472305.1. Taxonomy (NCBI): domain Eukaryota; kingdom Viridiplantae; phylum Streptophyta; class Magnoliopsida; order Fabales; family Fabaceae; genus Vicia; species Vicia faba. The sequence goes on along the minus strand of OX451739.1, from coordinate 1,175,327,060 downwards.
GAAGAATTCTCTCAACTCTTGAGGATTCCCATTCTCAATCAACTACCTTTCAACGGTACGGAAAGAGATCCAAAGCCAGAAGAAATTGCTCAAGCTCTGCACTTGCACTCATCTAATGTCACAACTCATTGGGAAACTAGAAGTGGTGTCAAAGGCTTCTTAGTAAAGTTTCTGTTTGAGAAAGCCCAAAGTTGTTGGAATTCCTTAGACTTGCAAGATTTTGAGGAAATTGTGGCTCTCCTCATCTATGGGATGGTTTTATTTCCTAATCCTGACCAACTCATAGATCTGAGTTCCGTCAAAATTTGCATGTCACGCAATCCGGTGCCTACATTGCTAGGGGATATCCTACACTCTTTTCACACTCGCACAATGAGAAAAAGAGGTGTCCTTATGTGTTGCACTCCTCTCCTGGAAAGATGGTCTATTTCTCATATTCCCCAATCAGTCTTAAAGAATGAGAAAGGATTAAGGTGGTCACAAAGGTTAATGATGCTCAAACATTCAGATATTCATTTATGTTCCCGATCCAAAGAGAATGTTATCATTGTTGACCGTTGTGGGGAATTCCCTAATGTTCCTCTACTTGGCATTAGGGGAGGCATCACCTACAACCCATGTTTAGCTTTAAGACAATTTGGTTATGCCTGAAGGGATGGCCCGCATGAGATGCTGATTCAAGGCTTGGTATTCGACTACGACAACGACAATCAAGGTCTTCGCCAGAGATTCATCTGAGCTTGGAGGATGCTAAACAAGGTGGATAGCAAGACTTTGGGACACAATAATTCCATCCCTCTTGAGCCTTACCTCAAGTGGGTACGAACTCGCGCTCAAAGTCTTATGATGCCTTATCCTTCCATTCTCCCGATGATCATTGAGCCTGTTAAGGAAGGAGAAGTTCCATACACTATCCTACATCCTGACATGCCCACATCTCTTGAAGATCTACAAAGGGATTGGATACAGCTCAAAGGAGAGCGAGATACTTTTGAAGCCCAATTCTACGCAAGCGAGAACAAGGTTTTGGAACTCACTAGGCTACTTCATAAGGAGTAGACTCTAAATGCCTACATAGCACCAAAGAGGATGCACACTACTTTTTTATCTTAGAAGTTTTGTATTATTTTGCCCAAGGGGCATTGATGTACTTAAATTCTATCTTTTTAATATAACGTGTGTTTCTTTTTGTCTAAAACGAACTTGAATCTTTAAAATCCTTGAAAACATTACATATGCACATATCATTCATCATAACATAAACATGTCTTTTCTAACAAGCTTCCTCATCTCTCTGCTGTTTATTTCAGTAAGATGGATCTCAAACAAACAGTCAAAGATCTCCAAATTCAGAACATGCAATTTCAATAGTTACTCATGACCCTAGCCAAGGGGCAAGATGAGTTGAAGACTCTGTTAGCTGAAGAAAGAAAGAAGAAAACAAAGAAATCCACTGGGGTTTTGAACACGGGGAGAAGGTTTCAGGGACAGACTAGAAGAACCTTGAATTTTGAAACCATTTCCAGGGAAGGAGAAGGGAAAGCAAAAGAAACAGTAGTTCCGTCAAAATCTAAAGAGGAGGAAGAAGAGGAAGACTACTCCGAGGAACAGTATCCTCCAGCAGATGATAAGTACAGACATCTTGAAGAGCGTCTGAGTGCTATGGAAATACAGAAGGTGCTAGGTCTAGACTTTGAAGAATTGGGACTAGTGTCGGGAATTATGATCCCACCAAAGTTCAAAGTGCCGTTGTTTGCAAAATATGATAGGGTGTCATGTCCTAAGATACACCTCCGATCATACGTGAGAAAGATTTAGCCGCACTCCGCCGATAAGGACTTGTGGGTACATTTTTTCCAACATAGCCTATCTGGAACACAACTCGATTGGTTTTACCAATTGGAAAGGGACAACATCCACAACTGGGAAGATCTCGCTGCAACTTTCTATAAGAAATACCAATATAATGCTGATTTTGCGCCTACCCGTACTCAACTTCAGAGTATGGTTATGGCTTCCAATGAGGGTTTCAAGGATTACACGCAAAAGTGGAGAGATCTAACTGGGAGAGTGAAACCCCCTCTGTCTGAAAGGGAATTGGTGGACATGTTCTTAGGCACTCTATCGGGCCCTTTCTTCAACCATCTGATTGGAAGCTCATCTTCCGGATTTACTGAGTTAATACTAACCGGAGAGAGGGTGGAAGCTGGCATAAAAAGTGGAAAGATTTAGAAGGATTCATCTGCCTCTACAGTTGTGAGAAAGCCTTTCATTGGGAAGAAGGAAGTATCTGTTTTTTATTCACAACGGAACCAAGGGAGGGCTGAACGCTGACCAATGGTAGGAGTTGTTATGATCCCAAAGCCTACATCTGATCAACCAAGAAGTAATCAACCGAGGGTGGAAAGGCCAGTCCGGCAATTCACCAGAATCAATATGACTCTAGCCCAGGTTTTACCACATCTTCTGAAATCCAATTTAACAACTCTAAAGGAAGCTCCAAAGAACCCCAACACAGCGTCCCCTCATTATCACCCAAATGCCAGATGCTCATATCATTCCGAAAGTCCAGGTCATGACACTAACAACTGTTGGGCCTTGAAAAACAAAATTCAAGACCTTATAGACGCAAAAGAGATTGAGTTTGATGCACCCGAGAAGCCAAACGTCATTTCCGCTCTTATGCCTAGACATGGCCAAAACACCAATATTATCGAAGAAGATTTGTTTGCTACCATAATTGATGAACTCTTGACTCCACTCCCAATCATTAAGATAAACTTGTTGAAAGCTGGTGTATTCCCGAGTTATAATGAAGACTGCCATCTTTGCTTATCCTCACCAACTGATTGCCTTTTGTTGAAAACAAGCATTCAACGCTTGATAGACAACCAAGAGATTCTGTTTAAAAGTGCTCATGTTTCACCTGTTCCTGTTGAAGACGTTCCAATCATAACCATCTCCTTAAATCCTTCCAGGGTCCCCAAAAGACCTGTTAGGATTACATCGATTCTAAAAACTACTCCTCTTATAATCACAATGCCTGGGCCAGTCCCGTATGAATCAGACAAAACAGTGTCATGGAATTACGGTGGAGACATCTACTACCATGGTATCAAACAAGATAGGCTGGCCGCCGAAGAGACGAGCTCTGAAGAAGAAGACTCCGACATTAGCAATATTGCTGGAACCAGTAAGATTACCCGAAGCGGTAGAATCTTCTCTCCAGAAATTGCCCCTCTAAAGGCATTTTTTGGACCCGTGGTTGTTCCAAAGGTTACCTCCGTACCAATAATCATATCTGCAAGTGCTCCTATTGACAAAGAAGACACAACCCCTACTGTTCTCCCTACAAACACTCATGCTGCTGAAACTCGAGGAAAAAGTATTCAAGAAGAGCCTGTCCGGACGAAGGTTCAACCACTGGCTATCCCCGAAACCTCCAAGAAGGAAATGGAGGAGATCCTGAGAATAATAAAGAAGAGCGACTACGACGTAGTTGAACAGTTGGGGAAAACTCCCACCAAAATCTCCATGTTGGCAGTGTTATTGTGCTTCGAGGCACATGCGAAAGCCCTAGTGAAGTTCCTAAAGACAACTCATATGCCCCAAGAGACGTCTGCTGACCAATTTCAAGATTGTGTGGCCAGCTTGACAGCTGATAACGGCCTAGGTTTCTCTGATGCTGATCTGAAACCAAAGGGAAGAAAGCACAACGAGGCATTGCATGTCTCTGTGGAATGTAGAGGAACAACTCTGGCCCATGTCTTGGTGGACACCGGCTCATCTTTGAATGTTTTACCAAAGAAAGCTCTCGACATATTAGACTGCAAAGGACTGACGTCGAAACCCAGTAACATAGTCGTGAGAGTGTTTGATGGCTTAAAGAGGATGGTGCACGGGGAGGTGGATATCCCCATAAAAGTTGGGACTCAAACTTTCAACTCAACCTTCTATGTAATGGACATTCGCCCCTCTTACTCCTGTCTGCTAGGACGACCGTGGATCCATAATGCTGGCGCTGTCACCTCTACACTACACCAGATGCTAAAATATCTGGTCCAGGGAAAGATTATCACTGTCCACGGAGAGGAAGAGTATATGATTAGCCACCTCAATTCTTTTTGGTATGTGGAATTGGATGGCGAGTTTATTGAAACTCCTTTTCAACATTTCGAAGAGGTCCCCCAAGAGGTAGCAGTGACCAAGACTGTGTCCCAGATTCCCAAGATTACAAGACCTCCTCTCTGGATGTCATCTCTAAAGGACGCCAAGACAGTAGTAGAGGAGGGTGGATGCACCATCTGGGGGAAACTTTCGGATATTTTGCATAAATCTAACAAGTTTGGCTTAGGGTTCACTTCAAGTGCTCAGAAGGCTGTGTGTTGTGCCCGTGCTAGAGGGACACCCTTGAGGATTAGCAACTGCGAGGTCAATGCAGTGGAAGATGGTGAGGAGGATTGCAACTTGGAGGATTGGATCTTTCCTACTATCAATGGAGGACTTTGCAATTAGGAAGCCATAGACTTTGTCCCAATAACTTTCATCTCTCAGTAATTTATCTTTTACATTTCTGTTGGACTTGTAATATTCACAAACAATTCGCACATTTAAAACCTTGTGTCTTGCCCGAGGCACAATGGTCCATTTGTAAGGGTTTTTACTTCATCTTCATATGACATTCAATGAATCATGGACGTTTTTCACATACAAACTTTTGTGCTCATTATCTTTCTTTTACATTTTATTGTTTAAAGATGGATATACCCTTACACGCACCCACACTCACAAATGCAGGTACCCCTCCATTCCGGATCCCATGGGTAACGATACTGCTATGGCCTTTTGTGACTCTGAGGATCTAATCTACCAAGCCGAAGACGAAGGTGAGGAAGATTGTGAAGTACCAGGGGAACTGGCCAGACTACTACAACAAGAGGAAAGAGCCATTCAGCCTCACAAGGAACCTGTGGATACAATCAATCTGGGTACCGAGGAGGATATAAAAGAGGTCAAGGTGGGTGCCAATCTGGAGCCTAGTGTCAAGGAGCATCTGATTCAGCTGTTGCATTATTATGTTGAGATCTTTGCCTGGTCATATGAAGACATGACAGGACTTGATACAGACATAGTGGTACATGGTCTGCCAACAAGAGAAGACTGTCCACCAGTAAAACAAAAAGTCTGCCGCATGAGACCTGACATGTCGGAGAAGATCAAAGCGGAAGTCATGAAACAATTCAATGCTGGATTCTTGGCCGTCACTTCCTATCCTCAATGGGTTGCCAACATTTTTCCCGTGCCTAAAAAGGACGGCAAAGTAAGAATGTGCGTGGACTATAGAGATTTGAATAGGGCTAGCCCTAAAGATGATTTTCCACTCCCCCACATTGATATCCTGGTTGACAATACGGCCCAGCACAAAGTGTTTTCCTTCATGGACGGATTCTCAGGTTATAACCAAATCAAAATGGCACCTGAGGACATGGAGAAAACTACATTTTTCACACAGTGGGGCACATTCTGCTACAAGGTGATGCCATTCGGACTGAAGAATGCTGGGGCAACCTATCAGCGTGCCATGGTAGCTTTGTTTCATGACATGATACATCATAAAATAGAGGTCTACGTAGACGATATGATAGCCCGATCACAAACAGAGGAATAGCACCTTGATCACTTGAAAAATTTGTTTGAGAGGTTGAAGAAGTATAAACTAAGGTTGAATCCAAACAAGTGCACATTCGGAGTACGGTCCGGTAAACTCCTAGGCTTTGTCATTAGAAACAAAGGTATTGAGGTCGATCCCGCCAAGGTTAAAGCAATTCAAGAAATGCCTGCTCCTCGTACTGAGAAGGAAGTCAGAGGATTCTTGGGACGCCTGAACTATATTGCCAGATTCATTTCTCACCTAACCGCTACTTGTGAGCCAATCTTCTAACTATTGAAGAAATATCAAGTAGTCAAATGGAATGATGAATGCCAGACTGCTTTTGACAAAATCAAAGAGTACTTACAAGAGCCTCCTGTTTTGATGCCACAAGTCGAGGGAAGACCACTGATCATGTATCTGAATGTTTTAGAGAACTCAATGGGGTGTGTATTGGGGAAGCATGACGAGTCTGGCCGAAAAGAGCATGCTATTTACTACCTGAGCAAAAAGTTTACCGACTGTGAAACCAGATATTCATTGCTCGAGAAAACTTGTTGTGCTCTGGCATGGGCTGCTCGCCGGCTAAGACAGTATATGTAGACTCATACTACCTTGTTGATATCTAAGATGGATCTGATAAAATACATCTTCGAGAAGCCTGCTCTGTCTGGGAGAATAGCTAGATGGCAGATGATCCTAACAGAATGTGATATACAGTATACTACTCAGAAAGCTATAAAGGGCAGTGTATTGGTTGATCATCTTGCTCACCGAGATGTAGAAGACTATCAGTCCATGAAGTTTGAATTCTCGGATGAAGACATCATGACATTAGACAACTGTGAAGGAATCAGGCCATACGATGGACCTGAATAAGGATCCCGGTGGACCCTGTTCTTTGATGGGGAATCCAATGCACTTGGTAATGGTACCGGCGCTGTACTCATATCTCCGGAAGGGTGTCATACTCCCTTTACTTCCAGACTTTGCTTCAATTGTACGAACAACATGGCGGAATACGAAGCATGCATCTTTGGTCTCAAGGCTGCCATAGACTTGGGAATCAAATATTTATATGTGTTTGGAGATTCAGCTTTGGTCATCAGTCAGATCAAAGGGGAATGGGACACTAAATATCCAAATCTTACCCCTTACAAAGAACAGGTTTCAACATTGCTACCACATTTTGAGGAGTTTACCTTCGAGCATTTCCCGTGAGAAGAAAATCAGCTAGCAGACGCTCTATCTACAATGTCATCTATGTTTAAACTTAATTGGGATAACGGGGCTCCCCAGATCACCATCGAACGAATGGATGAACCAGCACACTGTCACGAGATTAATACTGAAGAGGTAGTGGACCAGCCTTGGTTTCATGAAGTCAAGAGGTATCTCGAGGCTCAAGAATATCCAGAAGAAGCTCCAATCAATGATAAAAAGTTCTTAAGGAGATTCTCTGCTAAGTTCTTTCTGAGTAATGGCATCCTGTACAAACGCAATCATGACTCCATTCTGCTCCGGTGTGTGGATAAGATTGGAGCGGAAAAGATTATGTTTGAATTACACGAAGGTACTTTTGGCACTCACTCCAGTGGGAATACGATGGCAAAGAAAATCCTAAGGGCGGACTATTATTGGTCTACCATGGAAGCAGATTACTATCAACACTCTCGGACCTATCATAAGTGTCAAATTTATGCTGACAAGGTGCATGTACCTCTGGTTCCTCTGAATGTCTTGACGGATCCTTGGCCCTTTAACATGTGGGGAATTGATATGATTGGGGAGATCAAGCCTACAGCCTCCAATGGACACCGCTTCATCCTAGTGGCCATTGACTATTTTACAAAGTGGGTCGAAGCAGCTTCCTTCGCTTCCGTTACTAAGAATGTTGTTTCCCGCTTCATCAAGCAAAATCTCATTTTCCAGTACGGTATCCCGGAAAGGATCATCACTGACAATGGTACAAATATTAATAATACTATTATCACCGCCTTGTGCGAGAAATTCAAGATTCAGCATCACAATTCTTCCCCCTATCGACCAAAGATGAATGGTACTGTCGAGGCTGCAAATAAAAACATTAAAAAGATCATACAGAAAATGACAGTCACATATAAAGACTGGCATGAGATACTACCATTCGCTTTCCACGGGTACCGTACTACGGCTCGCACGTCAACCGGGGCAATACCTTATTCTTTGGTATATGGCATGGAAGTTGTTTTGCCTATTGAGGTCCAAATCCCCTCTCTGAGGATCATGAAGGATGCAGGTTTGAATGAAGACGATTGGATCCAAACTCGACTTGATCAACTGAACTTAATTGATGAAAAGAGACTTACTTCTGTTTGCCATGGTCAAATGTATCAAAACGGGTGATCAAGGATTTCAACAAGAAAGTCAGGCGCCAAGTATATCAAGTTGGGGATATAGTGATCAAACGTATCATCCTGCCACAAAGTGATCCCAGGGGTAAATGGACTCCTACCTATGAAGGACCATTTGTAATCAAGAACATATTCTCCGGTGGGGCGATGATCTTGACCACCATGGATGGCGACGACTTGCCACACCCTGCGAACACGGACATAGTCAAAAGATACTACGCATAAGAGACCCGCTAGGTTGACACACCTAGGCAAAAAAAGGGCATCCCGACGAACCAAAAAGGTTCGGGAAAACATTAGGGATAAAATGAAAAAATCCGTACACCGGCAAGTTGAAAACCCGAAAGGGCGACTTGGGCAAAAAAGGGTTTCTCGGTGGACTGAAAACCCGAAAGGGCGGTCCAGGAAAAAATTAGGGAATTAAAGCGTATGAATATGTCCTGTCAGATCACTTTGCAGACAACCTTTAACCTCCACTGACAAACTCGGAGTTTCTGATCAATTCAATCATCTTCGGACGAAGCAACAAGTAGGCAAGACATTCAGAGATATGAAGGCTATAGCAGAATTAGAACCCCATGGGATTATTACACATGGCTATCTTTCTTTGTATAAACTCTTTTTGTTCTATGGAACCATTCTCTTACTAGAATGTTAGTCTCCTTTGTACAAAATACTTATTCAAAGTCAATATAAAGATATCTCTTTGAAAGTACATTAAACTATTTGTCTTTTTCTTTACACTTGTGTTTTATTTGCAAAAAACGTCCAATGATTCATTAATGAACATATGCATTTGAACATAATTACTGTTTACAAATAAAACAAAATGAGAAAGACAATTACTGATAGGTTGAAAGGACAGGAAAACGTCTCTAGGCTATTCCATAAGCATTCCCCCACAGTACGTCATTTAGATACCCAGCGGAACAAGTTTCACATTATTAATCCCTAGTAGAAATCGTCAAATTTCTCAAGATTCCCCGAGCAAATCTTATAAGAAGTACATGGCTTTGTCTTCACAACAGAATTTACTTCTCTCAACAAGAGTCGTCAGTATTTAAACTCCAACACATTGGAAGTTCAACATATCCTCAACATCTTTTAAGGATTTATTTTCCTCAATCAAACAACAAATCAGCTTACATGCGCATACATTACATCCACATATCATAAACATTGATAAAGAAAATACATTGCATCATACATTTCATACAATATAACTTGGTTTCAGCTAACATTTTACCCTTTTTAGGATAAGATTAAACAGCTACCATTAACAATATGCAATCAGATATAGTACGAATATGCTTCAGACACGGACACCATTCTGTTACTCATTCTGATTGTAACTTCAGATACAATATGGATACGCTCCAGACACAGATGCCATTCTGATACTCATTCAGATTCAACTTTCATATACCATACGGATACGCTCCAGACACAGATGCAATCCTGATACTCATTCAATTTCAACCTTTTGATACAGTTCAGATACGCTCTAGACACGGATACCATTCTGATACTCATTCAAACTCAGCCTTCAGATAAAGTACGGATACGCTCCAGACACGAATGCCATTCAAATACTCATTCAAAGTTCAAATCCAGATACAGTTCAGATACGCTCTAGACACAGACACAATTATGATATTCATTCTTTCAACTTACAACTTACAATTCAACAAACATTCTTGGATGGCATCTAACAAGCCCATCTCCAACAAGATTCTATCCCTTCTCCAAATGGAATCTTTAAGCTCATTCCCTCAACTACACATCGTCGAGTTCAAATTTATGGGCACTCTAGTGTCCAATCATCTTTCACCTTCGAGTCACGAATGACAAAACTCACCAATCTAACTCTTCAGGTTTAAGAAGATTGAACAGGGGCCGCTGTTGTACCCCAAAATTTTCCCTCTCATTTATCAAGACTTTTCTCACAAGATCTCTTTGACTCAAGACGTGATTAGGGCTTGATCAACTCAAGACATCTCATCTTACACTGATAACCCAAAATTAAGGTTTGAGTTTGCACAATGATTCTTGGACTATTAATGCTTCATATGACTTTCAAACATCATTATGAACCCCTAAGATTACTCATGACAAGTTTCAAGCCTTGAACCACATTGTTGATCAGTCAATTGGACAGTTGACCTAAAAAGTTATTATCAATAATAAATGGAGTCTTTGCAAACTAAATAAAATAAGAAATACAAAGAATTGGGTAAAAGCTCAAATTTCATTAATAAAATGGTAGTCTGCAAATGGAGAGACTCCATATATGATTACAAAGTTCGGAAAATGGTAATATATACTGGAAAAGATACATTGAGATACAATGACCACTATCCCCTCTAACAACTTTTGAAACCCTGAGCAGTGGCTTCTGTTGAAGTATGGTGAGGATCCGAGAAGAGTGTTACTTCAATGATCAAGTCTTATCTGACGTAGTTACTTACTAAGAAAGTCCCTAACTTTTTCCTAAGCTACCCTTGCGGGTTTTCAACTTAGCTGGAAATTTTATTCTGTTTATGTCTCTAATTTTTTCCTAGACCACCCTTTCAGGTTTTCGGCCTACCGAGATACTCCTTTTTTCCTAATCCGCCCTTTCGGGTTTTCAACTTAGCAAGCTGTTCTTTTATTTCTTTAGGAGAAGTATTTCTTGACCGCGTCAGCGTTCATGGGACGTGGGAACTCCTCGCTATCCATAGTTTCAAGAATTAATGCACCTCCAGAGAAAGCTTTCTTGAAAAACACATGGGCCTTCAAAATGGGAGTCCACTTGCCCCTAGAATCAGTGTTGAAATACATGATCTTCCTGAGCACGAGGTCACCTTCTCTGAATTCACGAGGTTTGACCTTTTTATCAAAAGCTTTCTTCATTCTTCTCTGATATAATTGGCCATGACACAAAGCTGTCATTCTCTTCTCCTCAATCAAATTCAATTGGTCAAACCTGTTCTGGACCCATTCAATCTCTGTCAATTTGGTTTCCATTATCAGACGCAGCGAGGGAATCTCAACCTCGACAGGGAGTACAACTTCCATTCCATACACCAGGGAGAACGGGGTTACTCCTATTGAAGTGCGGACAAATGTTCGATATCCATGTAGAGCAAAAGGGAGCATTTCATACCAATCCTTATAAGTAACAACCATTTTCTAGATAATTCTCTTGATATTCTTATTAGAATCTTCGACAGCCCCATTCATCTTTGGCCTATATGGAGATGAATTGTGATGGACAATCTTGAATTCTTCACATAATTATGTCATCAACTTGTTGTTCAAATTCGAGCCATTGTCAGTGATAATCCTGCTCGGCACACTATACCGACATATAAGGTTATTCTTAATGAAGCACACAACCACCTGCTTAGTAACATTGGCATATGAAGCAGCCTCTACCCACTTGGTGAAGTAATCAATTGCTACCAAGATAAAATGGTGTTCGTTCAAAGCTTTTGGTTCTATCATCCCAATCATGTCAATACCCCACATAGAGAAAGGCCACGGGTAGGAAATCACATTGAGAAGTGTCGGAGGCACATGGACCTTGTCTGCATAAATCTGGCATTTATGGCACTTCTTTGCAAATTTATAACAGTCGAACTCCATTGTCAGCCAATAGTAACCTTCCCTTAGCATCTTTTTAGCCATCAAATGTCCATTGGCATGAGTTCCAAATGAACCTTCATGAATCTCCTGCATCAACATGTCTGCTTCGCGTCTATCCACGCATCTGAGCAAGACCATGTCATAATTTCTCTTGTACAACACATTTTCAATGAGGAAGAAACTGCCTGCCAACCTTCTCAATGTCTTTCTATCTTTCTTCAATGCACCAATCGGGTATTCCTGAGTCTGAAGAAAATGCTTGATGTCATGATACCAAGGTTTTTCATCTGCTACCTCTTTTGTTGTAAACACGTGAGCGGGCATATCCAGCCGTCGAATCGTAATTTGGGGTATGTCATTCCAAGTATTCACTTGGTACATAGAAGCCAGAGTTGCCAGAGCATCTGCCACTTGATTTTCATCTCTAGGGATATGATGGAATTCAACTTTATTAAAGAAGGGTAATAATCTTCTAGCATAATCTTTGTAAGGGATCAAGCCGGAGTGATGAGTATCACATTCTCCTTTAATCTGATTTATTACCAAAGCTGAATCACCATACAGATCTAGAATTTTAATTCTGAGATCAATAGCTTCTTCGAGACCCATGATGCAAGCCTCGTATTCTGCCATATTGTTAGTATAATCGAATGTTAACCTTGCAGTAAAAGGAATGTGCGATCCATGAGGAGTGACAATCACAGTACCAATTCCTTTACCATAAGCATTCACAGCTCCATCAAATATCATACTCCAACGAAACTCAGGGTCAGGACCTTCCTCAGGAAATGGCTCATCACAATCCTTCACTTTTAAGAACATCACATCCTCATCGGGGAATTCATATTCTACAGACTGGTGATCCTCCACTGGTTGGTGAGCAAGATAATATGCCAACACACTACTTTTAATAGATTTTTGAGTGCGGTATTCTATATCGTATTCATATAACATCTGCCCGCAGGCAATTCTCCCAGTAAGAGCAGGATTTTCAAAAATGTACTTGATTGGATCCATTTTGGAGATCAACCAAGTAGTGTGATTCAACATATACTGCCGCAAACGCTTTGCTGCTCAGGCCAAAGCATAACATGTTTTTTCCAGCATGGAATACCGCGATTCTCAATCAATGAATTTTTTACTGAGATAATAGATGGCGAACTCCTTCTTCCCTGTTTCATCCTGTTGTCCCAGAATACAACCCATGGATTTATCCAACACTGTCAGATACATAATCAACGATCTTCCTTCTACAGGGGGGATCAACATAGGAGGTTCAAGAAAATATTCTTTAATACTTTCAAATGCCCTTTGGCAATCATCCGTCCACACACAACCTTGATCTTTCTTTAACAACTTAAAGATCGGTTCACACGTTGCAGTCATGTGGGAAATGAATATGGAAATATAATTCAAACGCCCGAGGAAACCCCTGACTTGCTTTTCAGTTCTTGGTGCTAGCATTTCTTGAATTACTTTGACTTTATCAGGGTCAACTTTAATTCCTTTCTGGCTAACAATGAAACCCAACAACTTCCGTGATCGAACGTCAAAGGTGCATTTATTTGGATTCAAGCAGAGACGATACTTCCTTAAATGCTGAAACAGCTTTAACAAATCTTCTATATGCCCTTCTTCAGTATGGGATTTGGCAATCATATCATCAACATATACTTCGATTTCCTTGTGCATCAGATCATGGAATAGGGTTGTCATAGCCCCCTGGTACGTTGCACCAGCGTTCTTCAACCCGAAGGGCATCACTCTATAACAGAATGTTCCCCAGGGTGTGATAAACGTTGTTTTTTCCATGTCCTCTGGAGCCATTCTTATTTGATTATACCCGTAAAATCCATCCATGAGCGAGAATACTTTGAATTTTGTTGTGCTATCCACTAACATGTCGATATGTGGCAATGGAAAATCATCTTTTGGACTAGCTTTATTCAGATCTCTGTAATCTATGCACATGCGGACTTTTTCGTCTTTTTTTGGTACTGGGACAATATTGGCAATCCATTGAGGATACACTGACGTCACAAGAAAACCAGCATTAATATGCTTTAGAACCTCCTCTTTGATCTTTACTTCCATATATGGGTGAGTTCTTCTCAACTTTTGTTTAATTGGCAGACACTCTGGCTTCAACGGCAAACGGTGCTCGACAATATTTGTATCTAGACCAGGCATATCTTGGTAAGACCAAGCAAAAATATCCACATACTCTTCCAACAGCTCAATCAACCTGCTTTTCACATTAGGATGCAGTGATGCTCCAATCTTGACTTCCTTTGGATCTTCTTCTGAACCCAAATTGATTACTTCCAAAGGATCTTTATATGGCTGAATGGTATTTTCCTCGTGCTCAAGAAAATGTGATACCTCTTCTAGAATCTCATCATAAACTTCTTCTTCAGCCCCATACACAGGACATTCAAAGTTGGGAGAGGGTGTAGGGTCATTGTATTCGACGGGTTTTTTAATTAATCTGCACATATGATTTGTGATTGCATTTAGAGACTGACACATATAACAAGTGATCATGTAGATTGAATTTCAATTATTATATATTTTGAAATGTTTTTTTTATTACCATTTTCTAAGAAAAAGTAGAAAATAAATACATAATTCGGGAAGCAAAGACAACTTTTATTATTGATCTTAACAGTTACAACAAACAGATAAGCCCTACAACATTAATACTTCCACCTTGGGCAAAGCGAAAGCTTTAAAAAAAAGAGATTAACAAATCAAATTACTTTGAAACATGTATGCAAGAGGGAACATCAATGGTGATCCAGTTCTGAACCCTGACTTCGTGCGTCACATGATTCGACATTTCCTGCTCTACTTCATCCTCCACAATGGCGTTAATCTTGGAAACAGTCGGATGAAGATAGCCTCCGCTACGGAAAATGTCTTGATACCTTCCTGCAGCAGACTTCGGCTTCATGCCCTTACCTTTGTCATTCTTCTAAGAGAACCCCAAGCCAGTTATGTTCTTGTGCACAGGTGGATCCACAATTCGTCCCCAAACTTCACTATGACCATTACGCACAACCTGCTGCACATCCTTCAGCGAAACCATGGAATTCTCATTTTTCTCATATGTTATCAATGGATAAGGCTTGGAATTGGGTTCCAACGGCAGCTTCATCCGCTTATACAAAACTAAAAGAGGACAAATGAGATATCAACAATGACTGCTCCCCATTTATGATCACCACCTTCCCTTCACCCACAGACTTTAGCTTCTGGTGTAAAGTTGAAGTGATAGCCCCAGCCTCATGTATCCATGGCCTTCCTAGCAAACATCTATAAGCGGGAACAATATCCATGTCCTGGAAGGTTATCTGAAACAAATGTGGTCCTATATGGATAGGTAAGTCCACTTCACCGATGACAGATTTCCTCGACCCATCAAACGCTTTCACAATGATGTCACTCGGGCGCATAGGCGTTCCTTGATATTTCAACTTCATGAGAGTACTCCTTGGTATAACATTCAACGTGAATCCATTATCAATCAGCATATTGGATAGTGAATCATTATTTCAGTTCATAGAGATGTGGAGGGCCAAGTTGTGATTCCTCCCTTCATCTTGCAATTTATCATCGCAGAAACTCAGGTTATCACATGACGTAATGTTTCCTATTACGCTGCTGAATTGGTCTATTGGAATATCACTCTCCATAAAGGCTTGGTCTAGTACCCTCATCGAGGATTCTCTATGAGCAGAGGAGTTCATTAATAAAGCCAAGATAGATATTTTTGAAGGAGTCTGCAGTAGCTGATCTACGATTCTGTAGTCGCTCATCTTAATTATCTTCAAAATATCATCTATTTCCTTTTCTAATGTAGTTCCACTAGTCTCTCGCGTAGCCTTCTTAGGTTCATCATTCTCAGCAACTTTCTTTCCAGCATCAACATCTCTTCAAACAACCGGCGCAAACACACAACCGCTACGGGTCGCCCTGCTATTTTCAGCTATATTTCCAACATCAGGTATTGGCTGGATGGGAACTTCCACTCCATCTTCTAATATTGTAGCATTGTATTTGTAAGGCACAACCTTATCTGATTTGTAGGGGATGGGACCTGGAAAACTAATCACCAATGGGGTAACAACTGGCTTGCTATGATACTCCACTTCATAAT